>OW052220.1:26463052-27004261 GCA_932526605.1 Nephrotoma flavescens | reverse complement strand
AAAAATAAAAGCGAGAAAAAAAATATAGATTTACTGGTTGTGTACGAAACAAAAATTTTTGTCAGTAAAATTTTACTGAGAAAATAATTATCATTGTGGTAGTGTGCTGCCATAACGTGCTATAAAAAAATGTAAACTTTAGCACTTTTTATGGCAGCATTGTCAACACATCTACAAAAAATGTATGTAAAGATAAGAAATTTTTTTCACACTCACACAAAATAAATCGTTCGCCATATTTATAGTCAAATGTCAGTTTGTTTTTTTATTTCGATACCTAAAATTCGAAGTTTGTTTACATTAGTGAATATTAGTGTTTTTAACGTTTTTTAGGTGTTCAAATATACAAAAGAAATCTAAATACTTGTTATAAAATACAAATAATTTTATATTAAACTACATAATAATAAATTAGTATGGAAAATTACGGTAAGTTTGATTGAGCATTATTTTATTTGGTGGATGTAGCATCAAAATATTTTATTGTGTGTCGACGAAATTATTAGATACGTGAGAATTTTGTATTAATCTATTTATATAATTACAGCACCGAGTAAAAAAAATATCGTATTGGAAAATATCCGGGTTGAGCAAGTATCGCAACTGGACGACAGCGGCAATTCCTTGATACAAAATTTTTTTGCCAGATATGGTGAAGAGTACGATGAATATTCAGCGTCCGCAGAAATTACAAACATTACCGGGTATGTGGATGAGTGCGACGGTTACTCGGAATCAAGATCTAAATAATTCAAATCTTCCAAATCCATGGTGATATTAATAAAAATTATAAATTAATTATAAAATTAATGGCGATTACAATTTTTTTTGTTTGAAACGAACGAAACGAAATTACAACTTTTATGAAAATTTTAGGTTATGTCAAAATGAAACTGTCAAAATTAAACCATAAATTTTGCTATAAAAATGAAATAAAAGATATTTGTTTTCTTTGTCACTCTTATGGAATTTTAAGTATTTTTTTGTTTTCGTTTTTGTAGTAAAAAAATACAGTCAGTAAAATTTTTCCATGGAATAGGCACTAATTAAAGCTCAAAAAACAAAGAAAAGTGCAGTTAGATTGCTGTGTTTAAATTTTTATTCATTACTGTTTTACTGAGTACTAATTCTGTTCTCTTCTCAATAAAAATATATATTCAGAGAAATTACAGCAAAATTTACATTTAAAAGTAAAATTGCAAGTGTGTCTAATCAAGTGAACCGCAGTGTATATAGGGTTTTAATAAAAATAACCTAAAAATAAAAAATAAAAATTTTATTTTTTATTTTTAGGTTATTTTTATTTATTCATATCTCTTTTCTGGCCAGAAAAAATCTTCGTTAAATTGGAATTCTTTTAGAAAAAATAATATAATTTAATAACATTTTAATTAACATATTAATCAAGATATAAAGAATATCATCTCTAACCAATTTTTTCAGCTGGTATATATGAATCTTCAAAATTCATGTGTTGACTGTTGTATATCTGCTTTTTAACCGTTGCATATTAATTTATGGTATATGTACATACATATATACATAACACAATGCTACTAAAATTAGGCGAAAATTTCATCCAAATAATCTGCATTATCGACTGTTTTTATATCAGGTGGCTAGATTCTCATATAAATAGCCATATTCGATATGGTCTAGCTGCACCAAGTCCAAATTACCATTAAACCTGCGACCAGCTTTAATTTATTTAACTATGACGCTACATAAAACATGCCCCGATTTTTGACACAGGTGTTCATAACTAAAATTCATTACTACCTAATACAAAAAATTATAAACATGGGATCAAGCAATTTACGAATTGGTCTAACTTCTCCCAATCCAAATTAGTACCAAACCTGCGAATTATGTGAAATCAATTTTTATTGATAATCCATATTTTTTCGGTTAAAATTGTCTGCCAACTTCAATTACATGTTATTTTCGTTTCTGTTATAAAAAATGTTGATAATGCAGATTTTTCGGCTGAAATTTTCGGTTAACTTCAGTAACATCATATACCGTTCATTCCAACATTTTCGGTCGACAATTTTCGTTGTTAACCATGAATCTTCTATACCGACGTATTTCAAAGTCGGCAAAATCGGCAGATGAAAGTCTAACTCGGAGGGGAAATTTGTTTACAAAACAATCGAATTTTGATTGGCTAAAAAGTTTATGACCTGCAGTAAAACAAAACAAAATAATTGCGCTAGACGGGAAAACGGAACACCAACTATCGCATCCATAAAATATTATCACTTCGAAAGAAGCATATAATTGAATGACTAATGGCACGTCATGCTTGTCGATTTAGTCGCATTTACCAATAAAAATTTAAAAATAATTAGTTATCGCAAAAAATTTGTGATCAATCCATAATTTTTTACAACTGTTTATATTTTATCAGTGAATTTCTATTTTTGTAAAGTTACAATACAATAAATGGACGCATGTACCGCTCGCACAAAGAGACTCGCGCTTTCTCCAAATGGTCTCCAAAAGAACTGACAAACACATTTTTAAAGAGAACTTTATTAATGTCATAAAATTTACATCACTTTACCGGTTCATTTTTGCCATCCAACCTGTCCTGAATCTGTTGCAGTGTTAAACCCTTTGTTTCGATGGTATAGAGATAAGTAAAGCCACAACCAATCACTAAACAAATCGTAAACATCCAAAATACCCAATGTGTACCAGCCGCATCGTTCAACGTATCAAAAAATTTCGTTACGAGAAACGCAAAAGCCCAACATGCCGACGAAACTATCATAGCTGCTGTATTTTTAACATCCGCCGAAAACATTTCACCTAAAAGTGTCCAAGGCACTGGACCAAATCCTAAGCTGAATAAATATATGTAGATGATTAGTGATGTGATCGGCATGAATGAGAGTGAATCCACAATATCTAATTGTTCCGATTCGAAGTAAAAGTACAGTCCTAGAAAACCCATTGAAATGGTTAAACCAACATTTGATATCAATAAAATTAGTTTACGACCAAACCGCTCGACCACCAGCGTCGAAGAACAGTTCGCCATCAATTGAACAACACTCATTATGATCGATGATATTTCCGGTGGAATGGAGCCGCCACCTTTTTGAAAAATTTGCTGGGAATACATGAGGACCGCATTTATGCCAGAAAACTGTTGAATCCACATTATACCGGTACAAATAATTAACGCTCTCAAATTTCGTTTATTTGTAAATAAATCGCTCCACTTTCCTTTCTCATCGGCATAAATAAAATTCTGAATTTCTTGCATCTCCTCCATTATACGCTCGTCGGGGACGTTTCCACGCAAATATCTTAAAATTTTCATTGTCCCATCGATATCACCTTTCATTAAAGTGAAGAATGGACTTTCGGGCATGAACATAAACAATGCAACAAACATCACTGGTAAAACAATGCAAATGAATTGAAATGTAACGTACGGAACGAACGGTCCAATAGAAAAAGCGATAACTATTCCGGCTAAAATGGATTATTTCTATAACAAAAAATTTATTTAATTTTGGAGTGAGATAAACTTACAGACAAAGAATAGATCCAGTAGAGTGCCGAGCGTTCCACGAAAATTGTTCTGTGCAATTTCACCAACATATATAGGCACAACGCACATGTTGAATCCGACTCCAAATCCTTGTAGTATTCTGGCAATATAAATCAGGTCAAGTGTTTCACCAAACCCAAGTACTATGTATGATGCTATATAGAATCCTGCAGTACCAAGAATCACATATTTACGGCCAAATTTTCGAGTTAGAGGTGCTGCCAAAAAAGGTGCTATAAATATGGAAATCAATTAGAATTATGTGAAAAATCGAGGTTTTATAAAAAAAAAAACACACGTACATATAACGGCGCCTAAGGGCACTAAAGGTCCAATCCATGACATTTCCTCTCTAGTTGGTATTCTGTCCAAAGGCGTATCATTCATGAACGGGTCTTCTAGTTTTGGATTATTTGGTGATGTCCATCCGATGGCTATGCCAATATTAAAGCTAAGGAAATTTGCTGTCGTTATTAAAGAGATAACTTTAAACTGCCTCAAATCTTATGTATATAAATATATGATTAACACACCAGCTAATGCTACAAGCGATTGCCTCCAAACAGCTGTATAATTTTGTAGGAACATTTTTTACCAAATCGGTTTACTAAACTTCACTTTTTCTGATATTTTTAATTGACGACCAACTTTAACGGTCAAATGACATTGGTCGAATATTCTTATGCAGGAAATCTCAAAGCGGTGTCATTTTGTAAAATTTTGTGTGTGTTTAATCAGCCCACAGATAAAGCAACATTGACATTCCAAGAAAGTTGTGAATTGTTCTATATTTGATAGGTGTACCAAGGTATGTGTTATCACGATTTTACGATCATCATTTATTGTTAATAAAATAATTTATGTTATCTTTATGCATTTATATCTTACTGTTAATGATGCTAAATATATTGATAAAATTTACGTGCTGCTACCATCTCGGTGGAAGATGAGGAGCCTATATAGGTGTGTTACACTCGAAACACTATATTCGATTTAAATATTATATTGTTATTCTGTAAACTTACCAACGTTATAAATGCTTTCGATGGGATGATTGCAAAATGAGTGAATGCGTCTGTAAAATGTATTGTAGAATGGTGCCCATTGTTTGATTGCCACACTATTTTTGCGCTACACTGTTAAAAGTTTTGATTTTTTAAAAAGTGGCGGTTTTTTACAAACACTATATGTGGAAACCTCAAAATATTGATTTTAGTGCTTATCAATTAATTAAGTTATTTTATTTTATATATTTATTGGCCGTTTAGTTTACAGACAATTATTAAAATTTACAATTTTTTTTGTTTTATTACACACGTTCTATTTAAGCCACATTATAAACCATATTTTTTTATTTTTTTATTTTTTGTTCCGCAATTTGTATTTTTGTGTGTCCGCGATACCGGCTGGCACTGTAATGATTGTCTGACTGACTTATTCGAATCGGTAACATCATTATCATTTGCTTATTCCAAAGTAGATGTGTATACAGATACGGTGCGTTGCATAATAATTCTTTTAATTGCACCTATGGGTGCGTTCGAATTAGAGTTCCATTTTGCGAATAGTTTCCATATACACCAACCTCCGTCAAATTTCACACCGGTGTTATTTATGGATCACAAACAATAGAATTAAAACAGTGTCTTATCAAATTAGTATACTTCCTTTAAGACACCCTGTATAATGCAATTAATTTCATTGCAATTACAATTTTTCGTGGCGTTACCGAGATAACTGCACGTTATAATTTTTTAATACATTCGATCGAAACAAATTGTTTAATTATAGGAAATAATGAAAACTTCTTTGATAAACATGAGTAACTAGAGGCAATAGCAGTGAGGATGTTGATTTATTTCATCAAACGAAAGTTGGCTGCTATTTCATTTAAAACGTGTAAATCGTTAAATGCCACTATTGGTATACAGAAACATGTTTACCACAAATTGTCGAAAATTCGTTGGGAGCCGGAAAAATTGAAATTCGTCGCTACTTTTTATTTATACTGCAGAAAACATAAAAGCTGTAAGGAATAAATCTTGAACACTGTAACAGTCCTAGACCGGTGTCATATACAGGGTGAGTTTTTTAATAAATGCCAGGCTTTTATCTCGGAAACGGTGCAAGATAGGAGAAAAAAATTTATAATGCAAATTTTCAGATACCCTATCATAAAAAACGATTAACAAATTTTGAAATATGGTAATCAAAATGTTTTTTGTTAACATTAATAAATTATGTAAATACAAAAACACAGAAATTCAAAATGTTCGTCAAGATATTATCGATGGAATTGTAAAACCAGCCAATGGAATGAAATTACGAACGGCAACTGGAGAAAATTCAGCAATAAAAGGTAAAAAGGTTGTGAAAATAAGGATTGGGCGAAACCATTTTCAACACGAGGTTCTGGTGGCAGATATTGTAGATGAAGTCATTTTGGGGATGGACTTCATGAGAACCAATGGATTCGTGGTGGATGTTGGACGAGGTGTATTAACCTACGATAATATCGAGTTGCCACTTCACGTTAGCACCAGGCAAACAACCAGGCAAATTATAATGGATCATCGGGAGAAGCTGCCACCGAACTCAGAGACAATAGTATGGACAAGATTGGAGGGAGGTTCTGGGTCACCCAGGTTGTGGGTTATGGAAAACAATGAAGCGGAGGACGGGGCCAGAGAAATAATGATCGGGAAAGCTCTAGTGAAATCAGACAGCGATAATAGAGTGCCAATTCGGACTCTAAATCTCTCGGATAAGACGAAAACCATCAAGAAAGGGACTATAATCGGAAAATGTGAAGAAATATCTGCGATAGTGAAGTGCGAGCAGAAAAATCCGATTAAGACGGCTAGCTCGCAAGGGCAGAAAGAAATTATTGAACAACTCATGGAGAAATGGACCGAAGATCTTACCATGGAACAGAAAAATATGGCAAAACAATTGCTCGAGCGGCACATGACCATTTCCTGCAGTACATCGGACAATAATGGGAGAACCACAATGGCAAAACATCGAATAGATACAGGAGCAGAAATGCCGATTCGCCAAGCACCCAGGAGATTACCATTGGCAAAGCAAGAAGAAGTGGATCGAATGGTAAAAGATATGCAAGCAGCAGAGGTAATCGAAACATCAAGCAGTCCATGGAGTTCACCAGTGGTGTTAGTCGAGAAAAAGGATGGTAGCATGAGATTCTGCGTGGATTACCGAAAATTAAATGCTGTGACGAAAAAGGATAGTTACCCATTGCCAAGGATCGATGACACGTTAGACACATTATCGGGTGCTCGAATATTTTCAACATTAGATCTGCAAAGCGGCTATTGGCAAGTGGAAGTCCAGGAGGAAGATCGCGAGAAAACGGAATTCAGTGTGGGTAACGGATTATGGCAATTTAACGTTATGCCATTCGGATTATGTAACGCCCCTGCGACTTTTGAACGGCTAATGGAGCGCGTACTAAAGGGATTACATTGGAGGACGTGCCTCGTATATTTGGACGACATCATCGTCATGGGCACAGATTTCGACGAGCATTTAAAGAATTTGGCAGAGGTTTTGGATCGGATACAAGCCGCTGGATTAAAGCTAAGCCCAAAGAAATGTAAATTATTTAGGACGGAAGTAAAATATTTGGGTCATAAGGTAACAACCAATGGAATTCACACCGATGAAGACAAGATCGCAGCGGTAAAGGAATGGCCACGACCTAAAAATTTACATGAATTACGGAGCTTCCTTGGATTATGCACCTACTATAGACGATTCGTGCCAGGATTTGCCAGCATCACAAAGAGTTTACACGAGTTAACCAGGAAAAACAAGGCATTCGAATGGAAGCAAGACCAAGAAGAGGCATTCGTGGAACTATAAGACGACGATTATGTGAAGCGCCAATCCTCGCATACCCTATACCCAACGTTAAATTCATTTTGGACACCGATGCAAGTAATGATGGTATAGGAGGAGTATTATCACAGGCGACAAGTGAGGAGCGAGTTATTGCATATTACTCCAAGATGTTATCAAAACCGGAACGAAATTATTGTGTGACACGGAAAGAGTTGTTGGCTATAGTGGAATGTGTGAAACACTTCCATAAGTACCTCTATGGCCAAAAATTTCTTCTACGGACGGATCATGGAGCTTTGCGCTGGTTGTTACAATTCAAAAATCCAGAAGGACAAGTAGCACGTTGGATCGAACGTTTGCAAAGCTACGATTTTGAAATTGAGCATCGGAAGGGTAGTGCACATGGAAATGCCGACGCATTATCAAGAAGGCCATGCCCCGTGGAACGCAAGCATTGTGGACGTGTGGAGGGTAAGGAAAACATCATCGATATTCGGCTTATGCAAGTGCTACCTGATGAGGAGTGGACTGATGAAATGATCAGGAAGGAGCAATTACGGGATGCTGATCTGGCATTCATCATGGAACATAAGGAAAAGGAACACCGGCCCACATGGAGCGAGATAGCGGAGAAAACCCCCATCGTAAAACCTTATTGGGCTCAATGGGACAGCCTCCACATGGAAAATGGATGTTTAAAGAGAAATTGGGAAAGCGCGGATGGTAAAGTAAAACAATTGTTGGTAGTGGTTCCAAAAGGTCGGATTGCGGAAATCCTCAAAGAGTATCATGGAGGAGCAAGCGGAGGTCACCTAGGGATTAATAAAACACTAGCCAAAATTCGCCAACGGTTCTACTGGTCTGGATGTAGACAGTCAGTAGTGGAATGGTGTCAAAGATGTGACCAATGTGCGGCAGTAAAGGGACCAGCACGAAAAAGCCATGGAACCATGAAACAATATAATGTCACCATTCGAGAGAACTGCAATGGATGTGGCGGGGCCATTTCCGACCACCGACAGCGGAAATAAATATGTGCTAGTAATCATGGATTATTTCAGCAAATGGCCAGAAGTGTATCCCATACCCAATCAGGAGACAACAACAATAGCGGATGCCGTGGTGAACATCTGGATTAGCAGATTTGGTGTACCGATGGAAATTCACACGGATCAAGGAAGGAATTTCGAATCGGTGGTATTTCTGGAGATATGTCAGATGCTTGGCATCAATAAAACGAGAACGACGCCTCTACACCCGCAGTCGGACGGTATGGTGGAAAGATTCAATGGCACATTGGAGGAATATCTAGCAAAGATTGTGGAAAAGAACCAACGCAACTGGGATCGACATATACCGATGTTCCTGATGGCTTACCGATCAGCGGTACATGATACAACAGGAGTGACACCAGCTAAAACCATATTTGGGAACAATCTGCGACTACCGGGAGATTTAAAGTTTGGAGCAGTTCCATCAGCGGCTCTATGCGGACAGGATTACGTCGACCGGATGAAAGAAGAACTTAATGAGATACATCAATTTGTACGGGAGAAAATTCGGATATCAAGTGATCGAATGAAGGCTCGATATGACATACGAGCAAATAATCAAGGCTTCGAGGAAGGGCAATTGGTATGGCTTCACAACCCACAACGGAAGAAGGGATTATCACCGAAGTTGCAACCTACATGGGAAGGACCTTACACTGTCATTAAAAGGATGAACGACGTGGTTTATCGCATTCAGAAAGGACGGAGAGGTAAACCAAAGGTGGTGCATTTAGAGCGTTTGGCGCTCTACAGAGGAGGTGATTTGGATCCTGTTCGGGACGAACAGGCTTGGGTGAGGGGTAGTGTTACGGTGACATCTAGTTTAGAGTAGAATAAGTTATTTTAATAAGTTGCTCAATTTTAATTTGGTATGGATCAACATTTAGGCGCTATATGTATACTAACGTATTTGCGAGAATGTCCTCGTATAAATTTTATTTTGGACAACATTCGGGATTATTATGAAATGTACGTGTATAATTTATGAGAACATTTGGGATTATTCTAGAAACAAATATTTTGGTATATAAACGTGATATAGTGAAGGTTAAATAGAAAGCGATTATTAAAGTGAATTAAATAGTGCGTTATAATTGGAATATTTTGTTGTTAATTTTGTGTTGTGTAATTTGTTGTGTTGTGAAAATAAATTTGTGTGTTTAAATTTAAAGAAGTGGTTTTTATTCACAATCCAGTCATTCGAACCTTGAGTGACAAGGTGAAAACGTAACAATACATATTTGTTTTTGTTTTATTTTGTATTGTGCTCTTTGTGTATTGTATTGATTGCTATGAAGCTCTGAAGCTCTTCATTACTATGAAGCTGAAGTATATTTTAAACAATGGTGTTTTGCTTTTATATATAATTTTGATATTTTAAATCTCGATATGAAATTTGAAATTTATTTTCAATTTTGTCAGTCGCTCAGTAAAGTTTACTGTTTATAATGATAGTAATATGATCTAACTCTGATGATGTAGCGGTTATATGGGAGCTATATTTGCCATAGCTGTGAAATAAAACACAGCAATATGAAAATGTACTTGATTATGATTTTACATTACTAACTTATTTTGAGCTATTTTCAAACCAAATTAGTTGTTAATCCCGCTATGGTTGAATTTAAAACAAGGCAAGTTTGAATGGGATGCAGTGAAATGGAATCAACTTATTCAGAACAAATAGACCAAAGTGTCTGGGTTTTATCTATGACAGAAAATTAAACTAGACACCTATAAGTTAATAATAAGCTGCGGACTAGTAATAATAATTAATACTCCTCAAAACATGTTTTTATGAGAGATTTGGAACTCATATTTGGCCGAATTACACTAGAGAATTATGCTAGAATAGCTAGAATACTCTCTCGATGAATTTAGACAATATGATTGAAATATGAAATTGAAATTAGTGCCCGATTAATTGAATTTGACATAACAACCAATTTAACTTCAGAAGGTTTTATAATAAGATAATTATTCAAAAGCCAACTGTGTTGACAGGATATGCTTGCTACAGAGATTATCGAAGATCGCTTTGCCCATTATTGTATTGCTCGCAGTAAGTTTTTCAAAGTACAACGAGTTACCGTCATTACTGATCATGTGGCTTTTTAAATATTTTCTTGAAAAATAATTCATGAATCATTGTATCAACTATATCTTTGTCATTAATATCGAAGACGGGCTATATATTTTTATTAAAGCAGCACTCATTGTGAACTTCAAATCTAATTTAAAACGAGGGAAAGCGCATTGTTAAAAGTCCTTAAAATATAATTTTTTAACAAACCTGGATTTATTTAGATTCTATTTACTCTATTGTGCTGTATTTGTTTGATTAAACACAGCAACCAATTCACTGTAACGAAAAAGGGTCGACCGGTCCACCATGAAGGGCCTTCTAGAAGTTTGGCTTAAAAAAGTGCACATCGAACCAAAATTTAAGTATTAGCAACATACAGTTAGTAACGAAAATGATCATACACACTGATTTTTGAGAAAAATTTACAAAAATATAAGGATCAAAATATAGATTTTACAAATTAAATACAAAAATACAAAATAAAATGTCATTTGCCGTTTATAATAAAAAACAAAAAAAAAAAGTAACGAATTTTTTGCATCGAAAATTATCATACACTTATAGTATGACATTGAATTTTTTTAAAATCATTTACATAAATTATGAATGAAAATGTAATGGTTGCGAATTGTTTGGTTGGTGTCAGAAATCAAACTACCTTCGCGTTGGTCGTCAAATAGTAATTAATATGAAACTTGCTGGAAAATCTATGTGCGAAATTGGGAAATTAGTTGGCCGAAATCATTCCACAGGGGCCCAAATAATATCCAGATTCGACGTCACACAATCGGCTGAAAACGGACAGCGAACAGGGCGAAAAGCAACATTTTCCAATCAGGGCGAGAGAAAGATTTTGAATTTGGTGAGAGAAAATCCAAAAACAAGCGCTCCAAAACTAGCTTCAAAAATGGAGAAGGTACTTAGTAAAGCTACCCACCCCCAAAATATTACAATGGTTCGATTAATTTCGAATGTTAATTCCAAAAAAAGAATTGAATTTGTAGAAAAATTAAAAATAGAAGACTTCAACTTCTGGAAGAAGTTTGTTTTTACGGATGAAAGTAAATTCAACATTTTCAGAGCCGATGGAAGAGGTAAAATTTGGAGAAAACCTGCTACAGTGCTGGAGCCAAAACACGTTATCCCAACTATTAAACATGATGGAGGTTCGGTTATGCTATGGGGTTCAATGTCGGCGAGTGGGCACCACGGACCACTGACAGAACGAGATACTCTCGAAAGTGGCGCTTTTCAATGAGAAGCTGTTTTGGAGGGGCTCGGTAAAAAAAAATCGATACAAAAAGATACGAGAAAAATAGAATTATGAATTATCAAACGAATGGAAAAATCAAACAAAGTCGAATAAAAAGATCAAATGCAAATTTAAATCAATACAGCGATACGGATGGTATGATAAGGGAGAGGGATAACCCACTCCGTGCCACATAAATAATAAAATAATAATAATAAGATAATAAGAAAATTGTTGTTCCTCAAATTTCGCTCGAGAAACTGCGGGGAAAGGAGAAATGAAGCTAAGAACTAAACCCCGGACAAATGACATCCGAGCTCCACCACAATCAGACACAACATAGTGGAAATGGGAAGGAGCTCGGAAATCGGATGTCCGAAGAATAGGGGTATGACATCCTCATCTACGCGCAATCAAACAGCCCGTGCTAGTTGCGATCGCAGATGGGGAATGCCAACCGGGAGACTGGCTTTGGTGTGCGCGTCCATGCGAATTCAAACAGTGCGAAACACTGGTTTCGACACAAGACGCGCACGCCAAAGGGAGTGAAGCGACAAATCATAAAAAATAAATTAAATATAAAAATTCGCGAAATAGTTTGGGCGCCACTGTTACAGGATGGCTGCCATCCTGCAGTTTTCACTAATATCCCGCAGAGGTCTCATACGGTGATTTTTGCCGGCTATAACTCAGGGAGAAATGCTGAGTTCGTGAGGTTCTGGCTTACACCGTGAATACAGAAAGTTGGAAAACGCAAATAATAAAATAAACCGATGTTCCGCCGAAATTCATCGGCCGGAACTTGAGGGACAACCAGATAATAAATAAAATCAAAATAATAAAAATAATTATAACGGAAGAGAGGTGCCTTGGTGCGCGAATCCGTCCGAACTTAAACGGTGCAAAGCACCCGTTTCGATTTCGGATGCGGGCACCAATGGACCCTCAACCCTACGCCGACACGGAGAAAGGAGAAGTCCCCCCTCATCACACCTAAACCGACAAATTTAGCAATTCATTTTACTTATATAAAAAAAATCAACCAAGAATAAGGATAATTGACGAAAACAATGCAGACGCGAGACTAATGTGAATTTAAAATATATAAAAAATTTAAAGAAAATAAAATAAAATCGTACCTTAACTAATTTTTTTTGGTCAAAAAAACAAAAAAAAAAATACTGTTGCGGCCTTGGTGTCATCATGCCTCACGTCGCCGCACTCGGACCGTTGCGGTGCCTTTCACCAATAACCAAAATCAGACTGGCCGGGTGGCCACCTGGGCCGTGCGGTGCCTTGCATCGCTATCAAAAATGTTCGGCGTTGTTTCGCCTTAAACCATTGGTCGTCCAAAACACAAAATTCCGTAAAAGTGTTGCGGGGTGTCCTTGCGCCTTTCCCGCAGTCAAGCCGTTGGGCGTTGGTTCTTCTTTAGCCGTAACAAAACTGAAGTGGCCTCACCTGACCACTCGCAAACAAATTCAACTTGGAGACACGTCGACTTGACCTCGCCTTTCCGTCGTAAGTAACAGTGGCGATGTATCGCCAAATCGCTAACCCGTGAGATGTTGCTTCGCCAAAACCGCTATGTAAAACGGTGAGCGTCTTCGCATTAAACCGAAGCCAAACAAGTGGCCTCACCTGACCACCAGCAAACCGTAGAGAATCACGTTGACACTTTTCTATTTTCCGACTTGCCTTAAGAAAAAAAAATGTACACCTTTCCTTTCGGATTTTCCATTAATTTCAATAATGTAGACTCAAAACTTGTGTATATATTTTTATTTTTCACAATAAACTTTAATTTCCACTTTATAATACTAATTTTTATTGTCTTTTATACAATTTGTTTTTATTTCCACCACATGGATGAAAACTTCCGATTTTATTTTATTAAAATTTTAGCAAAAAAAAAATACTAATCTTTAATCTTTTAAAATCTACACTTCTTTTTATTTTCACAACCAAAACTCGAATGCCAAAAAAAATTCTCGCACCACAACGCCAAAACGTTTCAGAAGAATCTTTTTTCTTCTCTGTTTTTCGTTTACATCAATTCGCATTGATGTAAACGAGAAGCATATAATAAAAAACATTCTTCCAGAGCGTTCAGGTCACGCTCTTCATCATTTATTCGACAATCGCGCGACATAGAGATAATAAGGAAAAACAAGAACTTAACAAAACGATGCCACATGACAACTAATGAGCAACTCCTCAGACTCAAACGCCAATGGAAGTAAAAAATATTAACACAGGTGGGGGTGTCATCGGTAAAATGACCTCAGCCATTCTACCACTAAATTATTCGTTATAAACAGAAAACTGTTAAGACAAAAGTCGTAACAAAATTTAAGATAAAGAAACAACTGGTAAAGTTTATTGTTGCACATCAAATTCAAATAAAGAAAGCCCCTGGGTATGATCGAATTACAGGTGAAATGTTTAAACAACTGCCTAAGTGTGCCTTTGGACGACTGGCTCAAACATTCAATTCAATTTACGAATCAGGATATATCCTTAAGTGCTGGAAATTATCAACTATAAAAATGATCCCAAAGCCTACTATCGAAAATATTAAACCGAAACTACGAAATATCATCCCTAGTCATGAATTTGGTTTCAGAGCCGAGGACGGAACCATTGAGCAAGTGCACTGAGCAGCTACAGAAATAAGGTCAGCATATGAAGAGAAAAAATACTGCTCCGCCGTATTCTTAGATGTTGCTGAAGCATTCGATAAAGTTTGGCACGACGGTCTGCTTCATAAAATTCTTCGGATACAGGGGTGTAATTTGACAAGATTTAAATAGTTCAAATACTGAAAAATTCATTGAATGGCCTGGCGCTCTTGCTTAACCTTAATTCGCATTGATGATACTATGGCTATTTGATTGGCCTTAATGCTTGCTAACAACAGTACAATTTTGAAGAAAATCTGATGGGGATTCGGGGGTGTAATTTGACAAAAATTCCATAATTCAATTTCTAAAAAATTCGTTGAAAAGCCCGGCGCTCTTGATTAACCTAAATTGTTTAATCTAAATTTATTTATGTTTGACCATTTGATAGGCCGTAATGCCTGTTAACAACAGACTAATTTTGAAGAAATTCTGAATCTTGTTAACAGGCATTAGGACCTATCATATGGTCATAGTGGCATCAATGCGAATTAAGGTTAAACAAGAGCGCCTAGTCATTCATTGAATTTTTCAGAAATTGCACTATTGAAATCATCCTCATCAGAATTCCTTCAAAATTGAAACACAAAACTTTTGTTTTAATATCAACTTAAAGAAGTTAATTATATGAAGTATTAAATAATTTTTCTTAAATACCTAACTTTTGAATACTGTTAAAGTTAGCTGAAAGTTTCCAGCCGAAAAATAATGCAGATAGTGTCTTGAATACAGCAAAAATCAGTCATGAACTCGAATTTAGGAGAATTTAGGATCGGGTTACATCATTCGGGTGAAGGAGAAATTATTTCAGTTTATAGAAATTTAAAAATCGATAGGAGCGAGAGTATAAAGAGAGTTTAAAAATAGTCAAGACACTATCTGCATTATCTTTCGGCTGGCAACTTTCGGCTAACTTTAACAAGGCGTTGCAGCTGCGACATAAAATTTTTATCCTTTTGACACCAACAAATTTTAAAAATTAAAAGAGTCCATCAAAACTACAAATTTAAATATTCTTGGATCATACACATCCAAAACTACGACGTAAAACCTTAATAAGTGCAACAGCAAAAATATAACCTATGACAACAACTGGGACATGTTCAACAGTGACAACAAGAGTAAGAACAAACCTCCGCCGCTCCACATACATAACCAGCAGATCCAAAATACAATTGCATTGATCAAAGGAATAGATATCAATAATTTTGAAATAAAACGAATAAATGATGAAATACATTCGGTTCTAACTGAAAATTTGGTCGAGTACAATAAAATAAAGGAAGTATTTAACGAATTTAACACCAATTATTTTTCGTATACTCCTAAAAATGCTAAACCTAAAACGCTAGTGCTAAATGATTTAACACCAAATGAAAATATTTTGGAATTACAAGCCGAAATTGAAAAAATTGGAGGAGTTAAAGTAACCAATTTAGCGCAAATGAAAACCAAACGATCGATGGAAATTAATCGCAAACTACCGCTCTACGTAGTTCAATTTGAACCAGGCGTGTCCATTAGTTCAATATTTAACATAAAAGGATTACTTTGGAGAATTTAAAAAAGAATAAAGAAATGATGCAATGCAAAAATTGCCAAAGGTTTAACCACTCTGCAGCAAATTGTCATTTAATTTACAGTTGCGTTAAATGCTCTGAGCACCACAAACCAGGTGAATGCAAAGTGACAGAAAAAATCGAAAATGAAAAAATCTTTTGCATCAACTGTAAAACATATAGATATCCAGCATCATACAGGCCCAATTTACCATCAAACTCTTCAAAACTTAAAATTGAAAATAAAAGAAAAACACATCGACAATCCGACAAATTCAAAGACTAGCGCTAGCGACCAAAGTAGACCAGATGGCAAAAACCATTCAACAACAAAGTGAGCAAATTGCTCAACTTTTGGTCAATTATTAATAAATTTTGAGTGACATCAAAATAATCGCTCTAAACGTAATCTCAATTAAAAGCATTGCAAGAAGATTAAATCTTCTCAAATTCCTTGAACAACACAAACCAGATGTATTACTGATCAGCGAAACGAAATTAAATTCACAACATCAACTTACATTCAAAAATTATAACTTTATTAGAGAAGATCGTCCAAATTCAAAACAAGGAGGCGGAACGGCAATACTCCTAAACACCAACATCAAATATCAGAAGATCACATACAAAAAATCGAATCACGGAAAAAGGATTGGACTCACGATTATTAAACTCAACTTAAAGGATAATATTCATCTATATATCGTATCCATCTATTGTCCATGCTCAAATAACATGATGATTGACACGTTATTCATAAATCAGTAACAGCTCCTCTGTTATTCAATTTATATACTAAAAATCTAATAGACAGCGAACGTTTAAATAGTGAAAATATTCAAACTATAGCTTACACGGATGATATCGTAATCTATTATTCCTTGCCTAAAATCTAATATCAATTCAACAGAAGCTTCAAACAGCACTAAATTTTATTGAAGACTATTTGCACACTTGGAGGATCGCGATCAATGCTTGGAGGATCGCGATCAAATGTGAAACAATTTTATTTCGTAATCCGATCACAAATGCAAACTGGGATACACGGAAAAACTGGAAACAATTTACAATCCAAATAGAAAATAAATAATCCAACAAAAGGCAAATGTCAAATATCTTGGAATAAATATCGATAGGCTGTGTTACCTTAATGAGCATATCAACATACAATTAACAAAAGCTAGAAGAGCATTCATTAGTCACAGGAAAATATTCTACTCTAAATATGTGCACAAGGACGTGAAGACTATCTGTTATCAAGCTCTAATTAGACCAATCATAACGTATGGATGCCCAATCTGGTTCAACTACATATCGAATCAAAATCAATACGATAATTTTAAGCCGAAGAGAATTGACCTTTACATCATTCACTCAATTCGAAATCATATTCTTAGAACGATATCCAATCTTACAAATTCCCTGTTACACGGTCCCTACTATACTGATAATTAAATCCTAGAAAACAGCTTAGCTTAGATAGAATTGGGTTCATACAAGATACAGAGCAGAGGCCAATAATTTACCATGTATCGAGAAAAACATGCGAGAAAGGATTCGAAAACGAAAAGTTCAGCAATCCAGAACAATATATACGATACAGCACTGCATTTAAGCGAGTAGAAAATGAGTGTTTCTTATACGAGAAAAATCCAAATTTTGGTGGCTTAACAATAGTTAGTTCAATAAGGATAAACTTAATTTAGTAACAAGTTTTTTTTAGTGTTGTTTAATATTATTTTAATTTATAATGGCAAAGTTTTAATTATGGTAATTTTATGCCAGCTTTAAAAAAAATATCTTAATTATTAGAAATAACAATATTGTAAATAGAGATCTTAGTTACTTATAATCAAAACAAAAGAGATCTGGTTTGAGAATCCATTTGGGATCATAAGCCATTTAATTGTAAATTATTTAGACATTTTTTGTAATATTCTTTCTTAAAAAAAAAAAGTGGTTAAAGCTCCAGCACTTGGACCGGGAGGCTTGGTAGACTTGGTTTGAATCCTAGCAGAGGCAGGATCGATCGGTGATGTTAATAAACACAACACAACTCACAACTCTCCCTTTGAAGACCCAGGAGTGCAGAATTGCGCTGGAGTGCAGAATTCAGCACCGACCCACCCGTCCATGTATGTGTGCAGGTGGGTATACTGTAGCTGTATGAGTAGGTGAATGGGTGGGTGTGTGAATAAAAAGGGGCTATTAATTGACCTTAAAAGGACATTAAATCCATTGTAATTATCCAATACTTTTTTTGAGTGCATCTTTTGTTTAAGCAATTAAAATAAATAAATACTTTTGTTCATACAAAATGTTTCGTAAAGGGTGTATTACGTTGATACAGCAGAGCACTTGTTAAATTTAATAATATATAAATAAATAATCTTTAAATTTAATTTTAAATAGAATATTTATTTAATAAAAATAATTTTGATATTTGTCTTATTGCGGTGAGTGATAGCTGCTCCGTGTTCTCTGGTTTTTTAATTCGTTTTAAAATACACATTCCATCTCTTGTGCGATGGCATGGTGGGGTGGTGTATAAGTACGATTTACATGACTTTGGTTTTGCAAAATCAACGCGTTTTTCATGTGTCCTCTCAATGATTTGATTGTAGAGGCTATTGCAATGCGAAATTGTTGTGTAACCAAAATATAATTTTTCAATTATATTTTACTTACACCAATTTTGTTATGTACAAATGTTGTTGTACGATTATTGGTATGATAACAAAGGGCCGATTGTCGAAATGCCGAATTTAGAAGGGCCGAAATTCGCAATTCGTTGTTCTGACTATCAACATCGTTCAGTGTCATAATATAGCAAAATAAATAAATTAAAATTAAATTTATATATAAAATATCTGTGATACAAGGAAAATATAACTGTGATTTATTAAATATTTTATTTTTATTTTTTTAATTAAATAATAATGTCTGTGTGCTGTGAATGTAGTGCCAAAGTGTCTGAAAACTTTTTTACTTGTGCTGGCGAATGTAATAAACTTATTCATTCTGGATGTGCAGGGATTAAAAAACCTGTGTTTGATGCCATTTCGATAATTCATTGCGATGTGGTGTATGTATCGATGTTTATAAAAATCTCAAGGAAACGAATGATCACATGCGTAATTCTACCAATGCTATATCAGCGTCCTTGTCATTGCTAAATAAAACATCAGCCGCTATTAATGATAACGTGGTAAATTTGTTAAAACCAACACCATCTCAACAGTCATCGTCTGCAAAATTAAAAAAAAAAACAACAACACAAACTGATATGGAATCTGCTACACCAATACTTACAAGATCAAAGAGTAGTGTGAATAATGGCATAACAACGGCTTCAACTGCTAAATCGTTAGACAATAATATGGACTCGCCTAAAAAATTTTTTATTGGTAGTGATGACTTGAACTCTACTTGATGATCTCATGGTGTATATCAAAAACAAATTTGAAGCCGAGAAACCTGTATTATATTGCTTGCAACGAAATGATGATCGCGATTTTGTATCTTTTAAAATTGGTATTCCTGTAAGCAAATTTAACCAAATGCTGGATTCATCGGCATTTCCTTCTGGAGTCTTGATTAAAGAATTTTTAAATTCACGTCGGAAATCAATGAATAATTATTTTTTTAGTCCCATGCTCGGCTCTAACGACGTTGTAACAATATCTACTGCAACCTCAACCGATTTTATACCTTTTTCAAATCCGATGCCGCTGTCTGCATCGCTCTACTGACACTGACACTCTCTGACGAAACCAACACATTGTCTATTTATTATTTATTATCACAAAGCTAGCGGAATTCGATCAAAATCGCGTGAAATGTGCCTATCGGTGTTGGAAAATGAATATGATGTCATTTGCATCATGGAAACATGGCTGACAAGCTCGCACAATTCTGCAGATTACTTCCCTCCAGACTACTATGTCTTTAGACACGATCGTTATACGGATCTTGGATCGACAGCGAGAGGTGGCGGAGTTCTGCTAGCTGTTTCGAAAGATATACGTGCGGATATTATTGACCTTGGGAGTAACGAATTGGAGATTTTGGGTGTTAAACTTGCTTTCAATGGAAAGCTGGTGTTGATAGTTGCTGTTTACATACCATACGAATCCTCCGTTAATATATATGGTGAGCTGTCTTTATTTTTCTCAATCCAGCTAGCAGTTGCAGCTCCTGATTATGATTCTGTGGTGATTTTGGGTGATCTTAACTTACCGCAAATAAAATGGCTTACTGTTGATGATGAACTTCTGCCATTCAATGGTGATCTAACTTCAGATCTGGTGATGGACTCAATCTGTTCACTCGGGCTAAGACAGATTAATAACATCGAGAACCAGTGCAGCAATATAATCGATCTGGTGTTCATTCCAGTAGAAGTGCACGGCACAATCATTGCTTGTAATGATCTCGGCGGTTCTTCAAGTATTTATCACAATACCATTACATATCCAATTAATATTTGAAAATTGTGTTAATGTTAACGTAAATTTTAATTCTAGTGAGTTTTTCAACTTTAAAAAGGAAAATTATATAATGCTTTAAATGAGTATCTGGACAATATTAATTGGGATGAATATATAACGGGTAGTTTAGACGCTTATATTGATTAATTTTATAAAATAGTGAATTTTGCAATTGAACAATTTATTCCCCGTTCACCTGTAATTTCGTCGATGCGCGAGACATGGTTTAATAGTCGCCTATCAGGATTAAAATATCGGAAATCTAAAGCTCATAAAAAATATAAATTAAACCCATCCGTCGTAAATTATGAAATATATAGCGCGCTCTCAGATCTCAATTTAAAACTTTAAATCGTTTCTTGTATAATTTATATATTATCAAGATCAAATATTAGAAACAACCGTAAATGTTTCTGGAGTTATGTTGATTCGAAACGGAATTGTAGAGGTATACCCTCGCAAATGTCTTTCAATTCTTTGACTGCTAGTGATCTACAAAGTATCACTAACATGTTTGCAGCATTTTTTGAAAATGTGTATGTTACGTCTACGAGAGGGAATGTCGAACTTGTTTTTAGTAATAATCTAAACATTATATTTCAGTTTACTACCGACGACGTTCTGCACGCTCTGTTGAATGTAAATGTGAATATGAGTTGTGGCCCGGACAAAATTCACCCGCTTGTGTTGAAAAAGTGTGCTCCAGTCTGGGCTCAGCCGCTGATGGACATCTTCAATTTGAGTTTGAAGAGTGGAGTTTTTCCTTCAATTTGGAAATCCAGTTTCATTAAATCAATTTTCAAGAGTGGACACATCTGTTATGGTACGGCAAAAGTACCATGTCAAAAATTGATTTTTGTATGTGTTTTGACCCAACTTACACATTTGTGCATTCCTGTTAAACTTATATTCGTCCAAAAAAAACACTATAACTATACACACAATTGTGTTGGTTGTACTTCAAATCAAGCGAAATGTTTTATCAAAAACGCCATTAAATACTATGATTTTTTACTCACACATTTGTGTGGTTTGGACTTAAAAAGAGCCATTTTTTTATTGAAAATGTAATACATATACATATTTAGTTGTATTTTTACGTTGTTTTGAAATTCAAAATGTAATTGTGATGTTCAAGATGTAATTGTCCCCCAACTATTAAAAATAAATTAAAAAATATCTTTGGTTGTTTCTTTGACTGTGTGTTCACGGAGCGAGATAAAAAAAAAAGCTGTTTTTTTTACCAACTTTTGCTCAAAAAATTGTCTACAATTGTCATATCGCACATCCTTTAAAAAAATATCATAACACAAAAAACAGTTTTGTGATAAATGCATTTTAAATTGCTATACTTGATTATTTATTTTATAAAGATAAAAATGAATAATCTCAGCATCATCACAGTAGTAATTAAAAAAATTAAAATGCATTTATCTCAAAACTGTTTTTTTGCGTTGACAGTTTTTAAGAGGATGTGCGATATGTTTTCTGTTGTTTTGTATTTTTTGTTTACAATTTCTGCTTTGTTTACGATTAGTTGGGGCTTTACTTATGTCTTGGGATTACGTATGAATACACAATATTCGGTTTTATACACACATCACAATTTATAAATTATCAAATAATTTACAGCACAACAGTTGCAGCAAAATAAAATTGTTAGTTTCATCCTAATTGTTTTACTTAAATGCATTTCGCATATTTATTCCATTTATTTTATATAACAACTTTAAATTAAATTATTTAAGGCGATAAACTAACATATTCATTCGAAAAATTCAAAAATAAACAACAACAACAAATATTTGAGCAAAATTATTGCTCATACTTCCGGTTATTTTTGTTACTATGGTTGGACTTAGTTGAATATAAAGATTTGATTGACTAAAGAGTTGGATAAAAAATAATCCCGTTTCGTGAACTCAGCCTGAGAACAATAATTAATTCCTATGCAGAATCGGAATTGCTTGTATCAAAGAAAGACCACAGAAAGGGTGAGCTCGAAAAATAAAAGGTTAAAATGCTTGAATGCTAACATTTGGGGGTTTCATATTATTACATATGGCAATCCTGTATTTGGCTTGAAAACATAAACTGTCATTTTTGTGTGCAATAAAAATTTATTATAACGAAAGGCCGCTCTACCGCATTAAATTTGTTTTTTATTTAGTTTTAAAGCCCTTTATATACAAATGCGACCTAAACGAAGTACTGCAGGTATGCAATGAATTATAGAAATTTAAGTAAAATGAATTAATCTATAGTATTTTTCCAGCAAATACAGGTTTGCCAACAGATAAAGCACAGCGAGAAACACGGCAGACACCGGCAGTCAATACACAGAACACACCGGCAGTCAATACACAGGTAAAATCGCCAAGAAAACATAAGCGTAAACAAAATCGGCCCCTGATGCGGGAAATCAAATATTACCAAACTAGTACACACCGATTAATAGCGCGTCAACCATTTGGCAGATTGCTAAAGGAAATATTCCAACTATTCGGTGATTTTAGAATAACTCCTCAGGCGCTCGATGCATTACAAGAGTCGTCTGAAATGTACCTTGTACAATTGTTCCAGGATGCGTATCGTTGTACAGCACATCGGAATCGAGTGACTTTATCTGTGATTGACATACAACTAGTTCGCTATCTTCGCGGAAATAATGATGCGGGGAATCTATGAATATGACAATCAAATTTTAACTTTTAATCTTGTATTGTATATTTTTTAAAGTTTTGACGCTAATATATTACTTAGTTTTAAAAATTTAAGTGGTTTGCATTTTACGAAAAAGAAAAATCCAATTTAGATGGCTTTTTGTAACTTAAATCTAGGTAGGGAATATTTATTTTGAAGTTTTTTGATCCTTATTTACAATATACTAGAACTGAACCGTGAAGAACATTGTAAACTATTAAATTTAATTTAAAACGTATAACCAGCGACTCATCAAGATTTAATTAAATTAAAGGTCATAAAGGCGCTAGTGTAAACCGTATACCTAGCCAGGCACAAACTAGATAACCTCGTTATTTATTTCTGCCTGTCTGTCTGTAATACCGTACTCGATTTTTTTTTAAAACAAAATTAAGTTTTCATACTATATATATTTTCATACTATATATATATATATATATATATATATATATATATATATATATATATATATATATATATATATATATATATATATATATATATATACATATATATATACAACATTTTCATTTTTATGGTGATTTTTGCTCAAAAATTTTTCTGCAAAATTTTGTTGGGATATATTGCTTTTCTTGTCTCTCATGTGCAAAAAGTCAATGTTATATCTTGTTCATTTTGCAGAAGAATAATGTTGGTCGTATGTAAACCGGGCTTGTGAATTGGGCACGCAGCGTGAGGCACTGCTACGATCCCAGCGACGATTAGAAGAGGCAAATGAAGGTCTGAGCAAGTCGAACTCAGTTCTGTGCGCAATGCAACGCTGTGTAATCTACAACAAGATTGTCCTTATTTTGATAATAATTCTATAGATTGGTATTTTAAGTGGATTAGTTTTTATTAAATTTATTAAAAAATAATAACATTAGGCATTACATTTCTACTAACTATATACTACCAAAACCACTTAAATATACGGTGATCACCGCAAAACCTTAAGCTACTACATAATACAAAGTGTTTTATCGAGTATAAAGGCACTTAATTACTAAATATAATATAAAATTATTTGTGTCGTTTTACTTATTCTGGGCCATTTTAAGGACCCGCAAAATTACTTCATCTATCGTATGGTTGTTAAGCAGCGATTTAATTGATTCATCATCAATCACCACTGTAAAAAGCAGTTTAGTGTTTTCACGCATTTTTGTTGTGTAATCAGCACAATCTTTATAATCCGCGGGCTTATGCCCGCATTGTTTAATCACCGAACTGAGCACCTCCTCAACCCCAGCATTGGGCCATCCAAATTGTGACAGGGTATCCTCATCTACTAACAAATTTAAAAGTTGTGAAATTGATTTCTTCAACGTCGCATCATCCATGAATGTAACATCGGATCCCGAAGATTTATTAGGTGTATTCTGAAGAGACGGCTTTATATCGTCGGGAATACTAACCGATTCATCACATTCCATAACAACCTCGTCATCATCGTCATCGTAATCAACATAACTTTCATCAATTTCAATTTCTTCGTCGCCCGACTTTGAATCCTCCTCCTTAGCTGCAGTGGAAGTGGCTGTCGATGGTTTCTTAATCCCATCCATCCTTAACACCGCTGAACTTTTTATGAATTTTAAGCGTTTGCGTTCTTCTTCGATGATTACTTCAAAAAGCGCTTCACGATGTACAGAACGAATGTGTCTCAGAAGACAATCAAATCGGATGAATCTTTTCTCGCATAATTCGCAAGTACAAGGATCTTCTGTTGTGTGAACACGTAAATGACTCACCAACATAGCTCTTGTTCCAAATTCCTTTTGGCATACATCACACTTGAAATCTGAAATGAAGATAGTACTATAGAAAGTCTTAACTACAAAGAACTAATGAAATTGTACCTTTAATTCCTAAATGCGCCCTGTCGTGCCGCCGAAAATCGGAAATCGCTACAAAAGTTTTAGGGCAATGAGGACATTTAATCGGTCTCTCACCCTCGTGTATGAATCTCATGTGATCGAGGAGCCTTTGTTTCCTATTAAACACACGAAAACATAATTTACATTCAAATCCAGTTTCCCCTGTATGGTGAAACATGTGCGCTTTAAGTTGCGAACCTTGAATAAAACTCTTATTACAAATATTGCATTTGTGTGGTCGATCGCCCGTGTGAATTTTAACGTGTCGATTGAATGTTTCTTTCGCACTAAACGCTGATTCGCAAATTGGACATTTATAAGGTTTCTCGCCTGTATGTGTACGGCGATGCTTTCGTAATGCTCCGGTCGATGAAAACGGTTTCTGGCATATATCGCACGGAAATGGTTTTTCCCCGGTATGAGTACGAATGTGAATATTTAAAAGAGACGAACCATAAAACGACTTCTCACAGTATGGACATTGAAAATCTCGTTTCTTAGTTGCCTGGCCCATATGACCACGTAAATGTTCTCGTAAATTATCTGTACGCGTAAATTTTTTTCCGCATACAGCACACGGCAGTACTTCTTGATCGATACCTCCGCCGCATGTAGTATGCTTTAAATGCCGTTCTAAATGATATTTACGGGTAAAATCCCTACCGCATTTATCACATTCGAATGGCTTAGTCGGGGCATGGGTTAGTATATGCAGCTCCAGAATACCTTTCGTGGGACAAGTAGCATTACACGATTGAATTTTGCACTTGAATTCCGTGCTATCAGCATGTAATGAAAATATATGTCGTTCGCGGCCGAGTGCGGTATTAAATTTTAAATCACACTTGGGACACGGAATAACCCCTTGCTAAAATTACAGGAACTCTTAACTCAAATAATTTGCTATTATAAAACATGTAAACTATGTACTTACGTGCGCTTTGATCTTCTCTTCGTCACAACAGAAGCATAACAGTTTTCTCTTTTTCGGATAAGTGTTGTAAAATTTTGGTTGTTTCGCAGAATCTTTTAGTCGACATATCGAGATATGCTTCTTTAGCATCTGAAATATAAAAGTAATAAATAGAAATCAGCATCAATAAATATCTAAAAGTATTACATCAAGACTTGTAAAAGTTTGGGCACACTTGCCACAAACATGTTCCACCACGGTCGATTGATCCATTATAATAAGTGTTCGTCCATCGGCGGTTTCAATCAATTCCGGCTCTTCATTTTCCTCCTCATCGATAATGTACTCTTCAACTATTTCCTCTTCATCCGACGTATTAACGGTCGAAATAATATATTCGATTTCCTCATTTTCATCAATTTTCACTTTGGTCACCTTACCGTCCATTTCGAAATCGGGGCGCGCCTCTACTACTCTGCGAAAAACAGTGAGCAAATATTTAAATAATGGAAAAATAGACATCATTCAAAGTAAAAATTGAAAAACGCACATAATGTTGGGGCGCACAATTCACTGATACATTTCAAAACATTCGAGCATTTCACACTCGCTAATTATTTAGTGCGTGCTGTACTTGATAGACTTGTTGCGCCTGGCGGATCTATAAATATTTACCTTAAATTTATATATTAAACACCAATTTGTAGTATACTCCTACGTATTTAAAACATTTTACGTACAAAATGCATAACTTTTCAATGGCAAAACTTTTTAATATAAATACTATCCCCTCTGTCACTTTTATCTCAAAAAATTTTGTATAATTTATTAATAATCAACATGGAGGCGCCAACGTCATCTCATTCCAATCCAATTGAACAAATTTTAGTATTGCCCGATTCTGCACTAAATTATGTTGGTGTGCTCCGATTAACACTACAAACTATTTAGTACACATATTTTTTATGGGATTTGCCCAGCAGAAAAGAATGATAATCTACATTTTTGGTTATTTATGTAATTAGGATTGCAGTAATTCAGGATGAGATATAATATAATTACAATTTATGTTCTATATGAGTTATTTTTCCAAGTTTTAATCAGTTTAATACAATTGTTAAAATTTTAAGGAGTGTACTTTTACACAATTGTAATATGGCAGGCAGTATGGTAATTTTTGAAGACTTGGTTTTTATACGAATTTAAAAAAAATTACAAATAATTTCGAACGATTGCCCGGCTTAATTGTAAGACCTTAAAGTTTACCCCCAAAATTATTCTATACAGTATATGTATTTATAATATATTTACCAGAATTTTTTGATAGATTTATCACAAGTGCTTTATTATGGCTCACATAAATCGTTTAGTTTAGTAATTAACTAAAACAAATATATAATAGTTGTTTAATGATTATAAATTAAATTTTTGTTAATCCCCTTTGTCACTTTACCACATACAACGCCTATTAGTTATAAACTTTTAATAATCAACATGGAGGCGCAAACTTTCTCAAATCAATTTTATGATTGCCCGATTCACGTACTAAACTCGATTAGAACAAAAAATATGCACTTGGTGTAAATTAAATCAAACCGATGGCAGGAATTCAGGATGATAATTATGTCTCCCGGAGTGGTTTTAGATTCAAATAAGTCGTAATTTAATTTTTGAACTAGAACTCGAAATAAATTTAAAACTTTTTGATTTAAATCACAACTCACATACGAATTTATCTTACTTCGACGGATTTTTCTTACATAATGTATCTTCGGCCTTTTACTGTTGATGTTTCAAAAGCGCGCATGTATGAAAAAGTATACAATTAGGGGCATAAATTAGTCGCAAGGTAGTAGTTTAATTCGCCTTGCAAATTTGAATATAAAATGAAGATGTATACACATTTTTTCGATAGAAAGCATTTGATACTATTCAACTGTATACCAAAGAAAAAAAAATTATGAACACCTTGTACAAAACTACATTTGGCCTACGGATAAATGCGGTATTTATTTATTTACATTTATTACATATATAAAATTCATACCAGCGCAACAACTATAATCTTTTGCAAAAATAGGTAGAATAGTCATCCTACTCCATTAAGGCCTTAGTACTTAGTACTTAGGTAACATTTTGTAAAATTAATTAAATTAAATTAATTTTAACATATTATGTTAAAACTAAATTCAAACAAACTGCATATAATACAAGAAAATAAAAACAATAAATAAATAACAAACATTGATCTAGGAAAAATAATTGATTTTAGCACATTGTAATTACCTACTCTTTTAATTAACAGTTTTTAGCTCAAGTTTTAATAATTATCTTTATTAGTTCTTTAGCTTTCGGAAGCTTTTCGGTTCCATTCTCATTTCGGAGATTCATAAATTATAACTTCTCCAGAAAAGTGATCCTTTTACTAGTATTATGAGTGGCCACAATTAAAATATCAGTTCTCTTAGATATAGAGAATTTGAATTTATTCGTAGTATAATTAGGGAATTCATTAAAATGTACAACTTTCTAAATAAACAGGATAATTCGAAAATCGAGATAATTCTTGATATAGAAACCAAAAATGTTAAACTTAAATTGAGAAGTGTGTGGTCTTAGCGAGGGAGATTATATATGTATCGAATGCAGCTGTTGTAAACTCTAGTTACTTTGATCATTAACGAGTATTTCAAATTGGAACAAATCGTGAAACAACACGAAGACGCTAACAGAGCTCTCACAATAGAAAAACTTTTACTTTTGCCTTACAAGTTTGTTTGAAAATAAAACTTGAGAAAATTTTTTTTTTTTTCATTTTTACCTTAAGGAAAATGATAGCAAACTCTAAACTTTTGCCTTATAAAAAGACTAATGAAGTTAGCTAAATTTCAAAATCAGGGTTTTTGTTGTCATTTTCCAGACAAAAGATGTTAAAAAGCAAATAAGAACTAGTTTATCTGTTTAATATATCTTAAAATTATAATTAATAATGTTGTATCATTTTCGAAAAGCAAAAATGATACAACTTTCACTTTTTCGATTCGACCTTTTTCGAATTTCGACTTTTTTCGATTCGAAGTGATGGTACAACATACCGCCCCTGTTACTAGATAAGTTACGGTCTATTATCAACAGGAGTTTGTTCGTAAACTGATCACTGTTAACATATTGTAAGCATGACGTATCAACTGTTGTAAGCATGACGTATGTGCTTGACAATGATTTAGCTACATTTGGCTGGTCAATGCATTTACAGCGACGAAGCCAAATAATTAAACCTATAAAACGTAAAACAGGGAAATAATTTCTTTTCCTAGTAATCCATTTAACTTTCGCATTTACGCCATGACAGTTTTGAAGATTGGAAAGACTAAGATTATCGCTCTTATTGGTGAGCTCCACTAAGTTTAGATTTTTGAAATTCCGAAACATAATAAACTCAGGTTCACAAATAAACTAAATATTGAAGAATATTAAAACGAGCAGAATAAGTCCGTGATCAGCAAGGAGGTTCGTTTTGGTTAACTGTGTAGTCTTTCGCGTTGTGTTTGCCGGCACATTTTACGCATCTAATATCTCGCCTGCAATGTCTTTGTATGTCGTTAAAGCCTTGGCATTTCTTGCATTGACTTTGAAATATATTTTCAATTGTTTAGCTTTTGTTGAATGTGAGCATGAATAGCGGAAGCCCTCCTTTAATGATCGTGGTTCTGTGGCTATTTTCAATTTTCTTCTGTTTAAGGATGTTTACTGCGTCTTTAATTTACAGTTCTTTCATCTTGAGGTCTTCTATATTATATCCTCCTTTTTGCAGGTGGGGGAAGACCTCTCACCATGACCTCATCATGACGGTTATTTTTAGGTTATCTTCGTAGGTATACCACTCTATCTTTTTCAGTGAGCTTTGTGGCTGAAGCTCTATATGCGTCGGGATCTTTTGTATTTATCTTCCAAATATTATTGTTTAGTGCCACTACTCCATAGTCGTTTGTGGACACCGATTTCATTAAAGCTTGGATATTCGCAAACTGTGTAATGCCTATCACATTAATCGGTAATGGTGCCTTTCTTTCGATTGCAACTTCGCGTTGTTCTTATTGAAGTGTAGGCACTGGTTCGGTATGCTCTTCGTTTTTTAATAAGTATTTTCTTTTGTTTATGCATCCAATCTGTTTCTCTTGAAAGTTTCTCACCATCTATATGGAACCCAGCGCCAGTACGGGCAATTGATGAGCTGTTTTCATTGTAGTAAGGGGAGTAAGAGGAGTTTTCAAAGGAGTTTCCTTCTATCAGTCTGGCCTTTTTCAACTTTTCACGTTCTTTCTTTAACTTAGCCATTTCATTGCCAGTACCGTGTTTTGTTTTGTTTTGTGTTTTTGACGTCATTTAAGAGCACAAAATAATGTGTTAGATACATAATTTGTGAGTTTATTAAAATGCACCATACCATTTAAATTAATAAAGTGTTGTGTTTATTTCCTAAATAGTTTAATTTAATTCCTAGTAAATAAATCTAAAAGTAATTTCATTATCATTCATATTTCGACAGTTAATCCACTTTATAATTTATTAAACTCACTTTCACTCCATTTTCTTCTCAATATGTTTTCCATAAATAACACAAAAAATATAGATAAATGTATAATTAAACTGGGGAATATTAATATTTATTAAAAAACATTAAAAAATTTATTTATATAATTTTTTTATAATTTATTTATTTTAATTTATAAATGAAAAATTCACAATCGAAACTATTTTCTTATCATCTGTCATTTATTCCACTGCTGCCGAGCAGTGGAAAAATTCTCATGGTGTATTTTTTCAACCGATAGTGCACAATTATAAAAACGGGTCAACATTTTGGCGAAAGTTCACACACAATGATAAAAAATAACAGCACTCATAGTGTGTATATTACGAAATTCCCATGAGAATTTGTATACAGTGTATACGTATACAAATTCTCATGGGAATTTCGTGACAAAAGCGTACAAAATCTCTGGCCAGGAGAAATATATCAATAAAGTATTAGCCAGATTCGACGTGTGATATAAACTTAAAACTATCAAAAGAAATGTGCACGAAATTACAAACTTATGGGATATTATGATGCTGATTGGCTGGTGGCCGCCGATGACATCGATGAAACTTTGAAAAGAAATTTCAACTCTGTGAGCCAAAGCCGCAGTAAAATATTGTGTCACAATATAAGTGTACCATGTAGCTGAACAAATTAGGTCGCCACTTACAAATAGAAATTTTTTTTTTTTTTGTAACTATTGCCAAAGGCTTTATTCTTGAATCTTTCTTTATACGAAACTAACAAGAAGTGTGAAATTCTTAAAAACTATAAAAAAAATTTTAACTTAAGCCTTAACCTATGTTAATACTTAATATCATTATGCATTATTATTATTAAATTATTATTAATTACTTAATTTCATTTCAACATGCACGAAATTATTAGATTATATTTCTCAGTTAATTAAATCTAGAGGATCTGTTCTGCGAAGCCGTCCATATTTCGGTTGCCTTAGTAGATCTCTAGCTAATTCGTTAGGGTGTGATTCCAGTTTCAGTTGGTATTTTAGACTGCATGATTTAATTGTCTCTTTAACAGTTTTGATTCCTAGGTCTCTATGGATGTTGCTGTTTCGAATATACCATGGGGCATTTGTAATGCTACGAAGTATCTTTGCTTGCGTTCTTTGTACGATATCTATATTTGATGCACTAGTTGAGCCCCATAGTTGGATACCATATGTCCATATGGGGATTAGGATCGCTTTGTATAGTAGAACCTTGCAGTCTAGAGAGAGTTTCGATTTTCTTCCGATCATCCAGTACATTTTAGAAAATTTTATTTTTAATTGATTGCGTTTTGTTTCAATGTGCTTTTTCCATGTCAATCTTCTATCGAGATGAAGACCGAGATATTTGACGTTTGTTTGTTGAGGAATTTTGATATTGTTTAATTTTACTGCTGGACATGTACGTTTATTTAATGTGAATGTTACATGTGTTGATTTACATTCATTCGTCCTTATCCGCCAAGTTTTTAACCAATCTCCTATTTTGTGTAGATGTTCTTGTAATTCTCTCGATGCTGTTTGAGGATTTTTGTGTGAAAATAATATAGCTGTGTCATCAGCAAAAGTTGAAGTGACGATTTTTTCAGTTATTGGTAGGTCAGCTGTGAATAACAAGTATAGCACAGGTCCCAATACACTACCTTGCGGTACTCCTGCCTTTATCACGGTTAGATCAGTAGTGGCCGTATTTTGTTTCACCTGGAACATCCTTTGGGCTAAGTAGTTTTCAAGAACTGCATGAAATTGTTTAGGCAAAAGAGTTTTAATTTTGTAATTTAATCCTTCATGCCATACTTTGTCGAAAGCTTGCGCAATATCCAAGAAAACTGCCGAGCAATATTTCTTTTCTTCTAAGGAAACCTTAATTGTATTTACAATTCTGTGCACTTGTTCTATTGTGCCGTGTTGCTCTCTAAATCCAAATTGGTGATCTGGTATAATGCGACCTTCAGATAATATAGGTATTAGTTCTTGTAGTAGCATCTTTTCAAAAAGCTTTGAAATTATCGGAAGTAGACTTATTGGTCTGTACGACGAGACTTGGGTTTCGTCTTTACCTGGCTTAGGAATCATGATAATTTGAGATATTTTCCATTTTTGGGGAAAGTATCCACATCTCATAATCGCGTTAAAAATATATGTTATATATTTTATGCATCTATCTGGTAATTTTTTGATCATTTTTCCAGTTATTAGGTCATGACCTGGCGCTTTTTTGGGATTTATACTGTTTTTGATAACTTTTTTGACGCATTTCCATTTAAATTTTACTGGGTTTGGGTTCGACTCGTCCCTCGTAAGCTGTGGTAGTACGCAATCATTATTTTGTTCGTTTGGGGTGAACACTTTTTGTAGATGGTTAGAGAAAGCGATAGCCTTTTCTAAGTCACTTCTGGCCCAGTGACCATCTGGTTTCCTTATCGGTGGGTTCGATACCTCTGGCCTTTTTAAATTTCTTGCTGCCTTCCATAGTGAGTAATCTGTTGTTTTTGTTGCTGTGAGCTCACTTAGGTAATTCTGTATTCCTAAGTTTTGTTCTTCCCGTATTGCTTCTCTCAAAGCTTTAATAGCTCTATTTAATTTCCATTTATGCAAAGGAGATTGGTGAAGCTGCCATAGCCGCCGAAATGTCCGCTTCTCTGCTAATAACTTTTGAATGTTACTTAGATAGAAATGTTGTTAAATAGAAATGAATTCGGGAAATCCTGATGGATTAATATGGGCTTCCAATCTAATGGTAGTATTGATCTGATCTTCTTAAGTATGAAGTTTCATCCCAATCAATCAATCCATCTAGGCTGTACAGGGCGCGAATTTTAGTTGAAAAACAGATTTGTTTTTTTTTCAGAAATGGTAATTTTCGCTTAAATTTTGGAAAACTGATCTGGACCGGTATTGTTGCAAATTTAATTCAGAATCTTTTAGTTGTTAGTGATTTTTCTAGTAAATGCTATACTTTTCAAATATTTGCAAAAAATCGAAAAGCTTCTACGGAACGGACTGATTTTGGCCAAAAATCACTGGGGTCTCCCTATTTATGGAAAATGCTTAAGTATGAAGTTCCACTCCTATAGTAAATCCAGTTGGGCTGTAGAGAACCAACGGTATTGTGTCCGTACGACACCACGCACACACAGATTTTTAAAAGCTTCATTTTTGAATACGTAAAAGAAAGTAAAACTACTCATACATGGGTTCTACGATATCACCAGTTTGTTTAAGAAATCGTAAGCGTCGTTTATTAAGTCAACAAACAAATTGAAAAATCAATCATGTAAAATGTATATTATGTGGTGCATGATATCAGGACATAAGTCACAAATCATACAAATATTTACTTTTCTCTGAATTTGACGAAGCTTTTCATTGTGGGCTGGAATGAGTCAGGAGGACATTCAAATTTTACATATAGAACACAAGTCTATGACAATTTTATAAAAACCACACGACTTATCGCAAAAAATTTTACAAATACACCAGAATGAATATGCACTAAAATTCCCATTTGCCCAGATATACAGACATAATAATACATAAAAATTTTGCCATGGTAACGCGAATCACCCAAACAATAAACATTTATCCGCACGATGGGTATTCAGTCGTATCGTTCTCGTTAATATGGAAACAGTATACGATTTTATTGTTATTATTCATAAATGTTATTTACTATTCTAATGTGATTTGTTGTTAAAAGTCATAAAAATATTAAGAAAATGTCGGACGCAAATGTTGATTTATCTGTGATTAAAATGACTCAGGATACTCTAGGGAAATTCGTTAAAAAGCCACCGCTTAGTGATAAACTATTGAAAAGACCACCGTTTCGATTTTTACACGATATTGTTAATGTGGTAAGTGTTTCAAAGACGAAAGAATATGTAATTATTATTAATACTCGTAAATGGATATTTTCCCTCCCCTTTGACCTAGATCGTAAAAGACACGGGATACTTAAAAGGATTGTACTCAGACAATGAATTAGTATCGGAAAATATTAAAGATCGTGATGCTAAAATTAAATTCCTTCAGTCACTTATCGATGTCGTCAGTATGTTAATTAATTTTTTATTCATGCTATCGATTATTTATTTTGGCCTAATCAAAATTATATTTTTCCCACATAAACAGAAATCTCGACGGGGGAACCATTAACAGCTAAGCCATCTAAAATTGTTGCTGGTCAAGAACCGGACAAAACTAATGAATTACTACAAGCAATTGCACGTGCTATTGAAAACAAAATTGATAGCAGTGATGCTGTGGATACCGTAAAAAATGGTAAGACAAAGGCAAAATCGAACGGGGTATCAAAACCTGTAGCTGAGAAAATTTTATCTACGACCAAAGCGGAGAGTAAACCTAAAAAATTACCAAACGATAGTAGTAAACTAAAGAAAATTGAGACTGGGAAGACCACGAGCCAAAGCAGCACCATACCAAAGATGAAGGATAAGCAAGACAAAACAGTAAAACAAAAAGTTGAAACAAAACCTGCCAAAATGATACAGAACGGAAAAAATCCAATTGAGAAAAAAACTGAAAGTAAAGCCCGAACAAAAGAGAAGTTGCTCGTACGAAAATCTTCATCGAGTGAAATAATCCCAAAGCAGCAACCACAATCAGATATAATAGAACATCAAATAGATAATGCTTTAGGCCCATCCTTAACAGACGAACTGATATTATTACCTACATCAAACCCTGGATCTGTAATAGCACCTCAACCAAACCCTATTGACGAACCAAAACCTTTAGAACCACTTACACCAAGAGACAACAGCAAATCAGAAAGTCGACGAACATATAGCAATACAAATTCATTAGAACCGCCTAAAACATTCCGCAACTCAACCGATGAATTATCAGCCATAATTGATGAAGAGGCGGAACGTAGGCGACACGAGAAACCAAAAACTTCAGAAAGTAATAATAGTTCAAGGCCAAATACATCGGGAAAAGATGATTCATTATCTGACTTTGAGAAAGAAGAAAAACGATTAGAAATAGAACCAACAAAAAAATCTGAAGAACCACCAGTTCCTGTTTCAGTGGCGCCGGTACCAAGGAACGGATTAAAAAAAACAAACAAAGTGACTGGCGTAGAGAACCCACCGGTTGAAAAACAAAAATCGTATATCAAAGATCCCGTTGACGAGCAAAAAAATGCCCGACCGCGAACGTCACTTCGACCGCCGAGTGTGCGACCAGCATCAGCACGTCCGGGTGCACCACGACGTCGCGATAAAAACGTTGAAATTGTGTTGCAACCCGATGAACTTGTTAAGCTGGGCGAGATCAATGTTAAAGTAGAAAGTTTTAATGCCGAGTTAGAGGATGATGGTGAGAATTTAATCGTAATTGAAGATGTTGCCGATTCAACAAATGATTTAATATACAAAACACTCGGCGATAAGACGAATGAAAATGCCCAAGGTCATTTAGTACAGCAAATATTAGATACACAAAAGGAGTTCTCAACTGTGGCTATGGCTAATTCGGGTGCAAATGATGATGGTGTAGTAAATTTGGTGAGTAAAATTTTTGTAACAACTGGCCCGTTGGTCTAGGGGTATGATTTCCGCTTAGGGTGCGGGAGGTCCCGGGTTCAAATCCCGGACGGGCCCATAAATAGATACTTTTGCAAATATTATATTTTTATGAATAGGAAATATCCAGTCAGCGATTAGCATCGGCAAAACAAATAAATTCATTGCGTGATGCTCTGCAGAAACTAACACGTGCTGTTAACCCATTAGGAAAATTATTTGATTTCCTCCAAGAAGATATAGACGCAATGGAACGAGAATTCGAAACATGGAAAGAAAATTACAAACAAACGAAAATTTTAATTAATCGTGAGAAAGGGTAAAGAAACAAAAAACCCCTATAATTATCGGCCTTCTATATGTTACATATATATCTTTGCTCTTTTATCATTACAGCCTAACCGAGAATGCCATCGAACCAATGAAACATCAATTAGCTCAAATCGAATTAAATATTAAGGAGCACATTGAAATGATAAATTCATCGCGGGCAAATATTTTACAAAATGAACAAAAAATTTATAAACTTTTAGCAGACTAAGTATAACTATAAGATGTCTATAGGTACCACAATAAATTACAAGCCGTTGCAAATTCATCATAAAAATTATAAATCTATATATAAAGTAGGAGCGTAGACAACATTTATAAAGTTCTAATTAGTAAACCATCACCTATATAATATTCGTACATCAATTCAGCACGTACAGGCTGTAAAGTTTTGTGGATCAAAAAATTGGTTTTTATACGCAAGATGTTCAACTCGCATACAGAGGACATCTTAATTACAACCATATTAATTTAATACTTATGTTAGAGATGTTAATTTTTGTGCCATTTTTTTTATTATGATTAATAAATTATTTTAATTAAATTAATTGGGTTTTTATATTATACACGAAGTTATACTGTCAAATTCATTTCGTATTACTGGCTGGCTTAGATCAACGATAATTTTCACAATTAGTTATTAATTCATTTAATACAATTACAATAAATCAAACAATTAACTTCACTTTAATCGTCACTAATCATTTAGTTCCAATCGTCACTAATCATTACTCAAACAATGGGTGCAATAGTTAATTGAAGAAAAGATTCCATACACGACTGTTTAAAAGTCGAAGTAGTAAAAAATTACAAAAATATTAGTGGCGGTTAAAATGAAATAATTATGTGGTTTACTTTAGTTGTATTAAGTAAATTAATAAATTATTTGAATTTTAGACTTATACATGGCAAAATGTATAAGAATCACAACAATCAGTTTCGAACGGATGAGATTATTTTTTTTATTGTTAACTATGCGATCTGTGTTAGGGCTCAAGGCTCACCCTGCTCTTCCGCGGTTATGCTTTTTACGTCCTTCCTTTACGCCTCCCGTCCAACTCGATGACGTACGACTGGCTATAGGGCCGATTTAAGACCATCGGCACATTGCAAGCTCCATGTCAGCCAATACTAGCATGGAAGATGGGTCGGCCCATGGGTTTTGCACACCGACAGGGGGTCATAGATGTGTATCATTTCACCACAGATCGTAATCTGTGGATGAAATTTCACTTTGCATCCGGCCCCTATCGGGATTCGAACCCGGTACCTCCCGATCCAAAAGCCAAAGCTTTAACAACTGTGCCATTTGGCCAGTGGGAATATATGTGGAACAAATTTTCCAAGGTTATTGGAGGAGCTCACAGAGAGTAGTGACGAGTACGAGCTGACGAGTATGGATGAAGAGATGTGCGACAAAGTAGTGCCGAGTATGAAAGAGACACATGAGGTTCCAGCAGTGGCGGAGTGGATTGTCATCGAGGATGAGGCGGAAATTGACTATATAAGGTGACTGCGAGACGGAAAGAAGATAATTTTGAACGATTGTAGTGTATGGACTGAACTGCAGAGGCGGTGGTTTAGTTCCTGTTTGGGACAGTTTTGAACTAGCGGCGATTTTTGACAATAAAATGTTGACATTAATTATACAATGCATTATGATTTGACAATCGTGTTGACACAATCAATCATGTTTTAACATTGTGTTTAATTTGGATACCTATACAATGTTTTACTTCTTTATTAGGCATTTACATGTGATCAACATTTTTCTTCTGCAAAATGATAAAGACATAAGATTGACTTTTTGCACATGAGAGACAAGAAAAGAAATATATCCCAACAAAATTTTGCAGAAGATTTTTAAGCAAAAATCACTATAAAATGTTGCCATAAAATATATTCGATCCGAGTATTTTTATGGCAACATTTTTAAAATTAACAAGAATAAATATTATTTCTTATAAATTTCGCATTTGAATTCATTAAGAATAAATTAATAATGATCCTATAAAAAAAAATACGCCATTACTATGTATGTTTATTTCTTTCTGGCATATTGAATATTTTTTTATAGCAGATCCTTCTTATTTACCTGCAAAAAATTGTAGAAGAAAACAATTTTCTACATGTAAATGCCCCATTATGCCCGGTTTACATCCGACCAACATTTTTCTTCTGCAAAATGAATAAGATATAACATTGACTTTTTGCACATGAGAGACAAGAAAGCAATATATCCCAACAAAATTTTGCAGAAGAATTTTTGAGCAAAAACCACCATAAAAATGAAAATGTTGCCATAAAATATATTCGATCCGAGTATTTTTATGGCAACATTTTTAAAATTAACAAGAAAAAAAATTATTTCGTATTTATAAATGTTGAGGATTCATAATATAAACAGACGCCATAGATAAAAATGTAAATTTCGCATTTTAATTAATTAAAAATAAATTAATAATGATCCTATAAAAAAAATTACGCCATTACTATATATGTGTATTTCTTTCTGGCATATTGAATATTTATGTATTGCGGATTCTTTCTTATTTACCTGCAAAAATTTGTAGAAGAAAACAATTTTCTCATGTAAACCGGACATTATTGTGTCTAATATTTGGTCGAATATAACCCAATATAAAGTTTGTACAACATAAAACCAACTTTTTATGAATTTGTTCACCATTAACTTTACTTTCAAAATATCATACTAGATGTCAGACACTTTTGAAGTCGTGTTCATACGACGGATAAAAATCCGGAATTTTTCTATCCCATCGTTTTAACCAATTACTTCACGTCGTAAATTATACAACAGTCACGCCCCTTTTCATACAACAAAGTTGAAAAAAATTGAAAAAAAAATCTGGGATAGAAAAATCTGAGATTTTTATCCGTCGTACGAATACTTCATGCCTGTGTGATACGGTCATATCACAATATATGAACTTTGTATGGATGCAGGCCCAAAAACCGTAAACATGAAAAAACACGAATGCTATGAAAATTCTTGTTTGTTAAGTTTTTTTGACTTTATTTATTTATATCTCGTAAATGTGGCAAAATAAAAAAAAAATTCTCGTAAATTTAAAATAAATTTTATTTATTTATTTTTTTATTCATTCATTGACATAACAATTTTGGTCAAGGAAAAGCACATATGGAAGCATTATAAATGAACAATAACAACAACAAAAACATACTTCCATTAGGCATAAAACCTCAGATCTTTTCAAAAAACAAATCCACTCCATGCTAATACCCTCCGTATTGAGCTCAAGCTCATTTGTTACAGAGGATACTGCAAGAAGTGAATGCCTACAGACTACATACAAAAATAATCCAAATGAATACAAAAATATTATTACAAAAATAGTACTACCATAGTCCATTCTCCTGAGCGTGAAATGTTTATTTAATATTTACCTTTAATTTTGATAAATTGTTTTTCATTTTTAAGTCAGTTTTCATTCAGAATTTTGCAATTTTTCGCTTGGTATCTTTAATTTGATGATCTTCATATAAAATGTGTAGATCATATTTCTGTGTATGAAGAGCAGTTATTTTTTTGTTTTTCTTCTCTATGAAATTTTCAAGCACACACACACACACACACACACACACACACACACACACACACACACACACACACACACACACACACACACACACACACACACACACACACACACACACACACACACACACACACACACACATACTTGATACTACGGTAACTTGAATCCGATAACTTCTTCGTTTCTTTCCTCTTTACCTATAAGATAAATAAGTTTTATAGATAAAGGGGAAAGAAACGAAGAAGTTACCGGATACAAGTTTCTCTATAGTGTGGATTTGCACAATGAAAACTAATTTAAGGCGCCTTTCAGGCGGATTAAATGTTGCGTTCGTTTGTTCATTCATTCACTGTACATCGAAGCCAATTATTGTTTTTTTAATTCCTCGCCTATCTTAAAAAAACAAAATATGTTTTTCATATAATTTCTCTAAAAACTAATAATTATGGTATTCAAAAACAAAAAGTTATTATGAAAAGAAAATCAAGTAGTAATATGCACATAGTAATGAGAAAAATGCGGCACTATGTTACCTCAACAAAATAAGAACCCCACGCCAACAACAAAAAATCGTTTAGTGGGTTTTTGTTTTGAAATATGATGCCGCCATATGTATTTTTTATATAAACATCCCGCTCTGGCTTGTGGTACATGAAATAGTAAATTTTACATGGACAAAACTTTACATTCAAGTCGTATTCATACGACGGATAAAAATCCGGGAGTTTTCTCATCTCAAGCGTGAAGTTAGTAACTTATTTGATTTTTGCGACCAAATATAGAGTAAAAATCAAATAAGTTACTAACTTCACGCTTGAGATAGAAAAAATTTCGGATTTTCATCCGTCGTATGAATACGGGCCTTTCTTCATAACATCGGGAAAAACACCATGGTATTGATGACCATGCTATACACCAATGAAATCGCTTAAAAATATAAAAATTTGTCTACTTTTTCCTTACTCGAGTTGAAAAATTTCTTACTTCAGTATCAATATCATGCTATTTCCCCGATGTTATGAACAAAGTATTATTCTATAGTATATAGTTCTATCACAGACAATCAAATTAGATTTTTCATTTGAACTAAAAAATGAAAATAAAATATATTTCTGATAATTCCAATGTCAACGTTATATCTGTGATTTTTCGATAAACAGCGTATACGTATACGCAAAAAAAACAAAATACTTTTGATTGTATGCAGCTATTTACAGAAAATGAAATTGCAGTTAAATTTTTACGTTTACATAGGATGAAATATTTCTTTTAAGGTTGTCTCTGGTTCTATGCTACGAAATTATAACCAAAATTAGTTGAAAAATAAAAATTATTGTTAAATCAATTTTATTTATATCTCTAAATTACTAAAAAATCTAAATATTATTTGTAGGCATCATTTTATTATGTTTTTAATTATTTTCTTTCAATAATTAAAAACTAAGAAAACGCTTTCCTATAAAAAAAGTTAGGGGAATATTTGACCGCGTTTGTAACATAACCTAAATAATATCAAATGCATTAAAATTATGTAATACAGAGTAAATAATACAAATTAAAAATAGTAAAATATTTTAATTTGAACATTAATATAAATTTATCATGGGAATGCGATTTATATCACATTCCCCCACACATATAAAATGGAATAAAAATATAACTAAACTAAGATTTGCCCAGAGTGGGGAGTATTTTTCATTTCGGATGCCATAAGAAATACTTCGTTTTGTATTTTTTAAGCCTTTATTCCACAATGATGCCTCCTATTACACCAAGAAAAGTTTACTTTCAGTAAAAACGAAACGAGATAAGGTTGAGGTTTCAGTGGTTGACACTTAGGCCATTTTTTGGCCCTTTGTGATACCACGCATGCATGCCACATCATTAACCCATTCACCTATTCACCTACTCACATAATTACAGTATACCATCTGCACATTGCAAGCTCCATGTCAACCTGTACATTGACATGGAAGGTGGGTCGGCGTTGAATTCTGCACTCCATCAGAGGGTCTTAGTTGTGTTTATTAACATCACCGATTGTAATCGATGATGAAAATTCGATTTGCATCTAGCCTCTGATGGGATTCGAACCCAGTACCTCCGGGTCCAAGTGCCGAAGCTTTAATCACTGCACCATATTTGTCCGGTTAACGGATCTTAGTTAAATCGGAATTATTTTTGAAAAGACATTATAATTTGATAACATATAAATTATATATCATATTAATTGTTTTTGACAACATAATAATAATTTTACTATTACATAGTTGTAGTGTTATTTTTCGGATGAAAACTATTTAAGTAGGATGCACAAATGTGTACATTGGTCTTAAATACGTACAAAAAATAAATGTTTGACATGATTTTCTTTCGTACACGCACAATTTTGATGGCAGGCAGGAAAAGGGATATACAAACCGTATTTTTTTTTTTTGCCTTCTTCTTGGCCGTATACATATACAAAATAGTTCATTCCACACGAGGTTTCTGGTTTCTTGGTTATTTTTTGAAGGCCAACTGGTCGTAATAGATAATGTATATGGATGTGTAATAAAATTGACAAAAAAAAAAAAAAAAAAACTATTTTTGAAATGACTTCGCATAGTTCGCATCGTATGCAATATAATTTGTTGAAAATAATTAACACAAATATGTTGATTTTTACACATATTATAAATAAAAATAATTGATTATTTAATTATAATAAAGATAAACCAAAAATGTACATCAGAATTTTTCTTCTTTCGTTTCAACGTTTATTTTATACATATCACACAAAACTTTGTTTCATTTTATACTAATCGTACACACGAAAATAAAAGCAAACTAAAAACTCATGAGAAAAATGAACGACATTTTTTTTATTACTACTTTGAAACCGATATCACCCCAAATTTATTTTAATTGCCTAATTCCACACGAGGATTCTGGTATTTGGTATTTTTTTCAAGGCCAACTAGACGTAATATGTAGATAATTTATATGTGTAACAAAATTTACAAAAAAAAAAAATAATTATTGAAATCTCTTCGCATATCTCTGCATTTCATCCGTGTATATACATAACTCCAATATTTTTTTTTTTTTTGTTTTATTCTACCCTCTCGAATTTTAACTAAAATGTATAAGTCAGCGGTTCCTAAACTTAGTTTGCCACGGGACCCTTTTCTTCAAATTTTATGGGATCCTATTCATGGAAAATTCTGTTTCGCATAAATGTGTTGTTTAAGAACGGCAATATAACTCTAATAGCCTTTTTGTCTAAATTTTTATATTCATCAAATATATTACACCAGAAAGTTGCTAATGGCATCTCTTCGAAGTTAGCGAGTATGCGAACTAATTTCAATTAAATTCTCGTATTCTACTGTTAGTAGTCCCGTTTGCTTTTCATTGCTTTTGAAAGGATTTTGTACCCAATAATTATCGCTATTGTTTAATTTTGGTATGTATGTATGTGTGTATGTATAAAATTAAATATTATGGTAAAGATTTTATCTGGTACTAGCTCGTGGAAGCCCTAAAAATTGCCAAGAAACCCCGGAGTTCCGCGGAACCCACTTTGGGAAAAGCTGGCATAAGTCAAAAATACCGTTGAATTTTTTTTTATTTCATATATGTTTGTGTTATACCCCGTTTACACCAGTAGAATAAAAGTATGTAGCAAAAAAGTATGTTGGTGTAAACTCAAACTAAAATACTTTAATACTTTATCACATACTATTTTGCTATTAAAGTATAATAGCTATCAAAAAAATATTGACATTATAGTCGTGGTTTAAACTCTACTTTAATGTTATAATACTTTAATTTTGTTTATTATTTTTTTCAGTGGCCGATAAAGACATTTTTTGTTTGGCTATACATTTCCATTTGTGATATTAACCAAAAAAAAATATTTACCAACAAAAAAAATAATATAGTATTATAGTATGGGTTTACACCGCTTGCGATGTAAACTGGCCGGGTGTTATACTTTATTAGCAAAAAAGTATTATACTATTAAAGTAGCTCTGGTGTAAACCCAGTATTAGTGTGGTTGCACTGAAAATTTGTTAAAGTCGCAATTAAAACCAGTATCATAGGTAAACGGGGAGGGAAAAACAAAGAAAAATACGGTTTCTGTGATATCCCATGTGGAATCAGCCATTGTTTTATCACTACACAACACACTTGAAAAATAAAATAAAATTAAAAAGAAACATTCGAAAATAAATTAAAAATTTTTTTATTTTATATTTAAACACAAAATATTTTTGTATTGTTTAGTAATTGCTCTCTCGAAAATAAAATTTAAACTAATTTTAAACTTAAACTAAAATGAGTCAAAAATGGCCTTGAATATTTTTTATTTCATTTATGTTTGTGTTAGTGTGATTTCACCGAAAATTTATTTAAGTTGCAATTAAAACCTTTATCATAGGTAAACGGGGAAAGAAACGAAAATAAAATCGTTTCTTTGATACCCAATGTGGAACCATCCAATGGCTGATGGCACACGTAAAAATACCGGATTTTTCCTCATTTCTTTCCCCGTTTACCTTGATACAAGTTTTAATTGCGACTTAAACAAATTTTCTAACATAAATTAAATAAAAAATATTTCAATTTTGACTCACTTTAGTTTGAATTTTATTTAAGAGAGAGCAAAACAAAACAAAATAAAACTAGTTTGCCTTGAAAAAAATACCAAAATACAAAAAATCCCGTGTGAAATGGTAGAATGACTGCCTTAACAACACGTGATACTGCATTCCGATTCGACCGGATTCGTTTCGAACAGTTTTTTGATGTTTTGTTATTGTGAAATATGATATTCACATGGCTTGTGTGTTTTATTGTTACTTGTTATTTTTGGCGTGTGTAAAAATTATATTAATTAATATTTATTCGTTCTCAATCTCTATCTAGAGTTAATATAAGATTAGAAATCATCACCACGTAAATAGAAGAAAAGTTGATGCAACACTATTTTTACTAGAATTATTACTGTACTCATTCGGGGTGTTTTTATGAACTTTCCAGTTTAGAGCACATAAATCAAAATGGAAAATAATGTAACTAAAGTGAAAATAAACGAGTATGAAGAATATGTAATATCAATGGTAAATGACTCTGATGAAGGCGAGCTAGTTGTAGGCCATGTAATCGATGATTGGGACACAATGAATAAAACAATTTGCAGAGAGGACCAAATGATCGAAGTGAAACATGGCTGCGGCACCTGTGAACAAACCTTCCCCAGGCTAGATGTAAATTTTGCTCCGATTAGGTGCACTTCCACAAAGATATTTGACTATAATTTTTATGTTACAGGACCTCAATAAGCATAAGTTATTTTGCCCGGCAAACTATGATATGCATCATGAAGCTTTACAATCTGAAGAACCTCATTTGCTAAAGAAGAAAGCCCGGTTATGTTTCTGTTGTGAAGAAGATATCATAGATGCTCACGTAAGTACCTAAAAGTTATCAGTAGTTTTCTGTTGTAATGTAATACAACTATTTCCGGTATGTATTTCAGAAAGGGAACATTCAGTGTACAAAATGCGATTTTAAATTTTATACCCATTTTGGCCGGGATCGACATACATACTTGCTTCACGCGGATGATACGGAATATCAGTGCAATTTGTGTAACGCTATTTGTCGTACCATACGCATATTCGATTTGCATATGATTGCGCAACATGCCCCCATCAGACCGTTTACTTGCGATTTTTGTAGTCGGAGTTTCTTGCTCAAAAATAATTTAGCAATGCATTTAAAGCAACCTTTGTGCACTGGACCTAATAATGAAAAAGCGTTATCTTGTACTGAATGCAAGCAGCAATTTACTACTATGGATGATATATATGAGCATATACATAATGGTGTGGGTTTAGAAGGAAAGAAATTTAATTTCCAATGTTCATACTGTGACAAATCGTTTTGTGCATTGCCACTTTTAAGTATGCACAGTCGTTCACATAAAGACGTAAAAATGTTTCCATGTGAGGAATGTGATAAGTCGTATGGTAACATTGGTTTACTTCGAAAGCATCGTCAAATACATACCGTTCAAGGGTCCTTGTCCAAGCATCAAAAATTGCGGCACGTTGGTGTTCATAAGTCACGTCGCCCGCGCCGCATTCGTCCCAGAGGGAGGCCTCGCAAATCAAACAAGATACGACAAGTCAAAATGCACAAGGATGACATGATTGATGGCGACGTGAACTGGAAACGCGAAATGCTAATCGATGAAGAACCTTATAAATGTACATTTTGCGGAGAAACCTTTAATTCAACACAAGAAAGAGTACAACACGTAATAAGCATACATACAAATGCCTGGCCGCATAAATGCGGATTGTGTAATGAATGTTTTCTTCGAATCGAAGACCATAAAGCGCACATGCTTCAACATATTAATAACCCCGTCGTTTTAGAAACTGTACCGTTACAAAACGAAGAAGTGGAATCGATTTCAAGTTTACACCATCCTATTCCTGCGGATGTAAACAATTATAAATGCCGACATTGCGATAAAAGGTTTAAATTCCCGCAGCAAAGATTACGACACACTTATAAATTCCACAAGGACGAACACTTTCATACTTGTAAAATTTGTAACAAATCCTATATGTGGGCTGAGGCTTTAGAAAAACACATGAAGTGCCATAGTATCCACCACTCGAATTCAGAAGCTTTACAGTTCCGAAAAAAAATTGAAATAAAGGAAGAACCCCCATTGACTATTGAGCCAGAGAACCAATTAGATTCCGGCGAAAGACCTTACAAATGCCGATTTTGTGACAAATCCTTTACGTTCACACAAGAAAGAATACAACACGTGATAATCCATCACACTAATGAACGGCCGCATCAATGTGATATTTGTGATAAAACCTTTGTGAACGCCAAGGAACTCAATTTGCACAAGGTCCACCATACTGATGAAACCTTAATTATAGATTCTGGGAAACTACAAAGGGGTGATGAAATAACCGCAACCCCAGAGAAAAAATCGCACATCATTCACCACATGGGTGGTACGATGAGTATCAATGCTAACACGAACAATGAAGTAAAGGTTGAATGCGTTGCAACTGGTAAGTCAAACCATCCTATTCATTCTGGTTCTGAACCTTACAAATGTTCATTTTGCGATAAATCATTTAAGTTCCGGCAGCAAAGATTACAACATGTTAAAAGCAGCCACGCAGATCAGGGGCAGGATATGAATCATCATATTGGGGACGACATAACTTTAGATGATAACACATTCCAACTAGAAGATGAATGGTTGGCTGACAGAAAAGGGAAATTATTACATCAAAATAGCTGTGATCCAAACAAGTGCCGATTTTGCGAAAGATCATTCAAGTACAGGACACAAAGGTGGCGACATGTAAAATTCTGCCATCCCGATCAATGGCCGCATAAATGCGAAATATGTGGCATAATCTACTCCCGGGCTGGTCAGCTTAAGAAGCATATGGTGCAACATTCGGAAACAGTCGAAGAAGTTGATCCGTTACAAATCGAGGAGTCGACGATACCGGAATTCAAAGTAATTATTGAATCACATGACAATTTTTCTACTGATAAGGACCTTTCAAATGAAAATGAGAAACATTGTCGAAATTTAGATGGTAGAGGTATCGAAATTTTAAAATCTTGGAAGGAGCCACCATACAAAGAGCTCAAACTATCTGAGGCCCAGCGTATAGATTCCAGCAAGTTACGAAAAAAGATGAACCTGAAAATGGCTTTCAAAAAAGCCAGACCCTACAATTTTTCGGAACGGCCTATTAAATGTCGATTTTGCGAAAGGTCATTTAAATTCAGGGAACAAAGATCACGTCATGTTAAAATGAGCCACCCTGATAAATATCCTCATAAATGTGAGGTATGCGATGCCAGGTTCTTCAAAGCCCGCAAGCTTGAGGAACACATGAACTACCATGTTAGTGATGGAATAATTGTAAATGCTGATACAATACAAAACGAGAATGAGATTACGGCATGGCGTAGTCCACTACATATGACTCACACAATGAAAGAGTTGCACAAATGCGTATTTTGTGATAAAAGTTTTTCCCAGACCCATGAACTTGATGCACACATGATTCATCATATTGGTGCTATCGAGACTGTTGAGTCTATTGAATTCCAGAAGGACCATGTAGCTAAAACTAGCACGTTAACTCACGCTGCTCATACTGTCCAACAATTACTGAAATGCCGATTTTGCGAAAAATCATTTAAGTTTAGGCAACAAAGGCTGCGACATGTTAAAACCAATCATCCCGACCAATCGCCGCATCAATGCAAAATATGTTTCGCAAGCTTTTTCCGAGCGAGTGGGGTTAAAAGGCACATGGTCCATCGTCATGGTAATGATGTAATTTTACAAGCTTTTGCTACTCGAAACGAACATGACATTGAATCACGCGAATATAGTGACACCAAGACTTCTAGTGATGTGACGGTACAATATCAGAATGCAATAAAATCGGGTTGCACAATGAGTGTTGAGTCATACAGCCCACTTCATAGCAAAGAAATGCCTAACAAATGCCGTTATTGTGAAAAGTCTTTTAAGTTCAGGCAACAAAGATTGCGACATGTTAAAATTAGTCATCCGAATCAATGGTCGTATAAATGTGAAATATGCCACGCAAGATTTTTTCGTGTAAGTGCGCTAATCGCACACGAGGTCCAACATTCTGGTAATAAAGTAACTTCAAAGGATATTAACGTTCAAAACGAATACCAACGGACGATTGAATCACATCGGGACACTAAAACTGATGAATGCCTTAGAAATGAAACAAGTTTATGTAATAAAGAAAATAGGGACGAGATTATTTATGCTGAGACGTTACAAGAAGTGGTCGAAATACCAACAGAATCTGGAATGAATGATAAGTCTTTTACTTCACTTGATATCAATAATGTGCCTTACAATAACCGGTATATTAAATTTACTGAAACAATTAAAAGGTCGACCGAATGCTTATTTTCCGACGAAAGCTTTCTCCAGCCCGACGAACTTGAAGCGCACATGTTTGACCATTATCAAGGTAACCTCAATTCTGTTGAAGTCGATTCAGAAAATTCTGTTCGTTCCATTCAAACTGGTGAAAAATCCAAGAAATGCAGATTTTGCGATAGATCATTTAAGTCCAGGCAACAAAGGTCGCGACACGTTCAAATCAGTCATCTAGATCAATGTCACCATAAATGTGAAATATGCCAAACTAGCTTTTCCCGCGCGGGTGAGCTTAAACGGCATATGCTCTATCATGTTAGCGATGAGGTGACCGTAAATTCTGATACAATACAAAACAAGGCTGGCATGACGAAACCACATCTCTTGCAAAATGTTTCAACTTTCGTTAATGAAGATCTTGAAAACGAGATTATTATTGAAGTATCGCCACAAAACGAGGAAGAAATTGACGCGCAATGCCCTATAAGTAATAAGTCACAGAGTCCAGTTGATACCAATGAAATTCCTCACAAATGCCGATTTTGCGAAAGATCATTCAAGTATAGGACACAAAGGTGGCGACATGTTAAAATCAGCCATCTCGACCATTGGCCTCATAAATGTGAAATTTGTTACGTAAGCTTTTTCGGGGCGAGGGCGTTTCGAAAGCATATGGTTCGCCACAAAAAAAATAGAGTAATTGCAGATGTTAACACGTTACAAAACGAGAATGAAATGATGCTGGATCAAGACAGAATAGAAACAGAACGCACAAAAGATCTTAAATCACACAGCTCACTTGATACCGATGAAATACTTTTGAAATGTCCATATTGCGAGAAACCATTTAAGTGCCCGCAGCAAAGGATGCGACATATTAAAACGTCTCATATCATTGAGGGGCCGCATAAATGTCAATTTTGCAGCACAAGCTTTTTCCAGGTAGAGAAACTTGAATCGCACATGGTTCACCATATTGGTGCTACCGTGACTATCGATGCTCAGATATTACAAAAGAATGATGAAGTGCAAACTGTAAGTGAACTACCTTATAAATGTGCATATTGCGATGGGTCATTTAAGTTCAGAGAACAAAGATCGCGACATGTTAAAAGGAGCCACCCACCCGGATCAATGGAAGCATAAATGCAAAATATGCCACTTAAAATTTTTCCTGCACCAAGAGCTTAAAGCGCATATGGTTTGCCATATTGAAGACAACTAACAATTTGGAATATGGGACGGTGCAGAATACATTAAACATGGTAAAGAAATTAAACCAAAAACTCATATACACCTCTAGACGCCTCTAGTGTCCAACATTTGAGGTTCTTAACAGATTGTTGAGAATTATAAGTTCGGTAATCCGGTAATTTTGGTTCATCTTATTGAATGGAAGTGGAATAATGAAATATTTATAAAAAGTTAGACATCAGTTATATGCTACCCCAAGGAGGATTAAATATTCTACAAATTTTTTTTTATTATTTAAGAATTACTTCTCTGTTCTCAATTCGAATAAACGAATAAAAAATGATTCTGTTTAATTTTTTCGAAAATTGTTTAAAAAGTTGACACAAATTGCTCCACCCTCTTTCGAAAATACCTGGCCTAAAAATTTGTTCGTTTCGAAACATACAACTGCATACCAACTAATTTAAAATGTATATGCTGGATACCGGGATGCTATGGTAAATTATTATTTAAGTCTAATACTCTGGAAATAATAGAAATTGGTGTCATTTATCGCTATGGAGTTTAACCAGGAAGATCATCAATAACCAAGAGCCACAACAACGGTGGGAGTATACGCTTCTGAGGATAGCCCTTAGCAACTTTAACAAAAACAGAGAAACCATTCAACTCAAGCTCAACTATGCGAGATTTAAGCATAGATTCAATCTAATTCACAAGATAATCATCAATCCCAAAATTGTGACAGACATTAGTGATAGCAGCATACGAAGTCCTATCAAACCGTTTTACAAAACTTGCCCACTCTAAAAGCATTCCGCTTGTTACTGAAGAGAGTTGAATACAAAAAATAGTTCCTAATAAATCTATCAACTATTCTTTCCAACAGTTTCAAAAATGTTGATAATAGACTGATTTTACGAAAAATCTTCGAATTAGTATAGACGAAGAGCTCGGCGTGCGTGAAAGCGCCCATTATCATCTACCGATCTTATTTTTGTATGTATATCCCCTTTTCAACCAAAAAAAATGGCTCAATTTAAGTCCAAACCACAGAAATGTGTGAGTAAAAAATCATAGTATGTAATGGCGTTTTTGATAAAAAATTTCGCTTGTTTTGAAGTACAACCAACACAATTGTGTGTATAGATATTGTGGTTTTGTGGACGAAAATAAGTTTGAAAGGAATGTACAAATGTGTAAGTTAATTGAAAACACATACAAAAATAAATTTTTGACATGGTACTTTTACAGTACCCACACAATTGTGCTACCGGACAGCAAAAGGGATATACTACGAGTTGACTCGTTAGTGAAATAGAGAAAATTTTTCAGTTTGTCAATTTTCTATTACGGTACGACATAATCGGTGGACTCTTCAATTTAAGATTAAAATCTCAGAGGTCATACTATCATTCATACTAGAACAAACTTAAATCAATCACTTTGTGATAAGCGGACTTGGCAAATGTTGGTTCACAACCTTGGTTAAGAATTTCAAGCTTACAAAGTTCAATATAGAGCTCCCCCAAATTGAGTGATGTGCATTAGCATCACATTTTATTCTTACTCCAACTTAGAAATTTTTTATTCTTACTCCAACTTAGAAGAGTGGAAAATTCCTCCGAAGGAGGATCATCGGAAGAGACACTAGTACAATTATTTCTTTTCGGTATTTAAGTAAGAAGTTTTGCTTATTTAGCTATATAATTTAAATTTTTCGTTCAATATTTTTTCCCTTTTTGAACCATTGGACTTCCGTATTCAGCTCTATTGTTTAGAAAAACCCTCTTTCAACCGGATATATTTAAACGTAATTAAAATTTATTTATTGAGCCAATAACTATTATGCAAATTGTTTATTAGTTTTAATGTTTAGCTACAGAATACAAATGTAACAAGAATAGACATTGCGTAGACCAAGAAATTGTTTCCCTTTATATATTGAGCACGTATGAATATTTATAATTACCAGTGGTGATTTTATTTTAACTAGGTAACTTTTTTGTCGAAATATATTGTCAAAACTTCATTATGAGTCCATAATTGGTTATTTGAAATAAAAAGTTTTAAAAATAACGAATTTTCCCTACCTTAAGTGAGCCAGTGTACCTAGACAGGCCACGCCACACTGCTTGCTATGTAATAATCAAATATGTCTAGTTTATCTTTTGAACTGTAGATGGCAGTTATGTTCATAAAAAGAACAAACGAAAATAAACAGGAAAGAATATTTAAACGAGTGCTAAAATAAGTTCAACTTGTTGAACGTCAATGTCAACCCGTAAATTACACGAAATGTGTACACATTTTGTACGTGTTTACATATTTAACACAATTTAAAATGCAAAATTTTATAATAATATGAATTAATACTTACCAATAGCATTTTATTAAATTTTCAAATATTTTTCTTCTTTGATCATAAATTTTTTTATCAATATGACAACTTAAACAGTAATTTCTTTAATTTTAGTGCTGCGTATAATAGCCTAGACTTTACAACCACTCAGTATGAGGTAATAGACTACCTAGTTATTGTCTATACGTAACAAAACCCGGAATGATGTAGCATATTCAGCCAACATTAAATAAAAGGCAAATTGTATGCCCATACTTCCTCTTGAAATTTATTATGTTTCATCATTTGATTTACAAAGTTGCTATCGTTAAATATTTCATTTAATGTCGTTTTAACAGAATTTGGCATATCTTTAGAATTCCCTGCTAAGATTATACAACAATTTTTGTGAGTAATTAATTCTTTTAAAAGCACTTCTTCTTGTTTCATTAAATGTTGCACATATATCTTATGCTCTTGATCTCTTGAAAATGAACAAAATAACTTCAAACCGTTTGCTTCAAAATGTAAAAGATCGCGCCTGCAAAAAATAAAAATTAGGTTAAATAAATCAGGCTTAACTACCAGCTATAATCTTGATTGATTTTTATTTCAGGAGTAGTTGATAATACTTGTATTCCTTGACATTTAATCTCCCCAGGCTTAATACAAATTTTGTGATGCCACACCATATCAACATTAAATGAAAAAATACACATTGACTTACCTGCAATGAAAATCTTTATCACAGTAACGACATCCAAAAAAGAGCACGACATTAGATAGCGTTTGATATTTAAATAAACGGTCTTGAAGTAAACTACGAAGTGGAGCAAGACCAGTTCCTGGGCCAATCATAATTATTGGACTTTCCTTAAAAATACAAAAAGAAAAAAAAAGGTAATGGCCCAAAATAACAGCGTTATGCTTACATTATCATCTGGCAGCACAAATGTTCCAGACTTGATCGACCCAGTAATTCTATCTCCAATCCGAAGTTGTTTCATCCAATTTGAGCATAACCCTAATCGTGGAGAAGACAGAATCGTTTTATACTCCACAACAGCGACTAGTAATTCCATCTTTTTGGATTTTGAACTAGATGCTATAGAAAAACTGCGTGGGCGAATCGGTTTGAATATTTCAAAAAGCAATTGAATTGTTAATGCTGATGTTGCATGTGGAAAGTCCGTAAGTACTTCAAGAATGGTTCTTCTTGGACGATTAACATAATTAAACAGATTTTCTTGAAATTCCGGATTTGCCAGTTCTTGCAATTTTTCTTTCTCCAACTCATTTTTGCAATTTAGTGACAATAAAGTAAATACTCTCGCACGTGGTGCAGCATTCAAATCCCAATATTTAGTAACTAATGTTTCCAAGGTCAAACTATTATTAAAATATGTTGGTACTGAAAATTCTGAAATAAACAAGAACAAAAAATTTCAAATTAGTTTTCAAAGTTTAAACTTCCCACGGTACTTACGAGGGCAGGGATTGCTTAAGTAACGGATAACAGTAAACCAGTGTTGTAGTGTAAATTTGAAAAAAGTGATAATGCTAATGCCAGAGGTGATGAAGTGACAAGGAAATCAAATTCGGATTGCACCGCATGGATTATTTATTTATTCATTGGCATAACAATTTTGGTAAACGAAAAGCGAATATTAAGCCATTATAAATGAATGATGATATGAAATGATGCTCTTCCGCGGTTATGCTTTTTACGTCCTTACTTTACGCCTCCCGGCCAACTCGAGGACGTACGGCTAAGGACCGCAAATGATATAAAAAAAAAAAAAAAAAAAGTATGTATGTACTTTATACTGTTGGTTTGAGTAACATTTGGTAGCAATTTTATTCTCTAGACACTAGCTGATTTGTTCTTTAAATTATTAGCTACTTACTTACCGTCATGCAGTTGCTTGATAGTTATGATATGTTCTCTTGCTAACCCAGTTTTGTATTTCTTCATCAATTGAAAGAAAGTTTCAACATTTTCCTTCAAATTTTCAGGACGGCACACAAATACATCCCCAGCATTCCAGTTAATGGTGCTAGAATCGAATGAGATCAATCTCACATCTTGAAAGTGATCGATTGCAGTGGTGCGTTCATTGCTCAACACAGTAAACTGTAAATGATTATCATCGAACATATTAATTAAAGGTACAGATTCAATTGTTGTTTTTTCCTCTATTTGAACATTCCACTTATAAATGATTGACCTATTATTACAAGTTAATAAGTTATCGACGGGCAGAAGTATCGAGTTCACAATCGCCCAAAATTCCTTTTTCCACGGTATAAGCACGCCAGCATAACCTAAATCATGTTGATCGTCACACAAACCAATTGATTGTAAAGGAGTGGCACCCAGCTGTACCAGCCTTTTAAATAATTTTTTTGCCACAAAATTAAATTTACTATAGCTGGAATCACCTAATCCTAAGACCGAAAACTGTAAGTTGCTTAACGAATTAGACGGTAATTTTTTTTGTAACAGAAATTTCCAAAAATATTTCATATTATCAGGTTCTTGTCCTTGGCCTGTGGTTGAACAAACAAAAACCACAAATTTTTCTTGAATCAAATTTTGCAAGTTATACGAATCCATTGCTTTAACGCTGCTTGAATAATTAAAAAGTTTAGCTTCACGCCAAATATCCTCCGCTACTTCTTCTGCATTGCCCGTCTGGCTACCATATAAAATTGTTAATGTTTCACATTTCATTTTCCAAAAAATATTTTACTACAACTATTAAAAATAATCCCATATGTCAATATGTCAAACGAAATGATTGTGTTCACTGCTGCACATACATGCCCCAATATGCAATGCCGACGGAATTCCATGTACATTCGCGTGCCAAACCACACTCTGGATGTTCGCGTTTCACATACAATTGAACTAATCAAAGTACATATGAATCTCGATTATCCGGGATGAGTGGGACTTCCCAGATAATCAAAAATACTGGTTAATCGAGCTATTTTTATTAGAACTAAAAAAAATCCCGGTTAATCAGATGAAATTCAGATTAACCAAGAAACTAAAAAATCCCGGGTAATCGATGTTCAATGCCTTAAGCGAATTTTAATGATTCGCTACGCAATTCCCAACCCTTTCGTAACTTTTAATTTTATTGTATTTAACACATACATGCGATTTCTATATGAAATAAAATAATTCTAGCTCAAATATAGCGTTGCACATCAGTCTCAAACAAGAAAAGAATGATTATACTTTTTTGTGTGTATTATTTTGCTTGTTTTGGTTACTCTGCAAACAATTTATCCTACCTTTTGGCGAAGCAAGATCAAAAAAATTAGTCGATATTATACAAAAATAGTGTTGTGACGTTTCTGTCTATTCTGTGGTTTAGCGTCCAAAATTTGTATAAAAGGACCCTAAAACTGATATGTATGTAGAAAATTTTTATTTCGTAATGGACGATTGTAAAAGTTCTGTCCTATTGTAAAAGCTGGTGGAACAGGTCGCAGCTAACTAACTAGAAAAAATGACCTTTGTAATCCATATATGCCGACAAAATGAAGAATTTACAAAGTATTTTTTATTATATAATATGTCATAAACTCACTAAATAATAAATATATAACAATTTTGCCATTTTTAGTTTATAACTACTGCGGTAACTCGAATAAATTATCGCGAATGATATTGATTAATTACTTTTTATGCTTGACGCATATATGGTAAAATTTGTTGTTTTCGAAGATAATTGAAAATCCGCTGTTTTAATTAAGTATCGAAACTGCATCGTTTTTTACGATTCGCTTTTTTTGTTGGGAGGGTTGTATAAATAATTGACGTTGGACAAAAATTATGGGACGCTGCCTTATTTATAATATCGGCCAAATATGTTTCGAACAGTTTGTTGAAGTCTACCATTGTAGTATGTTTGATTTTGATTGCTTGATTTTTCTATGAATGAGTTTCGTTAGGTCTGTGAAATCAACACAAACTTTTTATGTATATATATATTTGATTTCTTGAGGTAGTTTCAAAAATATTTCTTTGGCTTAACGCATTCAAGTAAGTGCACACTTAGTTTTATTGATTGACGATCGAAAGGATAAGATTGTGTTTTTTATAATCGGCAGAATTGCTTGAGAAGCATCCGATTTAAAATGACAAATAAAGTCGCTAAAGTAGATATAAATGGCGAGAAATTCATTATCTCGTTGATTAATGGCTCGGATGATGACGAATTGATTGTAGAAGATATAAACGAGGTTCCTACCGAAAAGCAGGTATCGCGTTTTAAAAAGAAACATTTATCCCAAGTGGAACATGGTTGCGGCAAGTGTGGAGAAACTTTTCTTGTTCTAGATGTACTTTTGGGCTATTTAGGACCAGGTATGCAATTTCATAATGATTAACTATATTTTTATGTTATAGGCCCTTAATAACCATATCGCGAAATGCTGGAAACAAAAAGGTAACAAAGTTTTCTCAAACCCCAGAGAATTGTGTTTTTGTTGTGAAGAGTATTTGTTCAATGCACACGTAAGTACATACCTAAATAGAATATCTCTCTAGCCAAATATTTATAATTTTAATATATTTTGTTATAGGAAGGGGATTACGCGTGCCCACAATGCGATTTAAAATTTAATTCGGGATTTGGCCTAGAACGCCATATATACTTGTTGCACGCGGATAATTCGGAATTTAAATGTAATTTATGTAATGCGGTTTGTCGCACCCTTGGAATATTAAGCTTGCATAAAAAGACACATGAAGACTTATTAATGCCATATAGCTGCGACAATTGCAAAGGAAATTTTGCTTACTATAAAAGTTTGTCGAACCATTTAATCAGAAATTTGTCCTGTGGACCTGGTAATAGAAAAACGATATCATGTTCTGAATGCAAAGAACAACACAATTCCTCCATAAATTTGCAGGAGCATATAGATGGTGAATTGGTCGATTACAATAGAAGAAACTTTCAATGTTTACATTGCGATAAATCGTTTTGCAGCTTTCGGCTCCTAGAATCCCATGGCCTCGAGCATATCTCTTATCCATGTGAAACATGTGGCAAAACATTTTTAGGTATGGGATACCTTCGCGAACACCGCCGATCTCACAGATCAAAGCTTCGCATTTATAACAGTGCAGGAAATTACAAATGTTATTATTGTGAAGAATCATTCAAGTTTGCGACGCAAAGATCACGACACGCTATAATTCACACGGGCCGCCGCCCAAAGTTGTACAAATGCGTAATATGTTACGCGAGTTTTAAGCGATTTAAGGAGCGTAACATACACATGGCGAACCATATTAGACTACCAAATGAATAGTTACAAAACAATTTAATTTTCATTAATAGTGTAAAATATTTTTAACCGTTGTTATCAAATAAACGATTTGCTATTATTTTTTTGAAAAATGGTTTTAAAAAAATGTTAATGGAAAAAATACATTTCAAACCGACCAAACGACACTAATGTCAAATTCTTTGGAAGAAATGAAAACGGATCAATTATTTTGTGGTCCAAAGAAAACGAAAAGAAAAATGTTTGTTTACATTTGTTTAAAGGTAAAACAAAAAAAATCACTTAAATACACCAAATTCACTTTAAATTACACAAAAATTAATATTATTCATAATATTTAATTTAAATAAACACTATTATCATATATTAAATAACTTATATATGTATAGGACGTCCGTGTTCTTTTTTCTCTTAGCTTATCGCATTTCCGTAATTAGATTTTTTGCCACAGTGTCGCTTTTGCCATTTTTCCGAACTTTTTTCGAAAAATTGCCGTTGTTTGTTTACTTTTTTGTTTAGACAACTAAGCTAAACAGTTGAAACAGTTAAGTTTTACTTTTTCACCAGCTGTGTTGTTTTTCGAGTTTTTTTAACGAGTTTACTAAAACAGCTAACTTCACTCTTGTCTTATAGAAAAAAAAATTTTGGAACACGATTGTACAAGGCAATGTCCTATATTGATACTATTTAATATTTGCTATTATCTTATGTAGTAACGCATGTCAAAACATAAACACCAAATTAAAATGCCGATAATGAAAATGGCGTGTCTTTTGTTTGTTTGTTTTTGACATTGACGTGAGTCATATTTTTTGAACTCAAAACAAATCCTCCAAAAATTTGGGATTTTGAAATTTGATCATAGATCAAAAAAAAAACAATTATTTTCTTCCAATGAACATGAAAAGGTATTTGTGATCAAAATTTTTAGAGTATAATTAAATATTTTTGATCTTTTTTCTTCTAAGGAATTCAACATAAAAAATTAATGCGTTAAGCCTCAACCAGTCAGGAATAAGAACTTAATAAAAAAAAAATACGGATTTTTACGAAACCAATTGTTTTTCTTTTTTTGACATTCCAACCGCAACCAGCAATAATAATTTTAAGTGACAGCTGTTCCTTTACAAACAGCTGTTTTTTATTGTGAAATGTCTTTTAGAGAAATTTCATATTTGTTCATGTTGTTATATATTTTTATATATAAATTTCGCATTTGAAAATGTACACATACACGAGATGCTTTTACATCGCATCGCAATGAAAAAAGGAAATAAACTAAACAAAATTAAAATAGTATAGTAGTAAGATAGCGTTTATACTACGACTATAATATCATACCATTAACAAATTAATTTTTAACAAAATTCACTAAAACACCATTTTTACTTTATCACACATTATTAAAACTAATCACATAATTTGAAAAAATATTAAAATAATTTTATCTAATAAATAAAATAGTAAACAAAAAAATGTACACAAAATAAATATGGCTTCCACCCGCATCAAAAATTTATCTTCTTTTGCTGTACATATATAAAACACAATAACAAATCGTATTTTTAAGTTTTTCTTATTCTCGGGCGAGAAATAGAGCGCCTCTTTTTTTTATTAAGTGAGAGCTAAAATTTAACGAAGGGGAAATTCGGTTTCTTACATGAAAATTAAGTTTGACTGAGTAATAACATTGGAATGCCATTTATCGCATTCTTATTTTTTTATTTACTAAAAAAGAAAAATAATTGCACCATTTTGTTATACGAGTTTTTGTGTTGACGAGGAACACGCTTCGACATGTTTGCTTATCCCGGCTCCTACGCCCCCCGAAATTGAAATCTAAAGACCCCCGGAGGGCTAAGCGGGCGAAAGTGCAGCCGTTAGTCTCTACAATTATATCATTTCAAAATGTTGCATTGTCAAAATATTGCTTCTTCTATCTGCAGCTACAAAATGTAGCAATTACAAAATTTTGCAAGTACCAAATCTTGCGGATATCCATTTGTACCACTATTTCCTTCCCTTCCCACTCTTAATTGGATATATTCATAAAAAATTATTAAATTTGATTTTTTTTAAATCAAGTTTAATATTTTTTGAATAAAAATTATTTTACCACCGATTAACGAAAAAAAAATTTAAATTCTAGTTCATTTATATTTCAGTAAATGGCACTAGTTTATCAGCCCGAAAATGCTTAGCAGAGACACTTTTATTTTAGTTCCAAAATATCCGCTTTTGATCAAAGTGGCGCCACAATCGTTTTACTGTCAAAAAAATTGCGATGCGATACTAAAGCTGATCCGAAAAAATTGTTATCTTCCTTATTAATAACAAAAATTGTTAATTAAAATATATTTAAAATGGAAAAGAACCAAACTATTAAAAAAGGATGGCGTCGGGCGCACACGCTAATTTTAGGTAAAGAATTACAAAAGCATAAATGTCTATATGACCCGCTAGATGAAAATTTTACTAACAGACCAGTGCGTTTGAAGAAGCTAAATTTAATACGCGATAAACTTAAAAGTGTTAAACCAAACATAACCATCGTTGAAATTAAAAAAAAAATCAAAAGTTTAAGAGGCCAGCTGTCGCATGAGAAGCGAAAATTTAAAAATTTAAAAAAAAACGGCTGGGAATCTAATGCGGTATATGAACCGACACTTTGGTGCTACAAAGAATTATCATTTTTACTATCCATGAATGATGAGGAACCGAGTCAATCGAATATAGATTGTTTGGAGGAGATTAAAGTAAGTTAAATATTTCTTTTCGTACAAATTTATAGGGTACCGATTTTTTGCTTTGAACTACGTGTGACTTGGATTTTGACTACAAAACGTTTTGGTGGAGGAAAAATACAAATAGTAATTTTTAATGGTTTTGGAAAATCAAAAGAATATTAGTTTGAACTATTACTTATAAAACTAAGTTCAGTAATCAATGTTATATTTCAATTGTATTTTGTTTTTATTTTCAGTTGCTTGATACCGAAGAATACCGATCTATCACTGATACCGAAGAATCGAATGACTATTTGGAGGATAGTGGCAGTGGGATTACCCCAGAAAACGTAAGTTTATTTAATAACTTAGTTGAATAATATTCAACTAATATTATTCAACTAACTATATTATAGTTCTTTCTAAAATATGTGCATCTCTTTTGATACGATGTCAATCAAGAACATTTCAGGAATTATACATATGTACTTCATTGAAATTCATCTTTCGTGTTTTATATAGAACTATTTATTTTCATTTAATATAACTTTTATTTTATGTTTAATTTCAGACAGGAAAAATCGAAGCAAAACAATTGGAAGAATGTGGTATGGAAGCTATCGAGTTTATGAAACAGTATTTTGGAAATAGACCGGTGAAACAGCCTCTTGAAAAAGAAGAGCAATTTTGCCAGTACTTATGCAGCCTTTTGAAAAAAATTAAATCAGAAGAAGCATTTGAGGATATAAGTATACAGATACTTACCTTAGTCAACCACAACATTTCCGAAGAGAGGCAGCAATTCCAAGTCACCTCCCATATCGATCCTTTAGAAATACATCATCACCCTCACTTCATAAACAAGATCAATTAGTTTATTTTTTAAAATCATCATCCAGCAATTCTTTACATTCTCCGTCAACCTCACTTCAGCAATTACCAGAGACAAATTTGCCTTATTCATCAAAACTAAATAATCAAAACTGTGCTCATTCAGAAACTCCCCAGTTATATCGCCTACGCATCAATGCTTCCAATCGGCCGCTCGACTTCACCAATTAACATTCGTACACCTTCATCCGCACTGCATCAGCCAATCCATTATATTATCCCTAGAACCAAGATAAACCTTATCCCGCCGAATCTCGTTCCCGATCGTCATTGGTTAATCGAAATTCTTTAGACAAAGCCTCACCCACAACACTTACCTCGTCCCGATCATTTTCATACCCAAAAAAAAAAAATCAAAACCTATTTATATAAAATACCTTACTCCTTACATCACATAACCGAAGCAGTTATTCCCTGTTCCAATCCGATCGATTAGAAGGAGTTTTTCCAGACGACAATGAAGATGTTTAAAAATTTATAAAATATAGTTTTTAACGAGTATTGTATGTATATAATAAAATTTGTTTGTTATTTTCTTTAATCAATTTTTGTGTTTTACTTATCCACCAAAAATTTAGAAAGGAAATTTTGCTTTAGTTACATGTTATAGTACAAATTTGATTCTGCAACACTTTCGAAAGTTTTGGGAACTTTGAATGACTGACCAACGCAATACATGCCTTATTATGCGTTTGCATCTATATTATTTTTCAATACTTACGATTCACAGCTCAGCCGTTAATATATTAACAGCAGTTTTTACGAACTTTGTTACAAATGCAAGCGGACAAAATAGGCTCTAATATTATGTTATGTGGAAATAACTAGACCATTTGAACTTGAACGCATCATTTTACTTTTAAAGAAATTTATTTTACATTTGTTTACTTTTCTATCAATCCTCCGTCAAATCAACGTATTTAGAATTTGTTCGATTGAAATTAAAAACTACACAAATTCACAATTATTTTTATTCCAATATAGTATGAATTTATTTGTCACTGCGCCATAAACAAACAGCTGATTTGGGGTTTTTCATTTTGAAATATGAGTAAGCCATATGCTTTTTTATATAACCATCCTGCTCTGACCTGTCTCACGTGAAATGAAACAGCAAATTTTATATGGGTAAAATCTTAACACCGGTTCTAAGTGAATAATTCTATTGTAAATTCCCCAATAAACTACTTGAACATTTTAGTGGTCGTAACGCTCCGCTAATTTGATTCAGCTATGCTACACACAATTTTGGTTTCTGGATTCAAACTACAGCGCAATAGATTTTAATTTTTAATTTAAACCCTTATTTTAAATTAAATCATTTAATTTTTTTGTCTTGTTTTATTCTGTTCTCTCGAAAATAAAATTTAAACAAAAATCTACATCTCAAAAATGTCCTTAAATTTTTTTATTTTCATTTCAATTTTTTCATTTCGGATTCACGAACAAAAATTTTATACAAGACAAAAAAATTTAATGATTTAATTTAAAATAAGGGTTTAAATTAAAAATTAAAATCTATTGCGACTTAGTTTGAATCCAGAAACCAAATTATAGTGTAGCATCAGAGCATGACTGATTGGTTTTGAATTCGTTATGCCATTTTTCCACAATGAAACATATTTTTTCAGTAAAAAATATTGAGAAACCGAAAAGAGGAGAGTACACATATTAAAATTACGTTAAAGTGACAAAGATAACAAATGTTGCCATAAAAAGTATTGAGTTGAAATTTTTTTTTGTTTTTTTTGGTACGTGGTGAAATTATATTTTTATCTCGCTCCTCCTTTACTGAAAAAATATGTTTCATTGTGGAATAAGGCTTTATGTTTTGTTCATAACATCGGGAAAATAGCATGGTATGTATTTGCACCATGGTATTGAAGTAAGAAATATTTCAACTCGAGTATGAAAAAAGTAGGCGGAGTTTTTTTATTTTGAAGCGATTTTATTTGTGTAGAGCATGGTTATCAATACCATGGTAATTTTTTCCGATGTTATGAACAAAGCATTAGCGAGTATGGAAATATTTATTTCCGATGTCATGTATGCGACGTAAGTGATACAAACAGAGCAAAACTTAAGCTCTTAAGTTTTGGCTAGTTGAGGTTTAAGTTTGTTGCCTGACATTTCGAACTAACTATTTTGATTTTGTGTTTCAAACAGAGTATGTATAGATAAAAAAAGATTTGTGTGAAATTAATAAACTAAAATTCTGAAAGTAATTTAAAAATGTTATTTGTGGTAACGAAAGTTACGACTGGATACACATAATAATATAATTGATAAAAATACATTGCCTGGTCATATACAGCTATAAGTGCTAGTCGACCTAAGCAAATGATATAAAAAAAAAAAAAAAAAAAAAATCCATATTAATGAACAAATTGATTAATTAAAAAAAATTTAAAATGTACAATCATAACGCATGGAATCGGGAACACGCACTAATTTTAATTAAAGAATTACGAAAGTATAAATGTCTATATGATCCGCTAGATGAAAATTTTACTGACAAACGTGTGCGTTTGCAAAAGGTATATTTAATACGCGATAAACTTAAAAGTATTAGACCAAACGTAACGGTTTTTGAAATTAAAAGAAAAATCAAAAATTTAAAAAGCCAGCTGTGGAAGGAGAAGAGAAAATCTAAAAATTTAAAAAAAAACAGCTCGGAAGATGATGCCGTATATGAACCGACACTTTGGTGCTACAACGAATTATCATTTTTACTATCCGAAAATGATGAACCGAGTCAATCGAATACAGATTGTTTGGAGGAGGTTGAGGTAAGTTAATTTTTTTTCTTACAAATTTATAGCGTACCGATTTTTGGTTTTGAAATACTTTTGGCTTGGGTTTTGGCCACAAATGATTTTGGTAAAGGAAAAACATAGCTATTTGTAATGGTTTTGTAAAATTTGCTTTTAGGAGAAAAACTAACACACTAAATGTGTTCTATGATGAAATATATTTGAAAAATCAAAAGAATACCTATTAGTTTGAATTACGATTTATTTAATTAACTTCAATAACGAATGTTATAATTCAATTGTATTGTGTTTTTATTTTCAGATGCTTAATAACGAAGAATCGAAATATATCCCTGATACTCAAGAATTGCAACACAATTTGGAGGATAGTGGAAGTGGAGTTACCCCAGAAAAAGTAATTTTAATAACTTAGTTGAATATAGTTCTATCTACATTTATTTCTATCTAAAATACATACAATTACGATTGTAAAACTAAGTTCAGTAATGAATGTTATAATTCAATTGTATTTTGTTTTTATTTTTAGTTGTTTGATACCGAAGAATACCGATCTAACTCTGATACCCAAGAATTGAATCACAATTTGGAGGATAGTGGAAGTGGAGTTACCCCAGAAAAAGTAATTTTAATAACATAGTTGAATATAGTTCTATCTAAATCTACTTCTATCTAAAATACATACAATTACGATTTCTAAAACTAAGTTCAGTAATGAATTTTATAATTCAATTGTATTTTATTTTTATTTTTAGTTGTTTGATACCGAAGAATACCGATCTAACTCTGATACCCAAGAATTGAATCACAATTTGGAGGATAGTGCAAGTGGAGTTACCCCAGAAAAAGTAAGTTTAATAACAATTGAATATACCTAGGTAGTTCTATCTAAAATACATTTCTTATGATACGATATTTATATGATATGTACCTCTTCTCAGTCGATCTTTAAGAAATTGTTATATGCCAATTCGAAACAGAAATTATACTTCATTGAAATTTCATAATTGTGTTTTATATTGAACAATTATTATTTTCTTTAATATAACATTTTTATTTTATGTTAAATTTCAGAAAGTAAAAGTCGAAGTAACACAATTGGAAAAAAGTGGTATGGAAGCTATTGAATTTATGAAGCAGTATTTAGAAAATAGACAAGTGAAACAGCCCCTTGAAAAAGAAGAGCATTTTTGCCAGTACTTATGCAGCCTTTTGAAAAGAATTAAATCAGAAGAAAGATTTGAGGACATAAGTCTACAGATAATTGCTTTAGTCAATCAGAGAATTTCCGAAGAGAGGAAACAACTGCAAGCGATCCTTTAGTAAATAGACGATCCTTTACTCAACCTCACTTCATCAATTACCAGAGACAGATTTGCCTTATTCATGAAAACTGCATAATCCGTCACTTGAATTGCTCCGCCGAAATCCGAGAAAAATCGATATCAATTTTTATATAAAATACCTTACTGAAAAATCCACAAAAAAGTTCCTGCAACGGAGGTTCCAATCCAACCACATTAGAAGGATTGAAGGATTGCTCCAGGCGATACTGAAGTTGTTTAAAAATGTATAAATATAGTTTTCAACAAGTAATAAAATTGTCTCTCTCTCTCTCTCTCTCTCTCTCTCTCTCTCTCTCTCTCTCTCTCTCTCTCTCTCTCTCTCTCTCTCTCTCTCTCTCTCTCTCTCTCTCTCTCTCTCTCTCTCTCTCTCTCTCTCTCTCTCTCTCTCTCTCTCTCTCTCTCTATCTCTATCTCTCTCTCTCGCTCTCTATCTATCTATCTATCTATCTTGCTATCTATCTATCTATCTCTCTTTTTTCTCTCTCTCGAGCAAAGTCGTTGTCCGGCAGCGATTCTCGCTTTCATTTCTGCCTGCATATCATTCAGCGATGTTATAACTGACCCGAGGTATTTAAAGTTTTCGACGCCATCAAAATTGTGCTCGCCAATTCCGAGATTTGCCATAGAGATCATAGGTGTTGCCAAATATTTGGTTTTACTGCTGTTCACCTAAAGGATGAAGGATGAAACACACCAAGCAGCAGCAGCGAGCAGCCAATTTAAATATTGCCTTATTCGCTTATTTAATGTAACAAGATCATAGCTCGTGTGGAAATATACGTATTTCCAATAAAAGAAATAAAATATTTTGTAATTTTAATAGAAAAATTTAAATTAAAAAAAATTATATTGAATGAAGTTGCATCTGTCGCGGCATCAATAGTTTCCACACCCAGCAGCTTCAATTGACTGCTCTTTGATGCTACTCATAACCTCAATAAAATTGAGACAAGTGCATTTTACTACTAAAACAAAATAAACTGCTGCGCTGCTTGATGTGCACACCCATTTGCAGCCGCTAGTGTGGATTGTTTGGAATATGTTGCGCTGCTCTTGGTGTGCTTCATCCTTGAAACACACCAAGAGCAGCGCAACATATTCCAAGCAATCCACCTAAGGGCTGCTTACGGGCGTGCACACCAAGCAGCGCAGCAGATTGTTTTGTTTTAGTAGTAAAATTGAATTGTGCAAATTTTATCGAGGTTATGAGTAGCAGCCAAGAGCAGCAAATTGAAGCTGTTGGGTGTGGAACCTATTGATGCCGCGACAGATGCAACTTCATTCAATACAATTTCTTTAAATTTAAATTTTTCAATTATAATTACAAAATACTTAATGTTCTTCAATGGAAATACCTATCTTTATACGCAAACTATGATTTTGTATCATTACATAAGCGAATAAGCCAACATTTAAATTTGCTGCTCGCTGCTGCTGCTGCTTGGTGTGTTTCATCCTTTACAAGGATAAGGCTATATAGAATAAATTTTATCATGTCGTTTGAATTTTACTCTTGCCATATCTTTAAGATATGGTCGCGGTTTTTTTTCAGTTTTGCTTATGAAGAGTTATCTGTCCAAAGGTAGAAATCATTTTCAGTTATGACCTCCACAAAGCAATTTGACCGTTTCACAGTTTCGTAAAAGTCGTTGAAATCGTGTCTTTTTTGCCGTTTTAGGCTTAGCTCAACTTGATGGTGGAAATTAGTCGCCGACATAAATGTGTCCCGGTTCAAAATAGTTTAACTCTAATCACTTCAGCAATAATCTGGTTTGAGTTAGTCATCGTTATTAAAAACGAGAAAAGCGTCCAATTTTTATTTTACGCTGCGCAGTTGTCTAACCATAACATAATACTCTAACGTGAAATATTAATCTGAAATATTATCTTCCTTCTTCCGATCCGAGGTTGCTTCATGCCATATTACAGCCATTGGTTTTTTATTTTTATTCCATTTTCCGATGGGTACGAAACTTTCAATAAACGCTACTATCCTTTTCGTACATAGAATTCGTTTATACATTTCCCTATACGTGGTAGCATTATAACTTTTTGCAAATCAACAGATAAACAAATTTGGGTTGAACTCCAAGGCATACTTTTGCAAAGCTCCTAAGCTTGTCGACTTTTAAATGACTTATACAAAATTGAGAAATGTTCATTTTAAAATTTTTGCCTATAAGGCGATATAAGATGGCCGACTTTTAACCAATCAGCGCGCATAATTTTTAATCTGAACAAATATCACAGTCCGGGATCACAATTTTCGTGCTCTGATTTGATATTATTATAAATTGCACCCGTTTCACACTCTTCATTCCCTATAACACCGCAAAACTAATATTAAGCTCTTTGACTACATTTCTGTATGTGTCGTAAGAACATATAACCGAAAATTATGGATAAGTCTCTTGAAACATTAATCGTCACATTAATTTAATCGTCACATCCGAGGGCAAATACTTTTTATTTGGCGAGTATTCACGGCGGTAATGTGAGATGGTCGGATTAAACGATTCAACTTTAATTTCTTAATTTCTTTATATAAGCAACCTCTCTGATATATTTCGCTCTTTTTTCTATCGTAGGTATATTCTTCTCACATTGGATTCGATACGTTTCAAAATGGTGTTGTTTTTATTTTAACCCAGAGTGGTCAGAAAAAAAGTTTGACATACATTTTGAACTTCCTCGTGCTCGTTATGCAGCGAATATTTCAACGTGTATTGCCTTTTCGTCGAATTAACTGTTTTCTAGAAACGGTGGATTTCGATGTCATAATTTTATAAAATTGTGCATTGTTCACACCAAGTCATTGCCCAAAACATATCATTTACTTTTTGACGCCCGATGTTAGATATTTTAATACTGCAAAGCTTTTTGCAAGATGCTGCACATGATGGCTTTAGTTGGTGAATATTTCTTCGTTTCGCTTTTAATAAATTTGTTCTTTCATTTTTGTTTAAACAAAACAGCCTTCTGCTACCCACTTTAGTAAAAGACGTGATAATCTTGATTATATCTAATAAAAACAAAAACAAACCGGTAACAAACAGAACTAAAATTGAAAAATATTCATTAATAAATTAATTTAGCATTTATCTCGTTAGACAAAGAAGATGACTCTGAGGTGTGCTGGTTTTGAGTCTGTTTGTTTTCATCTTCTTCTAAATATTCAGAGTCATCGGATATACTTGACAGTGATCATGCCGATCATGCGTAAAAACATTCCTTTGTGTTGGAACGAAATTTTTTTCTCTTTTCATACTTTTCTGTAAGGGAAAAGGAAAAAGGAATTCTATTGGGGATGCGCTGTCAATTGGTTTAAATACCGCATAAAAAGTTAAAAAATTAAAAAATAGTATCACAAAAATGTCAAACTTTTTATCTGCTTCAAGAGCAGAGAAAATTTTTATATGGGAAACATTTGGCTGTCACAAAATAGTTGTTTGTAAATAGAAGTTTGAATTTCATAAAAATCGAAATTATTAGTTATAAATCAACCGTAATTGAAAGATATATTTTGGAATAGCATTAATTTTTATCTCTTATAAGTTCATAATTAACCGGATAAGTGGTGCAGTGGTTAAAGCTTCGGCACTTGGACCGGGAAGTACCGGGTTCGAATCCCATCAGAGGCTAGATGCAAATCGAATTTACATCATCGACTACAATCGGTGATGTTAATAAACACAACTAAGACCCTCTGATGGAGTGCAGAATTCAGCGCCGACCCACCGTCCATGTACAGACATGGAGCTTGCAATGTGCAAGTGGTAATACTGTAGTTGTGTGAGTAGGAGGTGGGTAGGTGAATGGGTTAATGATGTGGCGTGAATGCGTGGTCTTTATTAATGTCTTAATTTTAAGATTAGAGGAAATAAAACCAATTTATGGTTATGGTGTTTACCGCAAGGCGTTATTTTATCTATTTTTTTTTTTCGAAAAATTAACTTATAGTAGAATTTGGCATTTCTTATTTGATAGCAAAATAACGAATTTAATTTGTTCTATTTAATAAAATAAAAAAAAAACTAAAATAAATATTAATAAAATGAAACAACACAGAAAAATTAAAACGCATTAAAAATTAAAGACAAAAGTTGTTGCTTTCACATTTCTTAGCTAAGGTAATCGGATTAAGCCCGGTTTACATACGACCAACATTTTTCTTCTGCAAAATTAATAAGATCTAACATTGACTTTTTGCACATGAGAGACAAGAAAAGCAATATATCCCAACAAAATTTTGCAGAAGAATTTTTGAGCAAAAATCACCATAAAAATGAAAATGTTGCCATAAAATATATTCGATCCGAGTATTTTTATGGCAACGTTTTTAAAATTGACAAGAAAAAAAATTATTTCGTATTTATAAATGTTGAGGATTCATTATAAAAACAAACGCCATAGATAAAAATGTAAATTTCGTTTTTTAATTCATTAAAAATAAATTAATAATGATCCTATAAAAAAAATTACGCCATTACTATATATGTTTATTTCTTTCTGGCATATTGAATATTTTTATATAGCGGTTTTTTTCTTATTTACCTGTAAAAATTTGTAGAAGAAAACAATTTTCTCATGTAAACTGGGCAATGGTGAATGCAACACTACTAAAGATTATGGCTAAGAGTTGGATAAAAAATAATCCCGGTCCGTGAACTCAGCATGACTGGTTGCACTTTATCTCTCGCTCTCTTACGTTATTTTTTTTATTCTCTATAGTTCCTACACAAACTCTTAAGTTTTGGCTGGTTTAAGTTTAAGTTGTTGCCTTTGCCTGACATTTCGAACGAAAATGCTATGTTTGATTTTGTGTTTCAACAGAGTATAGATAAAGATTTGTGTGAAATTAAACTAAAATCCTGAAAGTAATAATAAAATTGTTATCTTCCATATTAATAAAAAAATCGATTAATTAAAAAAAAATTTAAAATGTACAATCATGCATGGAGTCGGGAACACGCACTAATTTTAATTAAAGAATTACGAAAGTATAAATGTCTGTATGACCCGCTAGATGAAAATTTTATTGACAAACGTGTGCGTTTGCAAAAGTTAAATATAATACGCGATAAACTTAAAAGTATTAGACCAAACGTAACGGTTTCTGAAATTAAAAGAAAAATCAAAAGTTTAAAAAGCCAGCTGTGGAAGGAGAAGAAAAAATTGAAAATTTTTAAAAACAGCTCGGACGCTGATGAGATATATTTTGAACCGAAACTTTGGTGCTACAACGAATTATCATTTTTATTATCCACGAAAGATGAGGAACCCAGTCAATCGAATATAGATTGTTTGGAGGAGGTTGAGGTAAGTTAAATATTTTCTTACAAATTTATGTGTTCTATGATAAGATATATGTATTTGGAAAATCAAAGGAATACCTATTAGTTTGAATTACTATTTATTTAATTAAGTTCAATAATGAATGTTATAATTCAATTGTATTGTGTTTTTATTTTCAGATGCCTAATAATGAAGAATCGAAATATATCTCTGATACCCAAGAATTGAAACACAATTTGGAGGATAGTGGAAGTGGAGTTACCCCAGAAAAAGTAAGTATAACTTAGTTGAATATAGTTCTATCTACATTTATTTCTATCTAAAAGACATACAATTACGATTTCTAACACTAAGTTCAGTAATGAATTTTATAATTCAATTGCATTTTGTTTTTATTTTAAGTTGTTTGATACCGAAGAATTCCGATCTAACTCTGATACCCAAGAATTGAATCACAATTTGGAGGATAGTGGAAGTGGAGTTACCCCAGAAAAAGTAAGTTTAATAACAATTAAATATACCTAGGTAGTTCTATCTAAAATACATTTCTTTTGATACGATATTTATATGATATGCACCTCTTCTGAGTCGATCTTTAAGAAATTGTTATATGGCAATTCGAAACAGAAATTATACTACATTGAAATTTCATAATTGTGTTTTATATTGAACAATTATTATTTTCTTTAATATAACATTTCTATTTTATGTTAAATTTCAGAAAGTAAAAGTCGAAGTAACACAATTGGAAAAAAGTGGTATGGAAGCTATTGAATTTATGAAGCAGTATTTAGAAAATAGACAAGTGAAACAGCCCCTTGAAAAAGAAGAGCAATTTTGCCAGTACTTATGCAGCCTTTTGAAAAGAATTAAATCAGAAGAAAGATTTGAGGACATAAGTCTACAGATTATTACTTTAGTCAACCAGACAATTAACGAAGAGAGGAAACAACCGCAAGCCACCTTAACTAGCGATGATTTAGAAATATATCCTCTAGAAAATCATCATCCAGCAATTCTTTAGATTCTCCCTCAACCTCACTTCATCAATTACCAGACAGATTTGCCTTATTCATCAAAACAACATCCTTCACTTGAATATCGCAGCCAATCATATACTGTTTGCTCATCCAGAAACTCCTCCAGATATCCCTCCTACGCATCAATGCGTCCAATTATCTCTATAACCAAGGCAAACCTTATCTTACCGAATCTCTTTCCCGATCGTCATTGGTTAATCGGAATTCGAAAAAAAAATCGAGACCTATTTATATAAAATACCTTACTCAAAGAGCAAATTCCTTATCAACTTCCAAAAATCCGCAAAAAATTTCAACATCGCTTCCACATCACCTATCCGATGCTGTTATTCCCTGTTCCAAACCAACCACATTAGGAGTTTTCCAGACGATATTGAAGTTGTTTAAAAATGAATAAATGTTTATAAATATAGTTTTTAAGAAGTATATAATAAAATTTGTTTTTTATTTTCTTTAATCAATTTTATTGTGCATATCCTTGTAACTTTTATCTGGTATTTTTTTCGTTTCTTTCCCCTTTACCAATAAAATTGGTTTTATCAGCGCCGCAATTTTTTGATTTTATTGGTAAAGGGGAAAGAAACGAAAAAATACCAGATAAAAGTTACCTACCCTAGTGTGGCATCAGCCATTTGCAACTTTTGTATTTTACCTATCCACCAAAAATTTAGAAACGAAGTAATTAATTTGATTCTGCAACACTTCCAAAAGTTCTGGGAACTTTGAATGAAAACCGAGGCAAGACATGCCTTATTATGCGTTTGTATCTATATTATTTTTCAATACTTACGATTTATAGCTCAGCCATTAATACATTAACAGCAATTTTTGCGAACTTTGTTACAAATGCAAGCGGATAAAATAGGCTCCAACAATATTTTATGTGGAAATAACTAGATCATTTGACCTTAAACGCAACATTTTACTTTCTAAAGAAATGTATTTTTATTTTTTTACATTTCTATCAAGCCTTCATCATTAAAGAATTCGGTTAGTTGTTTTCTAACGGTTTCACCTGATTGTGATTTTAACAGACTATCTAACATTCCCATCGTGGTACTTTGTTGTTGTGAAGTTGTAACTGAATCAGATTGATTTTGTTCTCGGTACCACTGGCTTCTCGATGTTAGAAAATTATGCAAAACGCAACAACACTGTACTATCTTTATTACTTTATCTTGGTGCAAATTAATAGGTTTCTGAAAAATTTGGAAACGATTGCTGAGTATGTCAAATGCTCTTTCAATACTCTGCCGGGCCCGACTTAACCTTTCGTTAAATATTATTTTTGGTTCATCTGCCGTTGTAAACGAATATGGCACCATCATATTTTCTGATAACGGAAAGGCATTATCCCCAATAAACATATACGGCATCATTCTAGAATTTCCGATCATTTGTTTTGGTGGTAAGTATTTATCGGATTGTTGTAGAATTTTGTGTACGTCCGACTGTTGTAAAACTTCAACATCGCTAATATGACCATTTATTTTTATTGAAGTTGGGAGCACATCGATAAAAATAAATTTTCCATAGGCGTCTGCAAGTCCAAGTAAGACAACACTTTGGAAACCTTTATCATCTGGCCGGAAAGCTATATGTTTGCCATCAAGCGCACCTAAACAATGTGGAAACTGCCATTTCACGCTGTAATCATCGGCAATTTTCAACCATTCTTCTTTGGTAGTCGGAAACTGAAATATAATATTATTAGTTAATTTTATAGAACTAAATGTTTTAAGTTTTATTTTACCTTTAAAAATTGATTTTTCAGCCGTTTATATATAGCTTCACATACATCTAAAATTGTTGTTTCTAAGAATGATTGAGATAGTTGAGAATTGTACTCTAATTCCATACAATTTTCACCAGTGGCCAAAAATCGTAAAGCAACTAAAAGTTTTTCCTCAGGATTAAATGCTTTCCTCATAATAATATTCTGTCGTTCAATATCTGGTCTAATTGCAGATAAAACAAAATTGAAGGATTCCTCATCCATCCGTATAAAATTTATGACATCCTTCGAATCTGGCTTCAGTGGATCAACGCTTAGAGTGTTGCAAAGTCGTCTTCTTCTTTTTCTATGGTCCTTAACACAAACCCGTTTATTACTTTGCGTTGTTTCTTCCTTTTTCTTTTTTATTGCAGCAGAAAATAGCAAACAAGCTGCAGCTGTAGAAGCCATAACGACAACTAAATCTTCATCATCATCACAATCAAGAAATGTCGCACGAGACGGTAAAGTATTATAATTAAAATTCATTTTTGTTCCCACGAGTAGCGCGAGAAAAGACCGTCACCCTTGGCAGAGCTCCGCGTTACCAGGGGAAGGCTAATTGAAACTGGAGGGCGCCTGGTATCCAGAGTTCGCATATTGGCGGCTGGTTAACCTACCAACCATACATCCATAGGCATATGCTGTTCCACCGTAGATTAAGGGATTTTTTTCTAGGTTTGCTCCTATAGCGCTGTACTTTAGCCTAGAGTTGCCTCTAGTTTCCAATGATCACCGTCGTGGAGGTAGTACATGCACTTGCGAATCACTCAAGGGGATTCCCTTTCGCAACCACCTCTACTCTGCATGATGCCTAAAACATGACCAGAACATCAAACAGAATATCGGTACTATGGTAGGATACGGAGCCGATTGAACTGCTTTTCAGCAGATCAATTCGACGTGAGTCCCCCCTATCACAGCCGCCTGATCATCATAATTCAAAATATACAAAATGCTAGTAATTAATTACCAATAATATTAGGTTTAATTTGTTAAAGTTCATTTAACCGTTAAATCACTGTAAACGGCATTAGCATTACAAAAATCAAAATAAACTATATATAGTATGTATTATAGGCAAAAACTAATTTCATTCATTTTCTAGCAAAACAAAATTTTTTTATTTTGTTTGTCATTGTAAATTTATTTGTCAGAATTAAAACCTGTATGGTATCAAAGGTAAACGGGGAAAGGAGCGAAAAAAACTCGTTTCTTTGATATCCAATATGGAACCATCCATTACTTCGACAGCACAATTTTTCCAATTTTATCACAAAAAAATTTAACAGAATTATTAATTTGACACTATAATTTTTATATAAATTTTACCACTTATGAAAAATAATTTGCTTCAATTTATTTTCATTTATAATGTAAATTGTTTTCAATGCATGCACCACAAATACTAGATTTGTTTTTGTTAATTACATACAACACAATGGCGCCAAAACACGAATTTTTTTGTTTATATGATTATAGCTACAAAGCAAAATTATCTATTATAAATAAAATAATTGTAAATTACTTTATTTATAATATGTGGAAATTTTTCCATTTATCGAAATATTTTTGTGTAAATTGTTTTCGATAACTTTGAGTGAAACTATGCGACGCGACACTTCAAAAATGATTTTTTTTGTTGGACTTACTGCATAGGCCTATTTTACACTCTACTTCTTTGACGTACTATATATGCTGAATCCGCAATTTCACACTTTGATTCTTTCGTCATGATTCTTTCCTCGTTTCTTTCCCTTAAAACAGTTTGTTGGTAAAGCTAGGTATCCAGCTCGCGCTAAGATAAATTTTAACGCGGTCTCCACAAGTCTCCACTAAATTACAGATAAATTGTTAGCTAAAAAGTTTATGTAGAGATAAATTTTGACGTTTGTTTTATTTCTCCTACTACAAACAAAAATACAGTTCAATCGACTATTTAATAAGTATTTTTATAAACATTTAAAATTAAAAGTTAAAATTTTAGTTTTGGCTTCCTTTTTACACTTTCTAAATTTTCTGTTTCCACTTTTTCGTAGTCAATCAAGTATTCTTCTTGATATTCGAAACATTCGTAATCTATAGAAAACTTTCATAATCTATAGAAAACTTTCATAATCTATAGAATTATTTAGTTCATCCGTTAAAAAAAATAGTTTTCACGTTGTGCTGTCAAAATTTATCTCAATTTTATCGTTCTAGGCAGATAAATTGCTGCGAAAACGTTTGTAGAGTTTTCACTAGCGCAGTCTATATGTGAGTGAGATAACTACAAACTTTTAGCGTGAGCTGCGTACCGCATCTGCGAAATCGCGAGCTAAATATTTTTTTGTTATTTCGCTAGCTAAATTTTACGTCAAAATTGTATGTAAAATTTATCTTAGCGCGAGCTGGATACCGACCTTAAAGGGGAAGGAAACCAGGAAAGAATCACGACGCAGAATCAAAAGTGTGGTTTGCGATAAGGTAGGAAAAATTCGTTATTTTTGAATATTTTTATTTGAAATAAACAATTATGGACTCAAAATGAAGCTTGCACAATGAAAAATTATTTATTCAGTAAAATATACTGGAGAAACAAACAGAGAAAGTTAATCAATAAATTATATATAGTGACACAAACAAAAACAAAATTTTAGGGAAATTTTAACATCTTGAAGATACTATAACCACCAAACAAAATAAAACGTGTTTAATGTTCAAATAACAAATCAGAAGAGGTTCTTATTCTATTGTTCTATACTATTTAGTCTCCTTTGTTTACACTGTCATCATTATTTTGTATTTTAGTTTTGTACACTGTTAACACTCCGCCTCGATTTTTGTTAGTTACAAAAAATCGCACAATATACAAACTTGATTAAAATATATAACAATTCATTTTCTGGCTTGAAGCGCCCTGCCAATTCTTCTAATAACACCTTAAGGTTCAATCACAATGAAACCGCACCGCGGCGCACCACACCGAGTCAAGCCGCTTTTACGGATTGTCAAACACAATGTTTCCGCGCCGTTTCGTAAAATTGATCCAGTTAATTCTGCATAAAATTTACCTTCGATATTAAATTTTAATTTTTTAATGAATTCCACAATTCGAAATTCCATTTTTAAAATAATATTATTTTTTGTCACCGGTAATATTGAAAAAAAGTTTGTTGTATACCTGTGAAAAAATTGTTTAGGTTATGTTATCCGAAAATGTAGAAAGTTGGCCTATCTCTTCCGCACGTACCGTTCCGCGCCGACCATTGTGTTTGCATATCCGTTTTACGATTTAAATCACATGTAATGTGACATTTCCTACTTTGACTGGTTAACGAAACGGAGCGGTGCGGTGTCATTGTGATTGAACCTTTATTTGAATTATATCAAACCCAGGGGCCCTATTTCTGAATACGATACGAAAATGTATTCGATACGAAAATGATATCCGTTACGAAAATACTTTGGTATTTTTGAATACGATCGTACGTAATTATTTGGTGTGTGTCCTTGCTATAAGGGAAATTTATTTTAAATCGTTTTACCTGCAATAAAATTGTACGACTTGGACACTATTTGAGTTTTGACGTTTTGGTTTGTACTTAAAATGGATGTACATAATAATATTATTTTTCTTCTAGGTTTTCAAATAAGCATCACTTTTGATTTGGAGATTCTTTTAAGTTGTAATACATATAAATAAAAACAAATAGTGAAATAAAATTAGAGTTTTGTGGAAGCAAAATATTTTGTAGTTTTGTGTGACAAAATTGTTAGGATGGAATATAAAATTCTACCACCAAATAATTTCTTGTTGTGTGATAGTGCCCCATTATATTTGATTTTATAATGGTTTTAAATATAAATTAATAACTGGTTAGGTTTCGGTTTTAAATATAAATTAATTGTGTTATTATATATGTATTTCAATATCATTTTTGGATTATGGTCTCGGGCTTTTTAACAGTCCTCTTACCCCGTTCTATATTCGGTCATCAACTGTAGTACGTGCTAAATACTCTGACTACGAAAATTTCATATATGTATTTATACTCTCATTTAAATTGGCGTAAACAAATTATAAGGCCATGTTTACGTTTTAAAATAAAAGATTTTCTTTGATTTTGAAAGAAATTTTTGATTTTTCTATGGAGTCGTTAACTAAACATTCATCGTACAAAAATTCGTTCATGAACGTATAAAAATTGTTCGAATTCGTATTGTCAAATACGGGAAATTTGTGAACGTATCAAGTAGGTACGAATTCGTATTACAATTGCACGGATTCGTATTCAAAAATACCAATCATACGAATTCGTACAATTTTTGTTCGTATTCGTATTCAGAAATAGGGCCCCAGCTTTCGCCGAAATTCAACATGAGTTGTAGTTGGCAATGCCTTAGTCATCACATCTGCCAGTTGCTCTTTGGTTCCAATGTATTTTACTTCGATATCACCACGCTCAATTATATTTCGCAAAAAGTGATATCGAATATCGACATGTTTTAGCTTGTGTAATTCTTTTCCACTGGATGCAATTATAATGCACCTCTGATTAACCTCGTAGATGGTCGTGGGTTTATTAACATCTTCACCCATTTCGGATAACAAACCCCGGATTCAAACTGCCTCACATGTAGCCGAACTTAACGAAACATATACGGCCTCAGTCGAAGATAACGCAACAGAAGTTTGGTTTGTTGTAGACCATATATTGCGTTCCCGAATACCATAAAAACATATCCAGAAACACATTTTCTGTCCATGACATCACTGCCCCAGTCTGAGTCAGCATATCCAGTCAATACTGCCGTGTTCTTTCCTTTCACATATCTCAATTTGAGATTTGATGTTGATTTGGCATATCGAAGCATTCGTTTTAAATGAACCCAATGCTTATCACTCGCACCAGCTTGAAATTATGTCTGTATCCAACAGACGCACATAAATCAGGCCGTAAAGTTGTTGCTGCATACATCAAACACCCGATTAATTTTCGATATGGATGACGTGTCAGGGTTGTACTCTCATCTGTTACTTTCACCAATTTCAAATTGCATTCTTTTGGTGTTGAAATACCATTGCAATTTTCCATTTTGAACCTCTTGAGCATATCTTCCAGGTACACCCACCCGTTGGTCAATTTCCAATCTTCCATTCGCTCAATCACGTTGCATTGTAATTCCCAAGAAAGATGAACTTCTATAATGTCCTTTATTTCAAATTCATTTTAAATTGATTTCTTGATTTAATGATGTTTTTAAGCAATTTCCCAACCAGGATGAGATCATCAACGTACAAAAGTAGATATACTCCACACCCCATTCAGAAATGCTGTACAAACATCCATTTGATGCATTTTATAATCCCGTTCAACAGCCATAGCCAATAATAAACGAACGGTAACCATTCATGCCACCGAGGAATAAGTTTCAAAGAAATCAATTCCCGGTTTTTGAGTAAAACCTCTCGCAACCAATCTTGCTTTGAAATTTGTTGGTCGCCCAAATTCATCACGTTTCCTGGTGAAAACCCATTTCGAACTAACAATTGAACGTCCCGGTGGTACAACGAATTCATTTCAGTATTGGCAGCCTTCATCCATTCATCAGCATCTTCTCTTCCTTCAATGTCCGAAAACTTCTGTGGCACACCATCAACATATGCCATCGCATTCAATGCAAATACGGTCATTTCTTCATCCAGAAAACGATCAATTTTCATAATAGCTGATCCATTTACATAATCATCATAACGAGCTGGTGGACGACGCTCTCGTTGGGGTCGTGATGAAGATGCAATATGTTGATTGAATTCAACATCTTCCCTCACGATCTGAGCTTCAATCTCCGCCTCGTCGTCACCACTTGCCGATTCATAAGTGCTTGTGTCTTCCATATCAACATTCGACGTGGACTCCGCCTGAACTTCACATTTTTTGCCCTCAACAATGGAATGTGCATTTTTCTTGAATTTGTACTCATTAAATTTTACATCACGGCAAATAACAATCCGTGAAACATCCGAATCCCACAAACGATAGCCATTTTTCGCATATCCAACCATGGTCATTGGATTCGATTTGTTGTCCAATTTCGTACGCAAAGCATCAGGGATATGTGCATATGCCGTTGATCCAAATACTCGAACATTTCATAAATTTGGTGTTTTTCCAAACCAAATTTCTGCTGGCGTTTTATTAACATTTAATGCCCGCGTTGGGCTTCGATTTGTGACATATGTTGCACTCAATACGGCCTCGCCCCATAATTTCTTGTCCATTTGAGCTTCTGCAATCATTGAACCTGCCTTTTCGAATAATGTTCGATTCATCCTTCTGCCACACCACTCAATTCAGGACTGTACGGAATTGTATATTCGATTTGTACTCCAGAATTTTCACAAAATCGTTTAAATTCGTTAGACTTGTATTCACCGCCATTATCACATCGCAAACGTGAAATTTTTCGCGCAAATTGTGCCGATACCATTTTTTAAAAAACGACAAAATTCTTCAAAACCTCTGATTTCTTTTCCATCAGATAAACGACCGTGAAATGGGCAAAATCGTCAACGAATGTCACAATAAAACGATTTCCGTCCCATGTTGGTAGATTGATTGGTCCGCAGACATCGGGGTGAATTAATTCTAACACCCTTGATGATCTCATTCCACCATAACTATTGAATGGCTTTCGTGTTTGTTTGCCAAAATTACACGGTTCGCATACACCCCTAGTAGACCAATTCCATCCACCATTGATGACAATCGTCGCACATCATTTGAATTTAGGTGTCTCATTCGCCTATGCCAGAGTTCACTTGCTTAATTTTTCTTCTTCCCACCGAGTAATGCTCGGCCACTTGTTTTGGTTTTCACCTCAGTGCTTAGCAGCTTCCATTTTGCTATCTTCTTCCAAGCACTCGACAACACGTATAACTACCAATGATTCACGTAAAATACCCATTTCAAATTCATACAAATTTCCACTGTGCTTTCCGACAATCAACTCAATGTCATCTTTTCGAATATAAGCTTGGCCTTGAATGAACATAACATCAAATCCAGCCTTTTCTAGCCGGCTAATTGAAAACAAATTACATTTCAAATCTTTCGCATACAAAACATCGTTTATACAACAATTTCTCTCAAAACCACTTACCAATGTTGTTCCACGAATCATACCAATTTTTGTTGCAAAAATCCGAATCAATATACCATTTGTTATTTGTATTTTCATGATATTCATCGTCAGCAATATTTGCTTTTCTCATATTTTGTTTTTGGTATTTATTTTGATCTTGATGCTGCTGATCACAGTTGCCAGTTTTCTTTAACTTCGGCCACTCGAATTTTCGATGACCAAATTGTTTGCAATAATATCATTTTGTTTTTCTATCGCTATACATCGCAACATTATTATTATCACGTACACCATTAACACTGGATCCATTGTTTCAAGTGTCATTACAACCATATCGTACTTCGATGGAACAAGCGTTACTTATAATGTCACAACAGCCATACGATCATTTGTGTCTCCACCAGATAATTTGAGTTGCCGTAAACACTTATCAAATTGAAGAAAATATTCTTGTAAACTTTCGTCTACACCACATTTCATCAACAACATTCTTTTTGTAATGCCAATTTCACTGGTTATACTCGCCCGTTGAAATATTTCGCGAAGTTATGCGATTATTTGATATGCCGTTTCTTTATCTTTGATGCACTCTAAATGGCTATCGGCTACACGATGCACAATCTACATGCTTTATCTTCCTTGTTGATTTTTGTCTTCTGTATCAGTTACACGTTCTGCATTTTTAGCCACCGAAGCATTATTTTCAATCCATTGAACGAATTTTTTCATCCAACACAATTCGTAATAGAAAAAGCCTATTGTCAAAATCACAGCCATCAAATAGTTTCACTTTAACACGTTTTCGTCTGCCATCTTCCTGATTTTTAGTACAGCATAACCACAAATTATCACGATGTAAAGGCCCATAACCTGTTGTTTTCTTTAATAAATTCCTGTAGTGAATTATCTACTGAGAACTGACCAAACAAAATAAAACGTGTTTAATGTTCAAATAACAAAACAGAAGAAATTTTTATTCTATTTGTCTCCTTTGCTTACACTGTCATCATTATTTGTTTTGTACACTGTTAACAGCGTCGTACATGGACTCTCCACCTGCTATGCTATCTAGTTATGCTAGAAAATTTCGATCAAATGGCAAGTGGAGACACGCAATAATATTTATATGCTATCTGCATGCTATGAATACATCCTATGTCGGCATAACTCGATAGCATGTTTATAGCATGCATATTTTGACGTTTTAATATGGCGATATATCAATATTCAATTCCAATATTGCGTCTACTAAATTTTTTCGCTTTCATACTGGTAATATATATTTCAATAAATAAAAAATAAATAACCAAATAAATTTTAAAAAATTATATTAATAAAATTATATAAATATTTTCATAAATAATAACTGACATTTTAAGTAGTTATTCAAATGACTAGTAGTCTAGACTATCGACAAAAGAATGATTTATAAACGTCAAATTATAGCAAGCTTACCACACCAGTGGCCCTATTCGGTCTTTCCCTGGGAATAGGGAATTGGGAAAAATATTTTCATAGCATTTTTGTCAAAATTATATTTTTTGGCCTACTGAGGGAACAAGTTTGGTGTTAATATTTTCAAAACAAAGTTAAATGGGAAAATATTTTTCCCTATAAAATTTTTGTGGAACAAAAGTTTCCCAATTAACTTTGTTTTAAAAAATTTTGCACTAAACTTATTCCTTCAGTAGGCCAGAAAAATATAATTTTGACAAAAATGCTATGAAAATATTTTTCCCAATTCCCAGGGAAAGACCGAATAGGGCCACAGACTCCATCTTGGCAAATTTTGATAGAAAGAGAAAGTAGATTGCAATAGTATTCAGATAGCAGGTGGAGAAGCCGTGTTACCAAGGAGGATGATTTTGCATCGTAGTTTTTGATAAACGAACATGAGCGAAAAATAAATTGATAAAACGTTCGTTTCCAAGTTGTTTGAAAGTTCTCAGCCCACCCACGGGATGTTATTTAGAGAATTCTTCAACTCCAATACATTTGTCTTGTTAAAGTTGAATCGAGTTTCGGCATCTGCGCGTTCCAAACAGGAAGGTAATTCTTCTATGTTCAATGGATGGAAAGGAAGAGGTTTAGGTGTTTGTCGTGTTGTTAATCTGGTTTAAGTTTAAATTTAAAATGGAATCATTGAAGTAAGTTCCGTATTTAGATGTTACGTTAAATAGAATATTACAATTCAGGTCGAGGTCAAAATACCAGGAAACATTAAGACGATTAATATCACCTGCTGTGAAAATTATGTCAAGGGGATTACTCAGGCTAGTTAGATCATCCATAACTTTACAAAAATTTATATATTTCTCAGAGCTAGAATTGGATCTAATATAGGCTGACACTAAATACACGTTACTTACATTAGGAATTGATAACTTAACTGCAATAAGAATACCTCCTCCAGATACTTTGATAATATAAATAGATATAAATAGACATTCTATTTACGTTACGATAATAAAATGTAAGAACTCGTTTAAATGTGATTTTTGGCTGTATAGAGGTCGCTATTAGAGTCATCAATTACCATAGATGTTGAGGACACCGATCAGTCTATTAGGTATTTACAATGTCCAAGATTAGAAAATAATTTGGGAATTTGCATAAATTTGAAACATAAAAAATTTGCTATAGTATTTTATTATATTATTTTGTTTTATACATTTACATAAAATATGAATAAATATAATTTTTCATTTTTTAAATCTTTTTATATATCTTTTCATTAAAATAATAATAGTTTAAATGTTCTTTATATATAATATATTCATCTCATTTCCTTCAATTTCTTTTTTCTAAATTTTATCAAATATCAGACTATGTACAACAAATCTATGTACATTATATTATTATTTATAAATAATGTATATACATAGAAATATACTGGTTTGTTTTATTACAAATATGTGATATAATAATATAGAACTGTTTGCATTAAAGTTTTAATTTACATTTATTTAATGTATTTGGAATTTTAAGCAAAATAAAAGTTCATTTATTTGTGTAATATATATTTTTAAAATATTATTTTTTTGTGATAATTTTATTTAGTTTAGAAACCAAAATATTATATGTTTTATATATTATTTTTATACTGTAATATATTAGAGCTGCCGATTAAATTTTTATAATAAATTACGTGGTTAATGAATGAATTTCTGGAGATTTTGATTGTTTTCTAAATAATAATCAAATAATTAAATAATATAATAATAAAAATATTTTTTTTAATAATTCTGTTTCAATTAATTTTGAATCCATTGTTTATATTTTTTGTTCGTTATAACATCACAAAAGTATAAAGAGTGTTAATTAGTATATACTAAGTAAAGGTAGTATACGTTATACAGTTAATTGCCTAATAACAGTTGCTTTAACTAGAAGTAAAATAATATTAATTAAATTTTTATAAAAAAAATACTTTATTAATAAATTTATTTGGACGATGGACTTAATTTTAACTAAAACAACAATAACAACGTAGTTTGGGCGCGAAGCTAAGGGAGTTTGTCACGATGAACATTGAAGATATTTTACTGTATGGATATTTGGTCGAATAAATATTCCTTTGTTCAACCCTTCACACCACAGAATTCAGGGGAAGAGAAGGTCTGAAACAAAATTATTAAAAGAAAGTTATAAAATTGTACATTGTCTAGTGGACTAGATGGTAGATGCACACAAATCCGACATCCACGGCAACAATACAAGTTTAAATTGCGTTTACCTATGGTCTCATTCTTCGTTTTTTCCCTCTTTACCTATAAAACCAGAAAAATGAAAAACAGTTAGGAGCTGAGAAAGAGGGATGAGACCCGACTCTAAAGTCCTAGTGTGGATTGGCACTAGGACTTTTGAGTCGGGTCTCATCCCCCTCTCTCAACCCCTTTACCGGTTTTAATTTTTCTGGTTTTATAGGTAAAGGTGGGAAAAACGAAGAATGAGACCGGACTCAAAAGTCCTGGTGTGCATTGGGTGAATAACATTTAGAGCAAGCAAAGCAGCGAAATAAAGGAAGATGAAACTACACTTGGGTGCGAAAAAATCGCACATTGCTCAATTTTCCACAAAAGTTCAAAAATATCAAAAAAATCCAGTATTTATTTAATTTTTTTTAAGCAGGTTCAAAGTCTAGTTCAATACCTATCCAGTGATACCTTTTTGTATTTGTACGTGCCATCAAACTGATTTTTTTGGATAAACATCTGAGGTATACGTTTTTGTGAATTTGTCAGCATGAAAATTAGGGGTAAAAATCGAATTAAAACATGGAAATAAACAAAAAAACTGTTTTATTAACAAGAAGTATACCCTCCCCTGGCCCGAATGACAGCTTCCATTCGATGCTACATTGATTTCACCAAAAATCTTGAGGTAACGCCTCCCATTCCTGTGCGATCACCTGTTGCAGCTAGTGGAGACTCGAATGAATGTAAATCAACACATGTAACATTCACACTAAATAAACGTTCATGTCCAGCAGTAACATTAAACAATATCACAATTCCTCAACAAACAAACGTCAAATATCTCGGTCTTCATCTCGATAGAAGATTGACATGGAAAAAGCACATTGAAACAAAACGCAATCAATTAAAAATAAAATTTTCTAAAATGTACTGGATGATCGGAAGAAAATCGAAACTCTCTCTAGACTGCAATGTTTTTAAAATTCTCCAAACACTGGTGAGGGACAATCCGGAATCGCGAACTATTTCTCGTGTACTAACATGAGGATTATGAGCCACTGCTGCCAATACAGCAATTTCATTATTTTCTCCAGTGACTGTTGACGGGTCCTCTTTTTCGGTTGAATATTTCCATCAGTAATAAATTGTTTGATAGTACGGCCAAATGAAGCACGTGAACGAATCATATCCGGAAAACGTTGAGTGTAAATAGCAACAGCATTTTCAAGATTTCTGCCAGCTTCTCCATAAACCAGAACCATTTCAATTTTCTGTGGCACAGTTAAACCGTCCATTCTAAAGTATTTTATCGTTTATTTTGCAATTACGAAAAACATGAAGATAAGAAATAACACAAACGTTAAATGTGATTTATAAAATTGAAAAAATTGTTTTGATGACGAATTTCGAGTATTTCCAATGAAAACGTGATGTTTTTTAGAAAGAAGAAATTGAAAAAATTGAATTTCGTCGATTACAACGTCATCTATCATGAACCGAACAAAATATTTCATTCAAATCATACGTACTTTTAGTCGTAGAATCCGTATCTGCAATAAAAAATATGGCTTCCTATCTTAGTTTAAAAGTTACCCCCGCCCCACCTACAAAGCGAGGGGTGGGGGACTATTTTTTTGCACTAATGTATTTCCACCGCGGTATGATTAAATTTTGATTATGGACATTTTTTCCGTAGAGTGGCTATTTTTCGAGATATTTGATCGTCTCAGTTTAAAAGAAACACCCGGTATACATTTCGATTAAATTATTCAGTTTTTTAATTTCTAATATTTACACTAGATTTTTTTTAAAATAACTTTCCTCGTTTGTCTTTTATATAATAAAAGTAATTTGTGGATATTAAATCGGTTTCGATAGAGTTCGTAAATTTTTCCATAGTACAATCTAAAATGTTAAAAATAATATTATAATTATTAAATTTAACACGGAGTAACGTAAACCAAACCTCACATTATCTTTATTGACCGTTAAACGTAAACTTGCAGCTAAGCTCTTCGGTGAACAGCTCTGTAAAGTTTGCCCTAATGCACTTTTTAAGTTCGTGGCCATCTTGCTTCATAAATAATGATTTCTAAATATAAAATAGGATACCAAAATATAATAGATTGTATCAAATTATCTCGAATGAATCTTTACATTACCAATTGTTTTACAGCCGATAGGGAGATTAATTAAATTAATATCAAAGTTGACAAATATATCCGCATCGTTAAAAGTTACTATAAACTTAGCGTTCTCACAATAAACTAAAAACGCCATTTGTATACGCATATGTATGTAATACGTATACGCTACAAACACTATCATTATAATGTGAAGTTTAACTTTCGTAAATTTTGGCTGAAAACGAAGGAAAATACTGTGCTCAATTTTTACTTTCGTTTTGTTATACTTGGGTTATTAAATATCTTTGATGACAAAGCTCAACCAATCGCACCCCCTGGTTGGAAGATAATTGGATTAGATCTATTGTTCTTTCATGATAATATTGAATTAGCTCCTAATCTGGAAAAATTAGAGAGTTATCGTAAGGCTGAGCAAGAAGCACGAAGCGGGGCCATCAATAACCAGGTGCAGTAACACGAACTCGCCCATAATTTACTCGCTTGAATTATTAGTAGTCAATTTTCTTTACTATGTATACTAATTATTTTTTTAATTCTGATTTGTGTACGTAGATATTTTAATGATTGTTTTTGATTATATGAATTGTTGAATTAAATATTAAAGATAAATTTCCTTAAAATATTATATCGACTTGGAATTTGGACTATACTGCAGTGTGAAGTATCCATACAGTAAAGCGATCGTAATAACACTCGCAAACAATTGAAGACGATATGTAAGTCCGATCCGGAAATTTATATAAATAATATTGCTTCTATACCCACCCTATTATAAAGATTTATACGTTATTCTCAATTCCAGTAAAAATGTGCCTATTCAGTACTATAAAACAAAAAGAATATTGTTTTTAAAGCTTATACAAGTTTATCGCTAAAATATAATCATTATCAATATAAAAAAAAATTATATTATATTTATGAGTTCTGCTAGCTGTATGACTCGTATTGTCTACGATTTTGGCGGTATTAAAATGAATCGTAGTGTTAGGTTTTACGAATTCAATGCCCAAATGGTTTTTGCACTAGCGATTTATTTAAAAAAAAAATATAATATTGTAAATTATATAAAGTCTCGATCACACTCACAATTTGGTATTTCTAAATTTTATATCCTTGTTTATAGTTGTGCCTGTTTTAGTAAACTTTTATTATCATCGATATTGTTGCTGCTGCCGCAATCTCCTCCTTGTAATACACCTCCTCCATACTGTTGGATTAATTTACGATTTTTTCTTAAATTGCTCATACGTTTCTTGATACTGGAAACATTTAAATTATACAAATAATAATAAAATTTTGGTACCGCGTTAACCGAATGCTACAATTCGAAAAATTCATCTTGCTGCTTTTCGAATTTTTGTAATGATGATTGAACGCGTCGACCATGCGTCATCACCACAATATGTGCTGGATTATTATTTTCTATGTTATTGCTCGATGAGGAGCTCTGCCGCGAATGATAATGCTGACTTGATGACGTTGATGGATGTCGATTTAGACTATCATTGGTTGTGAAATCATTGTCATTTAATTGGGTTGATATAAAACTACAAATAAATAAAAATATTAGTAAATATGATGGAGTCAAATTTTTGAGCACCAGTGATCTGTATTAGGCGTTCATTACTAAACGTACTCGCTATTATTTCGCGTTTGATTAAATAATTTTTTTGATTCCGCGATTGATGTATCAATTTTGCCTAGAAATTCGTCAATATTTTTTTTATTCTCTTCCTCCGGACTCAATTGATCCAGAGATAAACTATTTTGTTTTTGAAAACCAGGGTAACCGGCTATTGATGCTGCTCGTTGCGGGGGCAATGATTGTGGCCTGTCGTCTTTTGGATAGTATGGTGAATTTTTCTCTACTGGAATCATAAGAAATTGACGTAAATATAAACTATCTGAGGCAAATAAACGATTTGCTCTGCGTATTTGTTCTGTCTGCAAGTACACAATAAAAAATACACGAAACAATAAAATTTTGAAAATATTTATACTTATAATCAAACAAGATATTTTGTAACACCACCAATTAACATATTGGATGTGCTGAACATTTATGTATTTGGACACTATTTAACACTTAGTTCAGATAAACTAAATACTATTTTTGTGCAATCTCAATCCGATTTCAATTTACGTAAGATCAAAATTTATATATACAATTCCTTATCGTGCTAATATAGGCCATAATAATTACGTTTGGGTTCGTCAATCCATTAGAATTTAAAGATTCGGTTCAGGAAAACGTGTCTACTGTTTTATCACTGGAAAATTTGTGGTGTGAGTTCGAAAGTCATACTAAAAATAATTAAATATACTAAATAGCAATAAAATAAATAATCTTGATTTGATTACGAAATTTTTGTAGGATTCGGCGAATTCGGTTTTAAAATTTTTATGACTAAAATCTTATCATTATACAAATAAAAATTCTATGCATTTTTAACGGGTCACTAAGTAAATATGTATTATTAAAATATCTGACTAATGGTATAATAAAAAGATTGGACACATGTCATTCTCTAGCAACGTTACGTCACTATTAAAAGCATTAGATTGATAAAATCCGAGGCTCGCTAAGAAACGCTAGTGAACCTAGCGCGTTCTTGTTGATGATGATGATGCGACTTGACGAATACTACGTGGAAATTGGTAGACGGGTTGATATAGTCCTGAATACCGTTTAAAACAACTTGCAACGTTAAAATAACATTTAACAATTATTGATCTCCTTGCAGATGCTAGAACAAACGACAACAACATTCAATGGAATTCGCGTACAGCACTTTATCCACATTAACTTAAACCACATTAGGTTAGGGGTTTCAGTGGTTGTGACACTTTTTGTGACACAATTTTTGCCCATTGTGATACCACGCATTCACGCCACATCATTAACCCATTCATCTATTCACCACTCCCACTCACCTACTCACCTGTACATTGATTGGCGTGGACGGTGGGTTCGGCGCCGAATTCTGCACTCCATCAGAGGGTCTTAGTTGTGTTTATTAACATTACCGATTGTAATCGATGATGAAAATCCGATTTGCATCTAGCTTCTAAAGGGATTCGAACCCAGTACCTCCCGGTTCAAGTGCCGAAGCTTTAACCACTGCACCACTCGTCCGGTTAAATCACATTAACCAGTTATAAAATAAAACTCGTATTTCTATACAAAGAATAAACTCTAATCAACAATGAATTTTCAATTTTGTTCGACTACCTTTTCTCATCGTCTAGCAACTTCATAATTCCGCGCCCATAAAATTCCCGGTTTTTATCAACAAAAACTAAAACAAGTGGGATTTTGCTGATTTATCATTCCGAAATTTGCAAACTTAAAATAAATAGTAGTCAGAGGACGCCACGCATGGCCTTTCTTTGATTGCTTCATTGATCAGTTGTTGGCAAGAAACATCTGAATTGGAACTCTGGTTCATGAGAAGTAGGTTAAAGTACACAAAAACTATATTGTCTCACCAAACTGGCAGCATGATGAATTTACGTTAGTTTTTCACTCTTGGGCCATCTTTTTCATCACCAATAACGATTCATTTTAAAAAAAAAGTTCGAATTTATTGCGCTTGAGATCTCGATGATGCTCTTTTTTCAGGGAAAAATTTCAAAACGGAAATTTTAAAACCATTTCTTACAAGTGCTTACTGATAACAATGACACCATGAACTTCACATATCTCTTTGCTCCTTTACGTTTATTTACGTAAAAGTAAAATAAACCGAAAATCTTCGGGTTGTGAAACGAAACTAACGAGTTACAAAACAAAATTACACCCAACTTTCTTGTACGGTAACTAAAATCTGAAGTTCTTAAAAAAATCACAAAGCTATCGTTCGCTAACTCAAAAATAGTTTTAGCTAGGCACTGATACTATGATTGTTTTACTTTTAGACTCCTTAACAAAAAATAAAATGACTAAAACGCACCATGTATGACTCCCTACCTATCGAGAAATTACGAATCATAGACAAGATTAGGATACCTGACTCTACAAGAACCGCTTACAGCATCTTCGACGAGGAATGGAGTGCCATAAAAAATATCTGTCCCTTCATTACACTGGCAAGAGACTTGAGGACCCTGGGAATTCAACTCAAAAATTTGTGATGGTGATTATCCAGAAACGTTACTTGAACGTAAATTTCACGAAACATTAAAAGAGTATCACAATTCAGTAACTGCGCCAATCAATCAAATTTTCTCACGATCACAGTACAACTCATGGGACTTTCATAACCCAACGGCATTACCACAAAGGAATTTGGCCGATAACATTGATCCCAATGTACCACCAGGCAAACTGTAGATTTAATCGTCATAAATAGGACGTAGATTGAGACACCATTACCCAACAAGTAGAACAACCATTCAAGAGAGAGATAGCTCCGATTACAATTAAAACCGGAAACAGCAGAGAGTTTACCAAACTTAGGAAGAAGAGCAAAATATACAAGGTTTTTTAGCGAATAGAAACATCGCGTTGTATGAAAGAAGAAGTAGTTGTGGAAAAAGCAGATTTTATGGTGGCCTCATCATATAAAATATGAAACGAAGAATGGCAACGCTCAAGTTTCTAATCGAAACACAAATTTCGTCAAATCTAAAGTAGTAAAAAACCGGATTCCCACCAAGCTACTTGCAAAATTAGATCGGTCAGTTATAAAATTTTATGTTTTGGTGGGACTGAAAACGTTCGACGGCGTATTAAGTGATGCCACGTCGTGCAATGGTTAAAACTTCGACACTACAACCCAGAGAGGCCAGGCCAACCGACAGGAAAGTGTGCAACTGTAACGATTGACACCACCTCCAAAGTAATGGAAAGGTATAAGGTGGAATGCGGTCTAATAATTCTGCATTCTGCGTAAACAAGCAGAGGTTTTAATATTTTCTTGAAATAATTCAGGATAACTTCTCTGAGCAAGAATCGAATATAGAGGCTGAGACAGGATTGATGACTAAATGGAGAATTTTATTGCTATCATTTAATACAAGCGAGAAGATTCAAACTAGACCAAACATTTATTAATTTTATCCATAGGCGACAAATTTGTATATCAAAAGGAACAATTGGCAATACTTTATTTGCGAATATGCCATATTTCTTTAAACCTGTTAAATGGAGATTTTGACACAAGAGATTCATTTGGAATTACCTACAGTTCGAGATTCTCTGGGTAATTCCAAATGAATCAGGCGATATAGTACAGATGACCTGAGGAAATTCTGTAAATAGGTAACGACACTATACGTCACGGTCATTGGCGCCCTAGAACTAATATAAATCAGTTTCAGACCAGATTTGAGGCGACTGAAGCGGATGTCTGTCTTATAACGTGTGTGTTCAGCTAGGATTGCATTCCTTAAGATTTATTATTTCTTTCTTATGAACCTTTAAAGCATCGAGCGACCATATCGCAATCATCACAAATACGACATTTGAAATTGTATACGGCCAATTAAAATGGGAACATAGAATGTGCTTAGTTTTTTATGATCTGGCAAACACCAAAAACTTTCGAACCTGGCACAGGTTGCCATATTAGACGTACCTGCACTACAGGGGCTTTAATGGTCTGGTATGCATTACACAATCGATGATTACACTTTACATTACAGGACATTAAAATTATCGTGGGCGAGTTTAAGGCAACAAATGATAAGAGTACAGAAAATACATCGTATAGCGAGTCTATAATGACTTGCACGTGAAGATCGATTGGATTTTCGTTTTTAAATAAAAGTTACTAATAAGTTGTCAGTGAATATCTAAATCGACACAGCAATAGTGAAAAACCTCCGAAAAAAAACCATCGAGAGTCTGCAGACCGGTTCAACAATCAGTGACGCCAGGTAAAAGCACTCTTGCAGAATATCCGTGCTAGGAAAGCTAAGAATTAATTAAACCCAGAGGCTCTAGCAGTCTAATTTATATGAACTTATCGTCGCTATTTGGCAATCGGGGAATTGGAAGAACGTGCTCTTATGGCCGCTGCGTAAAAACCAACCGTTAAAATTAGAAACAATCGTGGCATAACTCTATTGAATACTGAAAATAAAGGTTTGGTCAGTGTTGTACTCGTAACGCCACACTGGCCCCTCTTATAGAAAATATCATCCGCGATTTGACCTATGAATCACTGACTACCACTTTACCATAAGATTGAATCACAGTCGAATGAACCCCGGGCTCAAACCCCTTTGAGTCAACATCCATCTGAACCTTTGTGCTGCCTATTTAATAATCAGGTCAAATTCTTAGACATGCAGATGCTATCGCGCTTCTTGACCGAAGATCAAACGAATAATTTCATACCGCTCGATTGCTGTGCAAAAAGGTTTGGTTTAAACGTGAACAGCAGTAAATCACAATCCCTATCATGGTAAATTTCAAAATCGGCGATCAAAATTTTGATAGAAGTCCAATGAAGATTATTGCTCGCACTTTACAAAGCCATCTGACCTATAATGACTGCAGAATGTCCTTTGGATAGGAAGGTTGTTCCCTCCATCTTTGGTCTAATTAAAGTTATCCTAACCGAATATGTGATTCAAATAAACCTATCTCATGGCCATCGTATTGGATTCATTAAATTCAGCTGAATTAGATGGTTGGGCCACCTTGCAATGTCCCCTCAACTATATGCATGAGGAGACAAAATTGCACGAGATATGAAAGCTAGAGTGGAAGATATGTTGGGGTAGAGAATCTGCCCTGTGAGGAATTTACGCAGGCCATGCAAAAATTAAAAAGAAATAGTTCACATGTGTTGCACATGGTGCGATAAATCGAAGTTAAGCCGGATAAATGGAAAGAGGCCGAAATATAGCTTATCAAGCAGTGACCGCTTGAACGTGTAACTATCACCCTCGGCATTAAGAGTAATAACGAAATCACAAAATATAGTAACCCTTAGACAAGAACATGTTACCTTGGTAACTATTCTATTCGGTGTTTTTAATAAAACTATGGTAGTACGGGCGTATCCTCTGAATAGACTTTTGAACACAAACCTTGAATTCTTTTGTACCCGAAAAAATGACTGAACTCCAAAATTAATCCTCTAAATGTACATAAACGAATTAACATGTGCCAAAAACCAACGCCATAAACGAACACTTGGTAAAGTTCATGATTCACTGAAGGTACGAAGGCTGCGTAATTTACTAGCTTCTAGTCTTACTCCGAATCATCTTCACCACAAAAGTGAAGGGCAAATAGTCGAGTGAAAAAAGAATAAGATAACGCCTAAAATAACTTTAGACCAGAGGCAATCACTCACGCACTCTCATGTGTGAGCATAGACAAGTAGCTGAGAGTATAGAAAGACGAAATGCTTAAAGATAAGTTCGTTAGACTTACCTGGATAAGTCCTAATAATTAAAACGCGCTTAGTTAAGACTACTGAGATAAGTCACGACAGTTGTGATTTGAAATTTGAATGTAAATCCAAGAAATTCACACTTCCCCAGATTAACATCTTTCTTATGCGAAGGGATTATCCCGCCTACACGGAAGTCCTCCTTTTCGTTCCATCGCTCTCTTCCTGGCGGTTGAAGCTCCATATCGTACATTGAAGCTTCTTTATCTTAACTAGAGAGAACTGGGTAAATGAAACAGTTCTGTAAACTTCTCTTTCCGTCTTACAGACCAGCACAATGGCTCTCCAGTTGGTCGTAGGACTAGTTGAAATACAATGTGACATGAGTAAACGATATTTACATTTTTATGATCAGTAATGCTGTTACGGATAATATAAAGGCAGACGAACTCGTTCGTAAAAATACAACTAGGTAGCCTCAATCTCAACTAATGCTTCAACCAGAAATTATACGAATTCAACGTACGGCGAGCCAGCTCTATGTATCTTGGCTCGTTGCGGAGGCGTTTTGTCAATATAGTAGGGGATGTTATTTCAGGACAAACTCTTAGTTGAAGAAATTTTACTATACATGCTTTGTAACTGTCCTTTTCTTGCGCTAAGCAATGCAATTTGTGACACCTCTTCTCCTAAATGACTTGAAGAACATCAGTAAAAAGGACGGCAACTCTATTTTCTATGATTCGTTAAAATCTCAAGAAAGTTTTAATGAGTAGAACGAGTATTTCATGAATGTACTATGGTTTCGGACCGTTATGTGTAGGTCGATGCTAGTCTTTTGGAGAGTTACCATAACTTGGTGGATCCAGGAAACTAAGTAACCACTATTCGCCCACAATACTGTATTGAAACGATAATTAATGTTCAAAAATTGGAGATTTTATGGGTCCGGTCCGTTTATACAAATTCTCTTTCAACACAATTTTTTGTAGCTGATTCGTTTATTCGGTACCTTGCTCTAAGTTCTACGGCGTATTCTAATTCTAAGTTTAAATTCACTTTTACTAAAAACTCATGCAATTTTCGACCGCCTATATCAAATTTTTTCCTGAACCAAGATTTGCTCTAATATCTTTCTAGAATGAAATAGGAAGCGTTGCGAGATGTTGTAGATGTGAGAATTAGAACTGCGGCCAATATAAAAAATAATGGAGGGATGAATATGTTGGCACCAACACCCGACTTTCTTTTACCACGAATGTACATACTTAGATCTCGGGTTTTTAGTAAAAACTGTTTTGTATAGTTATTTGCACTTGCACTTGTTTGACATTCATTGCAAATGTTAAAACAACTCCTATACCGAACCAGATACATACAGTGGCGAGCAAAAATAGATACATAAGTAATGAAAACATTTTTTTATGTTACAAGTTTGTAATACAGTGATAGACTCGTATAAACGCACTAACCCTTTAACCATTTATTTCTTTGCTGTTCTTTCTCGATCAATTTTTTAAATTTTTTATTCCTAGTGTTCAGTCCGACCAAAATGATAAAAATTATCATGATATTTTTTATCAGCTTTTGTCATAAAACGCACTCATTTATCACAAAAAAAAAACCAAAAATATTTTCGATTCTGGCTGTCAAAATTTATGTATATTTTATTTCTAATGTTATAAAAACAATGTAGTTCAAGTGTCTGGAATAAACTCAACAACAAATATTGTTTGTGTATGATTTGTGTGTGTCGTTTCTTTTCTGTGTTTTTGTTCAATCTTCAATGTCCATTTCATTTCCTCTGATGGCGGCCGCATGAAATGTGTCTCGACTCTCGAGCTGAGGCAACAAAGTTACAAATGAGTGATATAATGCAAATTGTTGTTGTAAATTATTGTTGTTGTAATGCAAATGTGTTGTACCGCTTTTTTGAGATCACACATTTTTAAGTTTTAACTTTGTTGGTTCGCCTCGAGACTCGAGAGATATTTCATGCGGCCGTCTTGAATGATTGATTAGGTGCGACGTTGTGTGGTTAAAATTATTCGTGTATTCACGAATTGGGCGAGAATGTGATTTCGTTTACACATATAAATGCCATCTAAAAACAATTTTTGAAAGTTTTTAGCGCAATCAATTATCTGCAAATCTCTGTCGTAAATTATAATTGAATGAATGTTTAAATGAGTGAATTACTATGTGTACTCCCCGGGTTTGTTTTATTAGCTAAGAAAAGATATGAAGTATTAAACTATTGTGAAATACACTTAGGCATTAGTAAATAGTAAATTTTTGTTATAACAGCGTCAACAATGTTTTGACGTGCAGAATCAATTTATAATAATTTTTTCGATTTGGTTGTTCGCTCGGGTTTGACATAAAATTATACGGAGTGAAGTTAGGGTCACAAAAATATCATGATAATTTTTAACATTTTGGTCGGAATGAACACGCCGATTATAGTTTTTGTTTGTCTAACGGGAACTTGCATGCATTAAAAATAAAATAACAGTGTACGAAATGCGAAATATACAAAATAAAACAAAAAATCTTCTAGCAGTCAGTATTTGCAGAGACATTCGTTTAAACGCAGTACGTGAAAAGTGATTTTTAATTTATATTTTAATTTATTTCTAATTTTTTCATAAATACACAAAGGTATTTACATACAGCAATTTGGTATTTTGTTAAAAAAATCATTTTAAGGACTGTTTTTTACCAATGCCTAAAGGTAATCGTTTAACTGAGGCGGAGCAGTTATCGATAAAAATATATAAGGAGGAAGGATATTCCAACCGGCAAACTGCAACAAAAATTGGGCGATCTGAAACCGCAATTATTTAAAAAAGGCCCAAATTATGGTGTAAAAGCCCCAACAAAAGGCCGGACTAAGATCTCAGCACGTCAAACTGGTAAAATTCAACATGAGGCTATAGTAGTATTCAAATCTCCCTGGAATTCTGACAGTTCTCGCGCAGAAGTAATATGGCGGATACACAGTGATGTATTAAGTATAATATTCATGTTTATTGTTTACATTTTTACGTTGTATTTGTATTTAAATGGAATAGGAATTTTAGGATACAATTAAAATACAAAGTTTAGATTCTATAAATTAAAATGATATTTATTTCGATAAGTTAAGAATTAATTCAAAATTCCATTAAATTGAAAACTGAATTTGCTTTTTGTTGTTGTTGTGATTTTGTGCTATACGAATCACATTTGGTTATTTATTTTCCCTAATCCGTACCAAAACTAAATGTTGTCATTGTTTCCAAAAAGCGTGCAATATTTTTTTAGGCCTATTAATTTTCATTTGATATAGGTTTTGCACTCCAAATTCAACCTTTTACAAATCATGTTCATCAATTTCCAAATAAAATTCACCATTTTCCAAAAGACTTTCATCCTTTTCCAAATCAAATCAAACTTTATCCAAATCAAATTCACCTTTATTCAAAACATATTCAACCTTTTCCAAATCAGATTCACCTTTGTTCAAATCAAATTCACCTTTATCCAAATCATATCCATCCTTTTCCAAATCAAATTCACCCGGAGACGAAAAAAACCAATAGAACCTATTTAATTTATTAAATGTATTGTAAAGGTTCAAATTACTTGTTTTTTTTTTAAATTCTAGATTTAAAATAACAAGTATTTTATTTTTTAATTTTTTGCACTCCCAATTTCTCGCGAATCAGTTTTCACGTCTTACTTTACGCCATTGCCAGCCAAAATAACAAGTTAATAAAGTAAATTAACCTTTACTGCGTAACCAAAATGTTCGATGTTTCATTCAAACTAGCTGCGTCTTGGTAACCTCACCTGGATGTGAACATGGTATCCGCCTATCGCCTAGAAACCCAAAAATTTCATAGTAAGTAATTCTGCTTTTTGAGTGCAATTACTATAGTTTCGAAGTAATTAAAATGAACTCAGCGATTTTTGACAACAGTAGAATTTTGGCTGGCTGCGTAAGGTAGTACGTGAATAGCGAGCCACAAAGAGTTGGGAACGCTTCGGCTCCAGAATAGATTGCAAAGATTAAAAAATAAAACACTTGTTATTTTGAATCTAGAATTTAAATACAATAAATTAAATAGGTTACGTTGGTTTTATTTCGTCTCAGATTGAATTTGATTTGGGAAAGAATGAATATGATGAATAAAGATGAATTTCATTTGGATAAAGGTGAACCTGATTTGGAAAAGGATGAATATGTTTTGGATAAAGGTGAATTTGATTTGGATAAAGTTTGATTTGTTTTGGAAAAGGATGGAAGTCTTTTGGAAAATGGTGAATTTTATTTGGAAATTGATGAACATGATTTGTAAAAGGTTGAATCTGGAGTGCAAAACCTATATATGATTATAATTAGGTTTACTGTAATTTTATTTAGATTTACTATCTTGTTACGTCCGCGGGTCGTTCCATGCTCAAAGTGCGAATTGGCTGCCATTAGGTTAACACGGTAAGCGTTTCGATATTCGAATTAGCTAAGGCAACACCTTCAAAAAAAATTTGAAAGAGGATCCAAATAATTTTTTTTTGACGCGCAAATTTTGGCGGTAACGAAAAATTTGGATGACGAGGAAAAAAAAAATTAGGGCGGGCAGTCAAGTTTTAGTCTCGGACGAGACAATCCTTTTTTTTAATTAGACCCAATGAATTAATCCCAAGATAAATGCAACCCATCAAAATTTTTATAAAAAAATTTTCTACACCACTGAAAGCTGCGCAGAATAGTTAAAATTGTTTTTTTTTAAGATCTGAATATTACTATACTCGAAATCGGCTGTCATGCAAAGAGATAAAGGAGAAATTGAACTTTCTTATGAGGACTCGACACATTGCCCGTATTTTGAGAAGTTCATCAAACATTAAATGGACTAAATTGAGAAGTAAACCGTGTTTAACTGCCGTGAATAAGGAGAGCCGCCTCAAATTTGCTCATAAATACATGTCGTGGGCAACAGATTGGCAGAAGGTGATTTTTTCTGATGAGAAAAAATGTAACCTCCATGGTCCTGACTGCTACAGTTCCTACTGGCATAATTTGAAAGAACATGGCGTCATAAGAGCAGTACGCAATGTAAGAAACAGTAACGATTTGGGCAAACCAAACGGAGACGTAAACAACTTTTAAATAATAGGGATTCTCGTGCAATTGGGCGACTTTTAAAAGAAACAAAGAGAAACCACAACAAACAACTTATAAATACACCCAACAAAGCTGCTAAGGAGTTGGGTAAGAACGTTAGTGAGTCGACAGCTAGGCGGGCGTTGCACAAAATAGGTTTGTATTCATATGTAAAGAAGAAAAAACCAGCCTTCCTAAAAATTGGTATACTGCACGATGGTGGATCGGAATATTCAATCAATAATATTTAAATATTCTTAAAGAAAATCTAGTATAGTTTGTGGATGAATGTGCTTATCTGGAGGGAGAAATCGTTTTTCACCAAGATGGAGACCCCAAACACGCAGCTAAAACAATGCTAAATTAGCTACATAAGATCAGAAATTCCAAACTATGAAATGGTCTGCTCAAAGTCCGGATACGAATCTCATAGAGCTTTTTTGAACCTTGACCAAGCGTCGATTAAACTAAAATGGTGAGATACCTAAAAACGTAGACGAATTATGGCGGCAAGTTGAAACGGAATGGAATAAGATTCCATACATGAATCCATACAAGGGCTTGCCGAAAGCATGCCCCGCCGTCAATCAGTTATTGACAATAAGGGACTTTGGACCAAATATTAAAGATGTCAAATTTAAAAATGTGCATATATATGGTATACATATGACCTAAACAATGAATTTTATTATATCTTTTTAATTAATTAAATTATTATTTTTTTAAGTAAATCTTATGGGTAATATGTATTACAATTGTGTAACCTCAAGCTATTTTTATTGTCTAAATAAAAAAAATTATAACTATAGAAATTAAAAACTTAAAATGTTTTCATTATATATCCATTTTTGCTCGCTACTGTATATTTTTCAGAAAAACAAAAAAGCTTCTATGGAAGTTCAGCCAAAATTCACTGGGATACCATTTGTGGGAAAAGGTTGTTTTGGGTGTGGAGAGGATATACAGACATCTTTGAAAACTACTTTTTCGATCTTCCTCGCTATATCGAAAGGTAAATCTACAAAAATCTCGAGGTCAAAATTGTTCATGATTAGTTTATTTTATTTTTTTACTACGCAAAAGAAAGTAAATAATATTTGTGACAAAAGATAATAATATATATAGCCAGAACCTTATCTATATTGTAGGTGGTTCTAATATTTTGGAGTTAACGAATACAATATGATAATACCACATTTGTTTTGAAGTTGAACTGCAAATCGCTACTGGATGCCACTAAATATTAAACAAGGGTTCTTTGGTAAAATATGCGCGCCTACGAACTTAAAATATAAAAACTTAATTCTGCCCCCAGACCATATTTATATTGTTCGGTCTTTGAATAAAAGTATCATAGACATGTGTCTTCTACAGAACAAAAATTACATATCCTAAGAGTTTCGGGAACACCCTATATAGCTTAAATAACAAAATACATTCCCGCCTTTTATTTACCAACAATTTCGCTGTCAAGGTTATTTCAATTTATTGAAAATCCAAACTCATGTTTTGGAACAATTCAACGTTCGCAAATAACACTTCCGTAGTAGATATACACAGCCAAAAAACACTCAATTTTAACGTTCCATGTAAAAATTTCGTTTCAATTGTATGAATCGATATAATTTGAACTTGAAATAAACCGTTTTGAACCTAAGCCAAGACAGAAAATAATATCGGTTATATCACTCTGCGGTGCATAAAGACAACCGCATATTTGCAATCATATATAATTCCGGCGCGGGAAGTGGTCTCAGCATTGAAATTACGATAAAATATTTTTATTTGCTAATTGTCATACTCGATTAATCATATGTCTCAATGACCCTCAACATAAATACTTGAATAATAATTTTGTGTGGTATAGTAAGTCAAGTGTATATAAGAAAATGGTTTAAGTATTGGCGTATGTCGCGACTTGGTTTTGGTGACGTACTAATTAACAGTACTGTTTAGCTGTACACATTATTCGCTTTACGTGTAACAAGTGGCTGATCCAGTTGAGAATAGCTAATTTCTAATCTAATCTCCCAATACATGTACGATTGAGAACTTGTTTCCACCGATTTCAAATTAACTTTACCGCGTACTCCATAAATGCCGTTTGTACGGTATGTGACTGCGTTTGTAATGTAGTTGATTTTATTGATCCGGATTATTATGGAGCCTGATATATAGATAGACAAAGACATATGTATTCGCATTTGTAATAAAACGAAAATGTAAAAAAGTTGGACGTACTGGAATTTGTAATATTGTGGAAAAAAAATTATTTTGTTGTTTATATCTTTAATAAAAATTTACAGTGACGCGATTATACGTTAAATATTACGAAACTAGCTTACTGTATTCGTCGCACCTAAGTCACATGCCACCTTTATGCAATAAAGTCACGCGATTTAAACAAAACATTACAAATTTATATGCTACACAGACGGTTTTACACAAACAAAATTATTTCGATTTTTATGCTTTCGTACGAGTATGTAGATACGTAAAAAATAATAAGTCTTTTATTTTAAGATACTCATCGACTTTGAAAATTCCGCACTAATTAGTAAAATTTCTTGATCTTATTAATTTGATAATTGGTGTTAATTTAATTATTGTCTCAAAATAAAAGTCGGTTTTTGGAAGATGTTCTTAGAAAATAACAGCAATATATTTACCATACGTATTTTCGTGCAAAAGAGAAATCGAATAAAATAAAGACGATTTCAGGTCAGTGAAAAATTTCCCACTACGAGTATATTTTCATAATCCCTTTTCTCATAGTCATTCATGTGGTTTAATCCATCTAAGTCAAAATATATATGAATATATAATATTTGGTATGAGGGCGGCAAACTATCGCCTTAATATCGATTATTAAGTTTCCTTTTGTATTCTTAAGACGAATACGAAAATGAATCGGCTTATCAGTCACATCGAAGCTATTAATTCACATTAAAATAGGGATTGTACATAATGCTTCCGTACGTTACTAATGAAATTATATAGAGCCGCATGAAATATGATGTGGTACTAATCAATTATTCATGGTAAAATGCAAAGTATTTAAACCTTGACGGTATTAAATGGGCTACTCTTCACAACTAAATATGTATTGGTTAGAGAATTTGAAAATCTTTTATTAAAGGTGATTAATTTTCTTGTTGTTAGCCTTCCCTTTTGAATTTAAAACGATGTATGTATTAGATCACTGAAAGGTTTATAACAATAGAAAACTAAAACAGTCCTTTTCGTGGGCGTCATTCCAACGAAATTCTCGGATTTTCAAGCCATAAAAAACTATAGTCATCTGCTGTCATGAAACGACGCATTAGCATTGTTTCCCAAATGGGGGTCATACGGCCCTCCTAAGGAGGCATACCATATATATGAGGAGCCATATGCTAAATTCATAAGTTATAGGACCCTTAGTGTCCAAATTTACCCAAAAAATTGAATGCAAAAAGATTGTAGCGGGTCAGATTGCCTAATGGTTGAGATTCGGCCAGATCGACTATATGAAATCAGAAAATCACACCAAACCGACTATGGTCAATAGATACTTAGTTCACTTCGCATTGAGATTGCACATGATTTTATGATTTATAGCCCATTTTACCTTCGTTTCATCGCAAACGTAAGACCTTATCGATCACCAAACAAATACAAAGGTAGCTATCATCTTAGGGTCTTGCAATATTTCGAATGAAATTTTTGCGTTTCCAATCTCAATTCGAAATGGATGAGACATCCATAAAACGCACAAACTATTTTATAGGTTTTCAAATTTCACACTTGGAAATTATAATTTACCCTTTTCTCCCATATAGTACTTGCCTTGGATGTGGCCTGTTATTTATTTGAAACATATCATTCGGTAATCCGAAGAAAATTGGTTACAGAGACGAATACTAGAAGAGGAAGCAACAAACATCAGCAAATAATACAAACATCAGCCATTGGCTACCCGTACGCGAATTGAGAACTGGAACAGCAGAACTTTAACGGAAACAGCAAGACTAGTAAAGGATGATATTTTTGATTTTTCGTGTGTATCTTTTTGGCATATCACGCGTGATTAGTGACGTCTGTCAATGTCAATTGTTCTCAGTTAACATTGCCATGATATTATCAATTTGATTTTATTATCAAAATGCTGAGCAAGCAATTTCGCACCAATTTCATATTATTGCACATAGGCAAAAAATGAATAGTTGAATTGAATTGATTTGTAGTTAAGTCAGTTAAAATATAAAATCCAAACTAAACGATCACTTACCCGCTTATATGAATAAATTGTTACAAAATATAATTATTAGAGTTTTGTGTTTAATTAATGTGAGTAATTAAAGTGCAAGCAAAACATTACATAATTTAATAAAGTTAGCCGATTCACACCACTACTTAGGGACACATTTTCGTATGAAGAGGCGAAAGATTTCACTGCAAATGAGATAAGAATGCTACAAATTTATGCCGAATGACAACCGCAATACAGCAATAATACAACGGGGCTCAGCTAAGTTGATTTTTTCGGAGACCGATGACTCCTTTCTTGCATTGATCTTATTTTGCTTATCTTAATAATTCGATTGATTGAATTCGATTTTTATGATGCCGCAAGAATCGATCATTAACATATGGCCAACATTTGCTAGAACAATAAATGTTTCACAGAATAGTATTAGCATTAGCTAAATTTAATAAGCTAGCAGATATAAAACTAGTTCAGATGACGCATGAAAATAAGCGATTTTGTTTGCAAATAATGAAAGACAAAATACACGATGTATTTGGGTAGAAATAAGAAAATAACACAACATAACGTCCAGTGTATGTACACAAAATATTCACACAATCTCAATTCTCTGATCATTTATAATTAATTAAACAATTATCTCATGTGCACAATACCAATTTATATAATTTGTATGTTAATTGAATCACCAAATACTTATCTGAAGAAGTAAATACATATTAAGTATGAAAAATTACGAGACTTACCGAGCAACCATATTTGAGTGCAATTCCTTGCAGTGTATCACCCATTTCGATTTCGTGCCGTATTAAAATCTCATTATTCCTTACATGGTTACATGTACTTCCATATTTTTTAAGGGATCGTCCCGATTCCCGTATCGATTGTTTTTCACTAAAGAAATGATCATCATCCATTTCAGACACAATTTGTGTAAACTGAAAACAGAGAGATATAAAATTTTGTAAACACCACACAGAAAAAAAAAACACAATCGCAAACACAATTTTTTAGGATATATGCATTAAAGATTTTTTCTTGTGATTATATAAAATGGAAACACAAATTTTCACTTTATTGAATTTAAAATCACTTTATAATTATTTTTATTTTTTTAAATAACACACTGCAAGAGGAAACATTTATAATTTTTTTCGCGTAGTGGACGTACACACAAGACGAGAGAAAGGTGAAATTTCTATTTTTTTTGTGTAATATTTTGACATAACAGAAAATTTCCCATCCAAATGTCACATGCTTATAGCGATGTCTCGATAAATATCCAACGTTTTAATATCTAAAATATATAAATAAACACGAATTGCTCAATTTTGTACGCGAATTCACAATCGGAGAATTATTACATTTGTTTATTTTAAAATGAAAACGCAAAAATATATACGAGCACTGATAAGATAACAACAGCGTTGATAATTATTTCTTTATTCATAAACATTATTTTATTAATCGAAAAAAACGAAATAGTAGAATTTTTACTTTTCAACGTGTTGTGTGTGTACATGTTTAAATTTTGAGTCATCCGACGATAGGGGGAATTTTCCTCTTGCACAAGCATGATGATGATGATGGTCATATACCTTGATTTCGGGTGGTGAACCCAAATTATGAAAAACTTTTAATAGGCAATCCTTAAAATGCTCCATAATTTTGTGCACAATAAATTTTATTAATTTAATTTCACTTTAATTTAACACATAATTTTATTTAAACTATACGGTAAACTGTTAACTCTAAATTTAGATCGCGAATGACCACAAAAAATAAAACAAATATTGTACCGCTACATAGATAGGTAGGAATGAGAGATGCTGACCAAATGTAGCTTTTTGTTTTTCTAAACTTGCGCGAGTTGCTTATTTTACAATCAGTTTTATTATGAAGTGTCTGACAGCCTACACAATGGTCGATATTCTAATATTTTTACGAAATAATCTAACATTTTTGATCTTTAAACTAAACAAACACATTTGCCTTTCATGCCTTTGTTTACTTGATAAAATATGTTTTTGTTTGTTAAAAATATAAAAAAATAATAATATGGGGGCGCAAAGATAAAAATTCACCCAATTTTATTGCTATAGAGTGATAGTTACAGTAGATACTCGTGATGCGATAGTAACCCGAATTTATTTAACCTTTCTACCATGTCCTACTTATACAAACTAATAACAACAAATATAATAACGTAAATATATATTTTTTCACCACTATATCTCATGCAAATCATGGATTAAAAATGGGTCGAAATTTTTCCATACAAAAATCATGTAATGCCCCTTCTGTTTGTATTCTGTGTATAACTCCCAGGCACGTATATAAATATCGCACGTATAAGTGCAATCTATGTATTAGTAGTCGTGTTTTAATATTCGAGCACTATCCGGAGCCGAATGTCAAATTTCTACTAAAACTGCAGCTATTATTCACTGGTGTCGCTATACCATAAAAATAAAAACTAAATGCATCCATAAAACAAACATATATCACCTGAAATATACTAATTGACATTTATTTTGACATAACGTTATACACAAAAAATCCATCTTGCTGCGTTTTAAATTTTTATTGTAAGATTTAGTTTCTATTGGTTTCAGGGGTTTACAAAATAAAGGCCTTTTCAAATTTGCTATTGAAATGAATAGCGCTCCCGATAGCGGCTCCCGATAAATAAGTGAGCCAAGATATTTTTTTATCGATTTTTAATTAAAAAGTTGAATGAAAAATTTTAGTTTAGAGTTAAGTAAATTAATTATATGCAATAATAGCGCGCTAAATATAAGTTTTGACATAGAAAATTGGCTGCTCCGGATACAGCTATCGGGCGCTAATAAAAAAACACGGCAAGTATTGGCGATTTCCATTGAATGTAGATAGCGTTGGTTTCTACGTCTACAAATGGGATGATAACTGTCAAATCCGTTGTTTTGCCTGTTTTGATCCCTTGCTTCATAGCTTCATAGCTGTGATTTGTGTTTTGTTCGCCAGATGTCAGCTACTTTGTTGGAAATCGCGAATAGCATAGAGGAAAATAACCTTTTGAAAATTTATTAAATCAATTGATTTTCAAAATAGACTCAGTGAAAATATCTTTCGTATCAGAAATTTTTCCCGGGTTGAGGAATTAAAATTTATTTTTTGCAAAGCACTGGCATGGTTTTTATTTTGAGTATTTATATGATAAATAGAAATGTCGCCGTGGAACTCAATTTTATATATCAGCATTTTTTAAAAGTTATTCTTTAATTTTGTTTTAAAACAATTGTGTGTCTAATTGAAAATACAACACAATATTTTATTTTAGTTTTGATTGAAATTGTTTTAATTTAAGCCTAACTAAAATGTGATAAGGAAGAAAATAAACAATAATAAAAGTGAAAATATCTTTGCGGGTCTAAAAATTCTTAAAATTGGCCGATGAAAAAAATTAACAAAACAATCTGTAAGTCTATTATAAATAAATTTGTACCAAATTTGTGATCTAAAATTGATTGTTATGTAATGTTATTTTTGTGGTTTCGATACAAATTCTAATAGAGAGCGAGACTGTACTGGTTTGGTATATTTTCATGGGAACCGACTATTTAGGGAGCGCAGTCAATTGAAGGTCAAATTTATCGACTAAAGTGATGTTAAAATAAGAGTATAATAGTGTATTTCAGCTGTTTAAAAAGCGCATAAAAAATTGAAAAGTTAAAAATCCTGGTGAATAAAACTAACAAACTTTTCATATGCTTCAAGAGCTAATGAATTTTTTATATGAGAAAGCTGATCCATAAAAAATCTTAATTTTTCTCTTTTGTTGGCTTTCTTAAAAGCGGAGTACTAGCAGTGAATAATACGATACTAATTCTCACCATGATTTGTAGCCGAAAAGAACTGACAAATAATGACAAATAAGAGTCAGACATCAGAGAGTTGGTCAGAGTTGGTTGAAAGAAGGTACTCGAATAAATTTGAACAACCTGTCATTTTTTAAATACACATTTGTGTACAATGGACTTAAATTTAAGTAAAAAAAATTGTCTGGCTCGAAAAGGGATATATACTTTATTCAGAGAAGGTAGAGATATAATCCAGCTAAATTATATTACATTTTCTGTTTATTTAAAAGGCGAAAAACAAACGAAGGAATATCCCTTTTCCGGCCATAAACAATTTTTTTTTGCTTCGACCGTACACAAATGTGTAAATAAAACTAGTTTGTAATGACGTTTTGTGTTTTTCATGATTCTCTTTCGTACACGATTATTACTTACACAATATTGATTGCGGGCCGGAAAAGGGATATACATAAAGATAAAAATATCCACATTTAATAATGAGCAAAATCTATAACAAAACGCGAATACACTGTCACGACATCGCGACAGTATCACAAAAAAAATGACTACGCATTATAAACTTCCATTACAAATCAGAGCAAACTTCACACATGATCAAGTCCATTGCTGTCAAATCGTTCATCATTATTGTTTTGATTTCTTCGATTTACAGTCATAATTTTCATGATTTTAAAGTTTTAATTTTAAATCGAAAAATTTATTTTATTGTATTTTACATTAATCAAAGTCATATACATCATATGAAAATTGTAGATTTTGTTTAAAAACATTAAAATAGTGATACAAATAAGTATAGTACGTAGTAAGTCGACCAAAAAATGTCTTATCAATTGTATCGGAATACAACGTTAGGCAATACGTTACAGGATAGTCTGGATGAATTAATACAGGTAAATAATTAACTTTTAGGAATCGGAGTGACCGCCGTAGTTTTTATCGTATTTACTAAATATTTTTTTTTATTTTTATTTTGGGGTTATGAGATAATGATTTATTTTATAGGGATTTGGTTTGTTCAGCCCACACACAATATGCTTTGCCTTGGTCGTTGTGTTTTTTCGGTGGGTTTGGTTAAGCGGTTTTGATTGTAGTCTCAGAAACAAACACTATTGCTGATATGGGAATAGTTTTAGTTTATGGAATTTATAGGAAATACAGGGTTACGTAAGTCAATTGTTTCCATATGGCAACTAGAGCTGCAGTGCGAAATTGGTTCTTATAGATTATTCATGCGATCATAAGATCTACAGTCTTTCCTAAGTCAAAGGTATTACACATTCGTAGTCAGTCAATGAATCGATCGTTTCGTTTGGCTTCCGAAGCTGAATGTTACTCCTAGAAAAACTAAATTTTTTATCAGGAATTATCATTTGCTAAGATTAGCCATCTGCCAATAACTGACTTGAGGCAAAAAAAAAAAAACAAATTTTGAGTCGAGTGAAATGCGTCATTCCTGATGGTCTTGGTGTTGCGAAGATTATTGCGGCCTACCCCTCCTGTTTCAGCATCCACTTCAATAGCGCTCTGCAGCCTCGATAGCAGCTTCTTTTTAAAACCTTCGGTTGCAAGCCTGTGACTGGTCCTCCTTACCTATTTTTGTTTTTGAGCGTTTTATATTGAATAATAATATCGTTAAATATGCAAAATAATTATATTTTCGGGATTTTCATCCAAATGATGATCTAATCTATTTCTTTTCATTTTGAAGGCAGCAGGGTCTCTCCTTAGTATCCACCTAGTTTCACCATCTTGTATTTTTTACTTAATAGTATGTACATAATATGTTTCGAAGAAGAAAAGCGGCAAACCCTCAGAGGCTTTTACTGGGTCCTTTTCAATTTATTTTACCTGCTAGGCGCGCGGGCGAGAATATCCTTAAAACCACTTTCCATGGTGGTCCAATTATTCATCATTATTCACTGGAAAGTGCAAGATGACTATAAATCTTTTTTCCCAACCAATTATGACAACTTGAACAAATATCGATATTATTATAAATGGCAGCAAGCCACACTCACTCCTCAGCATCCCCGTAAATTATTTATCACTACTTACAAATATTATTTTATCTTACAGTATGGCCAAATCACGCCACAACTTGCATTCAAGGTAATGCTCCAATTTGACAAGGCAATTAATGCGGCACTCTCGAATCGTGTAAAGGCCCGTGTTACATTTAAAGCAGCCAAATTAAATACGTATCGATTTTGTGATAATGTCTGGACCCTGATGTTGAACGATGTTGAATTTCGGGAGATGCACGAATTTGCCAAAGTTGATAAAGTGAAAATTGTGGCGTGCGACGGGAAAAGTAACAACAACGAAAATAACGAGTTTTAAAAGAGTTGGGATTTAAACAAAACAAATTTTTTTATATCATTTTCAGATACTTTTGTTGATGAGGCTGAAACTAAACGATAGTAAAATAAATTTTTTTTAAAAATTATTTTTAATGAAATAAGATTACAATTTGTTGCTTTTGTTAAAAAAATAAAATAAACAAAACGTTATAAACATTTTTAGATGTAATGTTTGTAAATAGAATATTATAGTTTGGGTTTATTTCGCACATCCTCTTCGGTATATTCAATTTCGGGTTCATTTATTTAATAAATATTAATTTTAATTTATTTTATATAATTTAATAAAGTAAAATTTAGTTCAATTCTGAGTTTTTCGTTATTGGCCCTTTTTAAAGTGATGCTGCCATTTAAAACGAGTGAATTAAATTTTAACGTAAATCAAACAATCTAATGAGTTCTTAGACTTACAACTTAGTTTACGAGCGTAATTTTTATCAAATCAATTTATACATCAGTACTAAATTGTACGATATATTTTTTGATAGCTTCATATACGATTCTAATCGCGAACTGTTTAAGATGAGACAATTATTTTATGAAGTTTTGTAGTTATATCATTTTACATTTGTCAAATGTTGATAATCACTTTATTTTGATAAAGCAAAATACTTTTAATACTTTGTAAAATACAAATAAAAAGAAAAGAAAAATTGTAAATTGTGTTTTATTTCTGATCCGAATTTCAGAAAACGTCTTGCGAAGAAGGAGTCACGTGATTTGAAATTAGAAACTAGGGCGTTGGGTGGTTTTTATGTTTTAAGTTTACCTGGCATTGAAAGTTAAACCATAGAACATCATACAGTTAATTTAATGAAAAGCCTGGTAAGCAATGCTGGGCTCCTGATGTTATTCAGAACGTTTTTCGAATGGTGGTTAGGTTGTAGTATAAGCCGGGATAAACACAGGACCCGCTTCTTGTGATGGATTTGCTGCAACAGACTACAACAAGTGCTTACACTGCCTTTTCATGGCGATCATCGGTAACTAACACGTACAAAGCGTAGACTAAACGAGTGAGGACTACCTCCTTTCGTAGTTTGCGTTGGACTAACAAACCAACATGTGAAAAATAAATTGTAAGGAATCCACAATATAAGCGTCGGAAAAAATTTGAAATTGCAACAACGACTTTGGACACGAATTAAAGACTACGTTACGTTTTAAAACTTTGGAACATGGAATGCATTTAGCCTGAATCGCACGGAGACCCTCTATCAGCATGGAACTCTATGTAACAGGAATAGGTTTTCTAATAAAAAACCGATATCGTCAGTTCGTGACTGGATCGGATCTGTCTACTCAGATTTTGCGGACGCCATTTTAACATATCGTTCATGGTCTCATTGGAGACACACCCGAAGGAACAAAAGATATTTTCTACGACTTGTTGAAAGCATTCTTAATAAAAACAACTCCGAATGATGTCAACATTTGTTTGGGTGACTTTAATGGTGAAATTAGCAGTGGTAGCAAAATACACTTGGGTGTAAAAATTCGCACATTGATCAAATTTCAACAAAAGTTCAAAAATATCAAAAAAAATCCAATGTTTGTTTAATTTTCTTGAATGTAAATTCAAAATCTACAGCCTTGGCCAAAAGTATTGAGCAACCTTCAAAATTTGGGACGTACACGATAAGTATTACAGAAAACAACCCCTTTTGGACTAAAAGGGACTAGAAACAGTGACTTACACCGCAGGTGTGGCAATAAACCATCTGGTGCAATAAAGTTTGTTATTTTTCCATTTTGTATTTATTCGTCAGTTCGCTACTTTCGCTCATTGTGTACACATCCAGATTCCAGCGATCTACGTAGTCCGCTATTGGTGTTTTGATTTGTTAAATTTAGTGATATTATTGAAATATGCCGAAACAAAAACAGTTAAGTTTAGAACAACGTGTGCAGATACAGCTTCTGCATGAGTACAGAACCGGGCGCAAACGCATCACCACATACCGCGACGACCGAAAGTTAGTGAGACAAGCTTTAAAAAGTAGGGGAAAAAAAACTTCTTCAAACCTCGCTGCTGAGTTGTCAGTAGAAATTAAGAAACCGCAATATGTGCTCGCGCCACTCGCAGAAGGCTTCAGGAAGCTGGTTTGAAAGGCTGTAAAGCCAGGAAGAAACCCTGGCTCTCAGAAAAAACAAGAAGGCTCGGTATAAATGGGACTTAAAATACCAAAGTTTCACCGAAGAAGGTTGGTCAAATGTGTGGTCAGACAAATCAAACTTTGAAGTAAGTTGACAATTCTATGCCCTAATAATATTAAATAATATGATTTTAAAATAAAATTCATCGATACAAATATTTTAGTTTCCGAAGTCTTTACATTTTCTTTATTTCACATTTTTGGTACACCTGGTGTGCCTTTTGTGCGTCACCGGGTAAGCGAAGCATTTAGTCTAGAGTGTGTGGTACCAACCGTAAAACACAACATAATAGTCTGGGGTTGCATGACTAATTCTGGAGTTGGCGAAACGTTCGTGTGTGTTTGGGCCACATGAACTCTTCAAAATGCATAAACGTTCTAGAATCTGCGTTGCTGCCCTCATTTTTAGCACTTTTTGGTGATACAAACATGGATATAGCGTTAAATTCCAGCAGGATAACGCGCCATATCATAAATCTGCCCGCACAATGGCATGGTTTCGAGAAAATGGCATTGATGTTCTGGAGTGGCCTGCCCAGTCCCCGGAACCCCATAAACCATTTATGGTAATAAATAACAAAGAAGACCTGAAACGCTGTCTGCACCAAGAATGGAGCGCTATACGTCCTGCAGAATGTAAATAAGTTGTAAGCTCCTCTACCCAAAGGAATTTCTGCCGTAATTAAGGTGAACCTATATAAAAATTGTTTCAGTTTATTTCAAATTGAAAGATATCATGGGTGCTCAATACTTTTAGCCAAGACTGTATTTCAACTCTTATCCAGTGATATTTTTTTTTGTACTTATACCGTGCCAACAAAGTGATTTTTGGGGTCAACATCTGAAGTACATCGCCGATGAGGTCGGCCAGATTTTTGTCGCTCGAAAATTTGAACAAATTTAGCTGTTGAGCCACTTCACGAGCGGCTACGTGTGTGGTAATCGTTAGAAAAACGTTCACAAGTTCCGCAAGCGGTGTTACCTGGAACGAGCGTTTTCCAGTTATTGTGTCCTATTGTTGTTATTGTCCTGATTTTGGACATAGGATAGTTGATGAAATGAACATTACCTTGACGTACCTTGATTCAAGAAAAAACATTTCGATACGCGAGAAAATTGAAAAAAAAGACCAAAATGCAACTTTGCGCGATTTTTTGCTCTCAAGTGTATACATTGTGGTACCATAATATATCCCGGCCCAGACTCATACCATATTTCAAACAATGAATGATTCAATGCATAATTTGGTTGTCGCCAGCACTCACCTCTTTCTTGTAATTGCCAAATATAATTTTCGCTTCAACAATACATAATCATCGCTCCCAACGAACACCACATTTGAACAATAGAGTTTTTAACAACCACGTTACGTGAGCAAATTATAAGAATACCCGATCAGGAACTTCATCAGATTCTATTGTTCCTCTGATCGTTGAGTAGGTACCCGCACAATGGTATAAAAGTGAATCCTCTTGAAAAACCTCCCACAGCAATTTGTTTTGCTGCTCTTTCGTGCTGCTGCTGTTCTATAAAACATTCCTAGTGTTTATTACGCGGATCAAGGGGTGTATGGCACGTGTCGTTGGTATTGGTGTTTTGCTTCCCCAGACTAAGTGATTTAAATTGTTGTCGCATCTTATAATTAATTTTGGATCATGAGCTTAAACAATCTAGAGGGAGTGCTAAACTAATGCAAAAAACATAACAACAGAAAATGAATGACCCAAATGAATGACCTAAGGCATTTGCATGATTTTCTAATGAGACTGACAAGGTATATCATGAGATTTAACAATATGATTATTGAATGCGCCTTAGCTATTATCCAAAGTCATTTTAAGTATTTAAATTCCTTTTAAGCAATTTTGATCTGTAAAACAACTTAGGAATGTATCTAAATCCCATTCAAAAATCATATTTTTATTCTAGGAAACCCGTGTAGGACCCTTTAGAAATTTTTGTAACTGCTCCGCTACCGCATGCATGAAATGGTCTTGAACTGATAACATTTGAGTCTTTTTAAGAGATATCTGGGGAAAACAACTGTTGGTCCTTGGTTTAGCCAGCTGCCTCATCACTTGAGCACAATTTTTAGGTAAGCCTTGGTCCTTCGGCTACTTCCAATTGAGGATAGAATATTCCATTTAGGTGGGTTTTTAGCAGCAGCAACTATAAATTCCCAAGAGAATTCGCGGCACAGTCCGATGCCAAGTTTTAAGAATTTAGTCCCGTAAGCATTTACCGAAGAACCATTTGCTGCAAATAATCTGAATGATGGGTCGACCCTTGGATTCCGAACAACCTGTATCTGTATGAAAAATGTCGTAAATTAAAAGGCGGCTAGTTTTAGAATCGTCATTACACACCGCCAATTGTGAATGACTATTTATTTTTTTGGAACGGAATTGTTTAATTCGAACCTACAATTTGGCTTACATTTTAAAACCTTTGTGCCGAAATGATGATGATAAAAACACGTAAACTTATTTTCAGCCGAATAGGATCACCATAAAAGGGATTGAATGATTTTCGAAAATTTGGAGAGTTATTACGAGAATATTTATTGCCTGAATTTGACCGCGAAAAATTACGACCGCGTGAATTGGATTTAGATCGTGATCTAGAATTTCGACTAAAAATTTCTGAAATCTCCGATAATAATGTTTTCTTATAGCAAATTCTTTCGAAACAAAATTTTGATCTTAGATCAAAAAAATGACTGGCAATGCGATGTATTTCAATGACATTTCGATCAAATTTATTGTATTGCCAATCATTTTTTTGATCTAAGATCAAAATTTTGTTTCGAAAGAATTTGTTATTAAATTCCGAAAGTTTATTATCAATAGAAAAAGCTAAATTTGGGCCGGAAGAACCAGATGCAGATGCCTCAATGGAATTTACTTGTGCCTGAGTAATCGTCTCAATCACGTTGTCAGCCCGTTCCGCAAGGACTGACAGTGAGACGTCATTTTCGAATGGTGTAAGCACCATTTGCACTGTCTGATGCAACCTCTTCATCCAAAATTGACGAAGTGTTGCTTCATTAAAATTATCACCAGCATTTAATTTCATAAGACTCAATAATTGTGACGGCTTCCTGTCTCCAAGAGTCAAGCCATGCATCAAATTATTGAGCTCCGTCTTTTCTGATTCGCCAAGTACCCGAATCACTTTGACAGTGATAATGAAAAATGCAAATGTTGACAGTGATAATGAAAAATCACTGATACTGTCGCCGTTGCTCCGAATTTTCCGTTAAAGTTGACCGAATTTGGAAGTGACCGTATAATTGAAAGCGGCCGTGACTTTAATTATTGCTGCTTGACCAAGTGTTAAAGAAATGAGCGGTTGTTGTTATTTTAATTAAAAGCAGCCGTTATTTCCGTTGTAATTTTGTTGTAAACGGCCGTAATTTTCGATGTAATTTTGATGTCCGCGATCAAGTCGGGATCACCAGTTTTGGTATTTTTGAGCTTCACCAAGCTTTATAGGGTATCAATCAGATACACGAACGACAATACACTTCTTTTATATAACAAAAATTGCGAAAATATGTGTTACGACAAAACTCATTTTTATTTTAAAAATAATTAGTAATTATCAGTTAAAACTCTTTCATAACATAAAAACTCAACAAACTTTTATTTTTCAAAGCTAGCTAAAAAAAACAATATTTTTAGTTGGATACCCGCAACTAACCATTTCAGTGCCAATCAATTTAAAATAATTTTATATTACAGGGTGACTGACACGAACTGTTACCAACTTCAGACTGTCATTGCAGTCAAACCAGTGATGACACAGCGCCCAAATATACACTAATGACAGTTCATTACATTGTTTATAAGCCTACAAAAGCATTTTAGTGGGAAATATTCAGAAAAAATTATCCGCAATGGAATTCAAGTGTAATAGTGTGATTGCTCTATATTTGGGTGGAAAACCACAGCCGCAGATTGTTAACCAGTTAAAACATCTGCATGTGAATAAAATGTTTGTGTATCGCACCATAAATCGTTATAACGATACTGGCAGCATTGCAAAACGCTATGGTGGTGGACCGAAACGCACTGTAACATTGCCGGATATCAATCGGAATGTGAAGGCCAAATTGGCTTGGAATCTGCGCCGTAGCGGCAGAAAAATGGCTCGTGAGGCTTAAATTTCGCTCGAACGGATGCAGCACATATTGAAAGGTCATCTTGGACTAAAGGCCTTGAAATTTCATAAAGCGCATGGTCTCACCGATGCTCAAAAAAAAGTTAGAGTGGAAAGAACAAAGTCTTGACAGTTTTCTGTTCATTTATAAACGTCAAAATAATTTTTTTTTGCACAGTAAAATTAGCTCGACACCAAACTCATGATCGATACGGCAATGATCTACATTATCAATGTGGTGTTTGGGACTACTGAACGTACCCATGTAGGGACTACTGAACGTACCCATGTAGACATGTAGGGCATTAAGTATATAACACCCATTAAGCATATAGTAGATGAAATGAGATTATTCATTGTGTAGTCTCCATCTTGATAAGACATGTGTATTATAAGTTTGTAAAAGTTAAGTTTAAAATAAATAAATAAAACGTTTATAAGAATATTAAAATAAGAATAATTAATATTGTTTTATTTGTTACCAACATAACAATTTGGCGACGAGGATAAAAAAAAATAAAAAAAAAGAAAACGTGGATAAATGTAAGGTTATATAAGTGGATACATATATAAAAACGTGAACAAACATGGAGAATCTCCCTATTCTGGTGAATTTGGGGCCCTTTAACCCTAATAAAGACAGCTGGGAAGTGTTTAACGAAAAATTGGAATTTTTCTTTAGTGCCAATAAAGTAAATGATGCAACACAGAAAAGAGACGTGTTGATAAATTTCTTGGATTCGAGCGTGTATAAGCTGATTAGAGATTTGTGCAGTCCAGCACTACCAAAAGACAAAAAGTACGAAGAGATTTGTGAAATTCTGAATAAGCATTATTCGCCGCAGGTGTCAATATTCAGAGAGCGTCAAAATTTTTTTGATTCAAATCAAAAACAGGATGAATCAGTAAATGATTACTGTGCTCGTTTACGTGGATTAGCGGTGAGCTGTAAATTTGGTGAACACCTGGAGAATAATTTATTGAACAAATTTATTACGGGTGCTTTACCAAGGTATAAAAAAAAATTGTATGAAGAAGACGAAAATTTAACCCTGGGTGACGCTGTAAAGAAAGCTAATGCAGTGGATATTAAACAGCAACAGGACCAGATAGGCGTAAATTATGTAAATCGTCGTATTCGTGAGGGGAACGGGAACAAAAATTACCATGAGCGGAACAAAAGGCAAAATGGCGAGTCAAAGATGGCGTCTAGTGGTAATTACAACAACATCAATTCATCAGGTAATGGTTTTAAAATTAAGTATGCTAGTGGTAAAAAAAATTGTCCTAGATGTAATAAAACAAATCACGAGGAGAGTGATTGTATTTTTAAGAAATTAAACTGTCATAAATGTAAAAAATTAGGTCATAGCTCAAAAGTATGCAACAATAAGGTTTCTAGAAATTGTTTTTTAGAAAACAATGATAAGGGAAATAGTGAGATAGAGAATGATGACATGTATGCAGGCATTTATAATTTGTTTAATGTAAATAGTAAGACAGACAACCCAATAATGTTAAATGTTAAAATATATAACAAAGAAATGTATATGCAATTAGATACGGGTGCAGCCATGTCTGTAATTTCTAAAGATTATTTTATAAGAAATTTTTCCAATCTAGCTCTCATTCGTGATGATACAGTGTTGCAAGGTTATTCGGGTGAAATTTTGAAAGTTGTTGGGGCAATTCAAGTCGTGGTGACATATAAGCACATTTCGGATCAAATAACTTTGTTGGTCGTAGATAGTGGAGGACCACCAATATTAGGCCGCGATTTTATGAGGAAATTTAACATCTCATTCAATATAAATAGAATAGACATAAATGAATTGGGTTCTATTCTGGATGAATATTCAAGTGTTTTTGAACCGGGTTTAGGATTATTTAAATTATATAAGGTTAAGCTTGAAGTTGCTGATCCTAAACCAATTTTTTTTAAACCACGAGCTGTGCCATTTTCATTAAAAGAGTGTGTTGAAAAAGAGATTCGGGATTTGGAGAGTAAAGGGGTATTAACAAAAATTAAAACATCGGATTATGGTACACCCCTGGTACCAGTATTAAAAGAGGATGGCACAATCCGTATTTGTGGTGACTATAAAGTGACGGTCAACAAATTTTTAAAAAGTTTTAATCATCCGCTTCCACGAATCGAGGACATACTGTATTCACTGGGTAATGGCGAAAAGTTTACAAAATTAGATTTGTCGTGCGCGTACAACCAACTCGAACTGGATGAGGAAAGCAAAAAATATGTTAGCTGGAGTACGCATATGGGAATTTACCAGATGAATAGATTGCCGTATGGTATCAAACCTGCCAGTGGTATATTTCAGTTGACGATGGAAAAGTTGTTTCAAGGAATTCCAAAAGTGGTGGTGTTTATCGACGATATAGTAGTAACAGGTAGCAATGATGAAGAACATTTAAAAAATCTAAACTTGGTATTGGATAGGATTAAAACAGCAGGATTGAAATTAAACAAAAGAAAATGTAAATTTTTTCAAAATGAGATTTCCTATCTAGGATACAGAGTTACCAGGGATGGATTATATAAAACGAAAGAACGTGTGGAGGCAATATTGAACATCAAGCCACCGAGAGATGTAACGGAAACCAGATCGTTATGTGGTTTGATAAATTATTATAGTAAATTTATTAAAAATGTGGCAATGATTATGCATCCCATTTATCAATTATTAAAACAAGATGAGAAATTCATATGGAATGATAAATGTGATAAAGCCCTAAATAAAATAAAGAACGAGATGACTTCGGATAAGTTTTTGGCTCATTTTAATCCAGAGCTTCAAACAATATTGACGTGTGATGCTTCACAATATGGAATTGGAGCAGTTCTTTCGCATAAATATCCGAATGGAGATGAACGTCCAGTAGCGTTCATTTCTCGAACATTGTCGGAGGCAGAGTCAAATTATTCTATGCAACATAAAGAAGCATTAGCAATAATTTTTGCTTTAAACAAATTATATCAGTATTTGATTGGAAATAAATTCATAATTCGAACTGATCATAAATCGTTGATAACAGCATTGGGTGAACAACGGGGATTGCCACAGATTGCAGCGGCTCGATTACAAAGGTGGGCTCATTTTTTGTCGGGATTTGATTACGTGATACAGTACGTTAAAGGGAAAGAAAATATGGCAGATATATTTTCGCGACATCCATTGAAGGCCAACGAAGAGGTGTTTAGGAAATATGAAGATAAAGCCAGTTATTTAAATTATTTTAATAACAATAAAAATTTAGTACTGGATTACAAATAGAAATTTTTAAAATGAGGACAACAACAGCAGATGTGACAAAAATGGTTTTAGGCAAATTATTTTCCAGATTTGGATTACCAGATGTCATTGTAACTGATAATGGCAGTCAATTTTGTGCGGAGATAATGCGAGAGTATTTTAAATTAAATGGGATACGTCACATATTAACAGCACCAGGTCATCCTGCTACGAACGGGGCAGCAGAAAATATGGTAAAAACGTTAAAGAAATCCATGAAAGCCGTATTCGAGGAAAATAAAAAAAGTGCGAATAGTTTTGATATTGATTCGACACTTCAAACATTCCTACTGAACTATAGGACAACAAAGCACTCAACGACGAACGAAACACCAGCGATGCTTATGTTCAATCGGGAACTAAAGATGCCATTACATTTATTAAAACCGCCAAAACTAGATGAAAGAATAAGATGGAAACAAGAAATTGCAAAGGTAAATTACAAAGGCAAAAGAAATAAATTTTATAAGCCGCGGGAGGAAGTATTGGTGAAAGATTATTCTGATCCGAATGAGTCACAATGGATGGATGCTGTTATTTGGCGTAAAATTGGTCCGAGGACGTACTTGTGTAAATTAAGCAATGACCGCCGAATAAAAAGACATTTGAATCAAATAAGAGATGGTGTCAGTAAGAATGAGAGCTCGATTGAGAATTGGAACGAGAATAAAAAAAATGAAGATAGGAGTAATCATAGTAATAAAAATGAAGGTTCTTATATGTATGTGAATAAGAATGTAGCTCATGATAGGGGTAATCAAACCATCAATAATAATAATATAAATGATTTTATTATGGTGAATAGACCTAGAAGAGAGATTAAGATACCAATTAGGTATCAGGATTAGATCTAAGAATATTAAGTTTTTTTTTATTTATATAAGTTTGAAATAAAAAAAATTATGTATTTTAACGATTGGAGTGAGGAGGTATTGTGGTGTTTGGGACTACTGAACGTACCCATGTAGGGACTACTGAACGTACCCATGTAGACATGTAGGGCATTAAGTATATAACACCCATTAAGCATATAGTAGATGAAATGAGATTATTCATTGTGTAGTCTCCATCTTGATAAGACATGTGTATTATAAGTTTGTAAAAGTTAAGTTTAAAATAAATAAATAAAACGTTTATAAGAATATTAAAATAAGAATAATTAATATTGTTTTATTTGTTACCAACATAACAATCAACTTTGACGATGATGTGAGTGCAATACTATTAAAGTTAGCCGAAAGATTCTAGCAGAAATATAAAAAAATCGATAAGGCAGATAGTGTCTTTACTACCCCAGTCCAAATTAAACAACATGGACACTGTTGATTGATTACTTTCAGCCGAAAGATATTGGCCGACTTTTTCGACACAATAAATAAATACAAACATAAATATGTATATATTTGACAAAATTTCCATAGTTCAATTACCAAAAAATTCATTGAATGGCCCGGCGCTCGTGTTTAACCTAAATTCTCATTGATGCCGCATAAACAAGAGCGTCAGCAAATTCAATGCAATTTTCAGAAATTGAACTATTGATTTTTTTTTTCAAATTATCCCCCGTTTCTCCATCAGAATTTCTTCAAAATTAGACTGTTGTTAACCGGCACTAGTGGCATCAATATATATTGGTGAACATTGTTGAATTTTTCTTTTCGGCTACCAACCAAAGGCACAATCTGCATTATCATTTTTTTTATTTTCGGCTGGAAACTTTCGGCTAACTTTAACAAGGTGTGAATGCACCGAGAAAAAGGAAAAAGTTTGTGTGAGGAGCTTTTTTTGTATATCATTCTTTCATTCCAATTTTCTCATCCAGTGATGTATAAACAAAAAATTATAATTTAAAATAAACTTAATTAAAGTTGACAATTCGGCATCCGTTTTTATTTAGGCTAGTTGAATTAACATTCCACCCTCTTCAGATGAATAATACTAATTTATAGCACAATTTCACGCTAAATTAAATCATAAATCACTTTATAATTAGACATAAACCATTAGTTCATTAAAAAAAACCCTGTTTAAATTAAATCAAATTATCCTAAAATAGTTCGTCCGCGATATCCTATATACGAGCGTAATATACCGAACACATATACATACGTAATTATGTTCTATGCAGTAACGAGATTTTATGTATAAATTTACATATCATAAAAATTAAAAAGAGTAATTTAAATCAAAACAACTAAAATTCTATTATATGGCCAGGTGGTCGTCCAAATAATTTCAAGAGTTTGGGTTAATAATCTCGTATGTTGTTGTATATACACATAATGGATATGGGTGTGTGTGTACATAACTATTAAACTTGAATGTTTATTTAAAAATAAAGCACTACAATAATTGTAATTGTTAATAATAATGAATTGTTTATAATTTAAATCCCGTATTAATAGCACGTTGCTGCACAATGTTACAGTAATCATAATAGTTTGGCTAAGTATTATGTGATTTTGAAGTGGGCGTTTATGTGAAAATCACTCGAATAATTTTTGATGGGATGTGAAAATTTTTATAATTCGCCCTCGCTAATTAGTTGCGAGGTATACAGATAGTCGCCGGTTTAAGTTGGGTAACGGCCAAAACCTAAGATGGTTCGTGCGACACTTTTTCGTTGCTCTACGTACTATTTAATCTTTCGACTTGTTCACGTCAGTCTGGACTTAAAGTACCAACTTTACCACACTCAATTCTACACTAATCAATATGCGCGTTGTTTTTTTCTAAAAGCAAACAAAAAAAAAAAAAAAAAAAAATTTCACGAAGTAATATGAAATGCTTCCTAAGGCTGCGGGCCAATAGTCGAGTAAAAGTTAATTTTAAGTAAATTTTTCGGTAAATTCATTTATTTTTCAAAAACTCTATGGCAAACTGATCGAAAAAACTGTTCTAAATCCAATTTTTACCATAGTAAACGATTTACCCGACTATTGGCCCGCAGCCTAAATCTAAAAATATGTCTTAGATTAGTGAATATGCTGTACTAAAATAGATCAAATTCTAGAGATGAACGATTGATTCAATGTTGACTCTAAGTTTACTCAGCAAAATATGATCAACTGAACCCAATATTTTAAGATCAGGGTTGGTCCAATCAAGATGTACACACGGTTTGAAAAAATTCTCTTCACACCGGATAAAAACGACAAAACCCCCCAGGTCATACGTTGTACAGAATGACGGCCCTTGACCATAGATGAGACTAATATTGTCAAATCATGGGTGCTCCATTCAAGATACACCCACAATTTTAATAAAATCCTTTGTCATTAACAGAGTTAAATAAGGCAAAAACCAGGTTTCTGGAACTCGCAAATATCCCCTCAGCAAATTTTGATTAAAATCGTGCGAGCCGTCAAAAAAATAAAAAAAAGGACCCTGGCCCACCAGGCGACATCAAAAAATCTCCCTCAGCAATTTTTGTCAAAGCCGTTTGAGCTGAAAAAAAAAATTAGAAAGAGAATCTCGGGCACCACCGTAGAACCCCCTAAACGAATTTTGTTGAAACCAAAACTGATCGCAAACGATTTCTGGTACTCGAAAACAACTTGCACATTGAAGCTGCCATTTCTGGCACACAGATTTTACCAAATTTCTCATGGATAAAAAAAAGGCCAATTATGCCGTTTTGAAAATGATCGAAACTAATTTACAGGGACGAATTTTAGTTTTTTTTTGTCATAAATCGATATGTTGCAAAATTAATTTAGAATCTTTTAGTTCGTAATCATTTTCCTTGTGAATGATATACTTTTCAAAATAAATATTTGCAATGAAAGAAAACGATGGACCGAGCCAAAAATCACTGGGATCGCACAATTTATGAAAAAGGCTCAAGTATGAAGATTCAACACGATCAGACAAATGGTCTTAACTGTAGGGAGGACACAGATATTTTTTAAAAAACCACCTTCTTCAGTGATATGGCGATAGGTAAATCTCGAGGTCGAAAATTTTCATGGTTACTTATTATTCCTTTACTTTACTACGTAAAAGAAAGTAAAATAATGAAAATGTGATTTTCATCCCGAATTATTTTTTCAGTCGGAAAAAAAATTTATCAACAAAGTTCATGAATATTCCGACAATGTACTCACACCCCAAGTCCTCGAGGAGATGATGATAGTTCTCTTTGTTGATGATATCCCAATTGTCGCAGTCTGTAAGCAAAGGATGAGTTGAGCAGCATTTGCAATGCGGTGGATGTTATTCAATAATGGATTCAATTTCTAAAAGCAAGTCTCTCTCTCTCTCTCTCTCTGTCTTTCTCGAATAATGCCTAATGTTAGCCAACCAAACAAGGGTGACGTATACTACTAATTTGAGTTGCTATAATTCTTTTGCTTTCCTTATCTGGGCCCAAGCACTGCAGTGAACTCGAAACGGGAAAAGAGGAGTTCGATATACCAAAATTGTATACAAAGAGTGATTAGTGGTTGCAGAACTGTTTCAAAGCCTGCGTCATTGCTGGAATGTATCTATTTGATTTACTGCCAATGGAACAACAAAAGTTGTACGAGATTACCATGCCGAAATACTACAAACACTAATGTCACCAGTTAACAATACAAGAATATATAGAGAAGATTTCCACCCGAAAGGAAAAACCATATAACCGATCGGATAAGGGTCAATGAACTAGGCAATTTATTCTAGAAAAGCAATTAATGCCCGAAGTAATAGATCGTGATAATTGTTCAATTTAGTACCACCAGATGTCAATATCATACGGGGTACATTTTTAATGTTTACATTTTTTTTATATGGAGTTTAGGCATAAACGGCTATTACAAAATTGGAAAAAAATTAATGAAATGTACTATGATTCGATGCTAAAACTAATGCTTTTTACTTATAATATATGCATAGATGATTTTTTAAAATAATGTATAAATAATATTACTTGGATATTTAAGAAAATGATGTACAAACTTTAACAATTATTGAAGTTTTGTGAGGTTATGTCAAATTGTTTATTTTGGTTGGTCGACGTTAAGATTAGTGTTCTTGAAGGCAACACAAATTCTAATTTTAAGATGGCAAATAAAGAAAATATTGGTAAGTTTAACATTGAATCTATGTAGAGTTATTACCTACATACAATACAGTTAATAGATTAATTAATTATAATTGAAGTAATATTTTTCATATATTATTATACATATATAAATAGGTTGCCTCAAAGCAAAACTAAAATTAAAAGGTGCCAGAGTGAGCGGCAATAAGACTGTTTTAAATGAGAGGTACATATACTCTAAATGAATTTGTATTGCATTTATATTTATGACTTATGTATGTACATATATTAATTAATTATAGATTGCAATTGTGGGAACAAACCCAACTTGATCGGAAATTATATACAACAAAAACAACCCAGCGCCTTCCAATGACAACCGTTTCCTACAATTTGTTTTATTTTTCGGAAAGACATGAAAACGTATTCCAGAATTTTTCACAAACTTGTTTGTACATTGGGCACACAGCAATATTTCACCATTATAAATTTTCTTTAGCTACCGCTTTATCCAATCCAACATAACTAAATGTCAATAAACATTTCGATATAACCTCACAAATTTACAAAACTTGTTGCTATTTAAACATTATTTCCACACATATCCTAATGGTTACTAATTAATATTTTTCAAAAAATATATGTCTAATTGTGTTTTAATTAAATAATTTTATTTTGAATATCGAAATTTGGCACTTTTCATACAAAGATTCTAAATTTTATCAAGTCTATTTTCGCCTAAACTCTATATAAAAAAATGTAAACATTGAAAATGTACCCCGTATTTAGCTGACGTCTGGTGGGATAAAGGGTGAAGTTTATGTACTAAACATGATCTATACCTAAATAACAAAAATTGTTCATTTAAGGTTTAGAACATTATTATTTTTTTTCTGAGGTTGGTGACATCTGGACTTGAGTAGTGGCGCGAAAGGTGCTATTAGCCGTGTTTTATTATTGCTGCGTTTTTTTGAAAATGCTGCACTAGACCGCGATAAATCATATTTTGATTTTTTAAACAAACTATATAATTTTAAAATATTTGTGTTTCGTATTCACTGTATCGAATCCTAAAGAACTTATATTAAGCCCATATCATGCATTATATTGCTGAATAAAGTTTATATTTGCTTCTTCTTAACAACTCTGATCTACTCTTGATATTATGTAGAGTACAACCGAGTTCATCAAAAAATTTAATAATTCCTGAACTGACGAAGCTAGGGAAATTTTTTAGTACACAATTTTTTGATTGTTCCTTACTTCATTTTAGAGACAGAACTGTCATTTTATTTTCAAATTTTCTGTTGTTTTTGCGGATATGCCGTGTCGGATGAAATATAAATAAGAAATGGACAAATTTAATGGACAATATGGATATGTCCGGTTTATATCGTGATTTCGTTCCTGAAATGTTTGACGTTTCTCATGGGGCACTTCAATTTATAACCTACGAATCAATTATTGTGTTCAGAACAACACATGTAGTTCACCTGAAATTTTAAAAAATAAAACACTACTGTTGATTAATGGAAATTTTCGGATTTTTATTAAAATTTATTTTTCATAAATTCGGCTTTTCTGGATTCTCAACTTTATCGGGTGACTATAAAAAGAAAAATGTTTATGCGTTCTACAGATTGTTTAGTAGTACTTCCAATTTTCAACATTTATGCTTTAGCTTTATGTTCTTTCTACAGTACCAGTTGGAGCATCCGAACGAACCGAGAAGGAATTAATATTTCAACTAGCTGTTGATACGATGACAAAGGTCGCGTTCCCATTACAACTGGTCCAAATTACGAGTTAATTTTAGCATCGAGTCGAACATTACGAATTAAATTCACAATCCAGCAATCAGCTTTCTTTGATTTTATGTTTAATTTATCGACCAACATAGTTAAGGCATTGCATTGTTGGATTCACGGTTTCCAAAATTTTGTAGGTTATGTTGTCATCATACATACTTTCTTGTCCCACAAAAATTCCAACAACGGAAAAGTTAAATGCCGATAAAGATATTTGCAAGTTTTTTCCGTTAAATCGAATTTTTCCATCATACGAATTACTGATTTATTTGCCACATACCGTTCAAACGGGATATAACTAGAAATAAAAAAATATTAGAAATTTCAATTCCTTTGTAATAAATTATTAAGTCATTTTTGTGCTGGAACATCATTTGTCGTAATTTTGTCACTCTTTATAACATGCATATAAAATGAAGCATACAAATTGATTCGAACTGATTGAGATGAATCACCACTTACTACATATAATCCATTCGACGATATTCTTCAGTATACGCATAGTTTAAATTGAGCGAATTAGTATCCGCCCTGAATGCCAATGAATCGGAATCCTGTGTTGTATTATTATTAAATATTGATCGCATGTCACGTATATTTTTTTGTTTTCGCTTAGCTACAGCATTCCAATTTGCTTTAACCGTTTCACTGGTTCGCCTCATCTGTTGTCTCCGTGTGAACCCTTGCCGATGGCTTAATTTTCGAATAAGATGGTCCAGACGGGGTCGGTACGAATATTCCAATTTTCGCCGACGCATCAGACGGTTGCAATGAATCAATTACGGTTTGGGCGCGTTTGGCACCCGCCATTTATTCGCAACTCTTGCACTTGTTCAATTTCGGCATTTGCATCGTATGCGAATATCATGCGCGGCAGTTCCATCTCTTATGGCTCATCCATTTCACCTTGATTATGAAAATCATCACCCATAAATCCATTATCACTACCGCTGTCATCTAAATTTTTGTTACTATCACCTACGGTTGATTGCAGCATTCTGAAATTAAAAAGATCGTTAAGAATAGCTCCCTTATTTAGATGTTTCCAGCCAAATACGTACTTATTCATGTCGCACGGCGTATCACTAATTTTGTATTCCCTAAAGATTATCAGAATTTTAACGGGGCCGTCCAGCCTTTTGTATATCACATAAAAATTTTCATTTACAACGGGTGCGTCCTCATTGAGTATAAATTCATTTTGTGTATTATCCCAGTACGGATTATCGTAATCAAATAAAATTTCCGAGTTATTCGATACCAGCGTATTTAGAAAAGCTCGATTCGAACTATTCATATCGCTTAAATTGGATTTTCACATCACAGCACCAAAATTTTAAACTTAAAACTTATTAATTAGATTTATTATTGAGTACAACTAAAAATTTATAAAATATTTTTGTTAAATTTCACTAATTTATTATTTATTTCGTAATTTATTTTAAACGTCAAAATGATTCAGTTGAAGTTAGTAAAAGTTGTTGTACTAAAATGTTCCTTTCAAAATTTCCCTGTATTTTATCGCGGTCTCGAACACCAGATTTCAAAAAAACGCAGCACATTCGAGCACTATCCGGTGCCGAATGGGCAATTTCTACTGAAACTGCAGCTATTATTCACTGGTGTCGCTGTACTATAAAAATTAAAAATAAATTCATCCATAAAATAAACATTTAATGGCCTGAAATATACGAATTGATATTTATTTTGACATGACGTTAAAAAATCAAGAATTCGTTTTGATGCGTTTTAAATTTTTCAGGGGCTTCTAAAATAAAGGCCTTTTCAAATTTTCCGTTGATGGATAGCGCTCCCGATAGCAGCGCCCAAAAGAGGTAGAGCAAAATATTTTTATGCCGATTTTTAACTAAAAAGTTGAATGAAAAATAAGTTTGGAGTTAAATAAATTAATAGCCGTGTTTTTTTTACTAGCGCCCGATAGATTTATCCGGAGCACCCAATTTTCTATGTCAAAACTTATGTTTAGAGCGCTATTTTTGCTAGTTAATTTATTTAACTCTAAACTAAGATTTTTAATTCAACTTTTTAATTAAAAATCAATATAAAAATATTTTGCTCTACCCATGTTAGGAGCGGCTGAAGCGGGCGTCTGTCTTGTATCAAGCGGCTCGCTATATAAATGTGTTCATGGTAGGACTGGATGCCTTAAGATTCTCACCAGTACGTGACCCACACACGTAACAAGCGGGTTGAGCGGAAGGCCAACAACCTTCCCTCATAAAAACCATTTAAGTTATGAACCCTAAACAAAGGCCTCGGATTACCATATCGGATTCATTACAAACTCGACCTCGGAAATTGTACACGGACAACGCTTTAAAAATGAGAACATGGAACGTGCTTAGCCTCTTAAGACCTGGAGATCTCCAGAACCTTTCAAACCAAGCAAAGAGTAACACATTAGACGTACTTGCACTACAAGAGCTTAGATGGTCGGGGAGTGGGATCCATGACACCACCAATGGTTACACTCTTCATTACAGTGGCCATCAGAACGGAGGAGAATTTGGAGTTGGCTTCCTCATCCATCGGCGCGTGAAGCACCATATCATCGATTTCCGCCCGATCAACATGCGGATGTGTACGGTCAGACTTCGCACTAAGAAATTTAACATCACGATCGTTAATGTGCATGCACCCACCGAAGATAAATCGGATGACATCAAAGATTTATTCTTTGTCGAGCTGGAGGATGTCATCAATAACATACCGCACCACGACATTAAAATCATCGTGGGCGACTTTAATGCAAAAATCGGTAGGAGTGCAGAAAATACATCGCACATCGGTCCTAACAGTCTGCATCTAACTAGTAACAACAACGGCCGACGCGTCACCGACCTGGCATTAATGTACAACTTAGTTGTATCAAGTACGTTTTTCCCACATAAGAGAATCCACAAAGTAACGTGGAGATCGAATGATGGAAGAACGGAAAACCAAATTGATCACGTCATGGTGTCTAAGAGACACTCGACCAGTATATCTGACGTTAGATCCTACTGGGGTGCAGATATGGACAGCGATCATATGCTTGTCATATTTAAATATAAGTGCAAACTGTCATCAACGTTCAACAGACAAGCACAAAAAACCGTTCGATGGAATGTGGATGCTCTAAAAGACCAAGCGTCACTGCAGAGTTACCAATCAGCTGTCACTAACTATCTAGAGTGGCCTAGCAACAACGAAGAAGCTCCTTCTAACATCCAGGAGCAGTGGCACACAATACAGTCAGCCATTACCACCGCGGCGCAAAACACTATCGGAAGAAGACCTCCGAGACCCCGCAATGATTGGTTCGATGATCAATGTCGCCTGATCGTCGCAAATAAACAAAAACTTCGTGAAAAATGGTTGGCTCGCAACACTAGAAGCACACATGCAGAATATCTCCGCGCCAGGAAAGCCACGACTAAATACCTTCGTCAAAAGAATCGCGATCATATGAGATTATGCATCGAAAACATCAGCTTCCAAGCGGAAGTAGGAAATTCAAGGGACTGTTTTGCTAATGACAGGAATCTCACTAAAGACTTCCACCCAAGAAGTACAGCCATCAAAGACGGGAATGGAGAATTGAGAACAAACGTGGCTGATGTTCTCTCAGTATGGCAAACCTACTTTCAAAATCTACTAAATCGGAATGACGACGTGACCCCCATTAGAGCAATAGCTCCTCCAGGTGATGAGGTCTTCGTCGAATATCCCACAGTGGAGGAAGTAGACGCAGCTATTAGTCGATTGAAAAACGGCAAGGCACCCGGTCTCGATGGAATCCCCGCAGAATTAATAAAACTCGGAGGCGCTACTCTTGCAACAAGTCTACACGATCTCATCGTCTGTATTTGGGACCAAGAAGAGCTGCCGGAGAATTGGAAGACCGCGCTCATATGTCCGTTGCATAAAAAAGGCGACCATCTTAAATGTGAAAACTATCGTGGTATAGCTCTATTGAACACTGCTTACAAAGTGTTGGCTAATGTTGTACTTGCCAGACTCATCCCTTTCGCCGATAACATCATTGGCGACTATCAGTGTGGTTTTCGTCCCAACCGATCGACCACTGACCAATGTTTCACCATGAGGATGATCCTGGAAAAATGTTGGGAGTACAACATAACCATACATCAATTATATATAGACTTCCGTCAGGCATATGACAGTTTAAACCGCGATAACCTTTGGGCCGCGCTCACATGCCTAGGAATTCCAGAGAAACTCGTTTCTCTGTGCAAATTAACAACGTCTGGGTCTGTATGTAGAATTGTAATCGAAGGAACTGTGTCAGATTCCTTTGAAATAACATCTGGTGTTCGACAGGGAGATGCGCTCGCGCCTGTGCTGTTCAATTTGGCGCTTGAGTACGTAGTGAGGAAAAGCAACATCGAAACTTCGCGCTGTATATTTAATAAATCAGGCCAAATTCTTGGATATGCAGATGATATCGTGCTTCTTGGCGGAAGACCTAGCGATATCAAAGACAGTTTCGTGCCGCTCGATCGCTGCGCAAGAAGACTTGGTTTGAAGGTGAACTGTAGCAAAACCAAATTTGTATCAACACCCAGGAACATCCCCATGGCAAATCTCGGAATTGGCGACCACAATTTTGATCGAGTTGAAAATTTCAAATACCTCGGGTCAGTTATAACATCATGAAATGACATGCAGGCAGAAATAAAAGCCCGAATAGCTGCCGCACATCGAGTTTTCTACGCCCAATCAAAATTATTGCGATCTAGACATCTATCGCAGTCGTGCAAGCTCGCACTTTATAAAGCACTAATAAGACCTGTGCTGGCTTTCGGAAGCGAGAGCTGGACCATGACCACTAATGATTGTAGATTGTTATCAACTTTCGAAAGGAAGGTCATTCGCTCCATCTTTGGTCCAATTAAAGTCGCGAACAATGAATATCGGATTCGCATGAACCACGAGATAAAGCAAATACTTGGAGATTGCGATATTATCGGATTCATCAAATCCAATCGAGTGAGATGGCTTCGCCACGTTGCAAGGTCCCCACAACAACGGATGACCAATAAAGTGTTCCATCAACAACCAGCCGGTGTGCGTCGTAGAGGAAGACCCCGACTGCGCTGGCGTGACGACGTCGAACAAGATCTACAAGCACTAGGATGTCGAAACTGGAGGTCGAGAGCGATGGACCGAGACGTCTGGAGGACCATAGTGCGGGCGTCAAAATCCCTTCATGGGATGTGAAGCTAGAGAGAGAGAGAGAGAGAGAGAGAAATTATCGGGAGTCGCTATCGGGAGCGCTATCCATTTCAATGGGAAATTTGAAAAGGCCTTTATTTTGTAAACCATTAAAAACTTAATCTTACAATAAAAATTTAAAACGCAGCAAGATGAATTCTTTTTTATAACGTCACATCAAAATAAATACCAATTCAATCAAATATCAGCGACACCAGTGAATAATAGCTGCAGGTTCAGTAGAAATTTCTCATTCGGCGCCGGATATTGCTGGAATAATAAAACACGGCTAATTATATGAAAAAATAGCGCACTTGGGCTGTGTGCCAAACTTAAGGTAAAAGTCAATTTTAAGTAAATTTTTCGGTAAATTCAATTATTTTTTAAAATCTCTATGGCAAACTGATCGAAATATCTGTCCTAAAACCGGTTTTTTACTGTAGTAAACGATTTACCTTAACTTTGGCACACAGCCTAAATATAAGTTTTGCCTTAGAAAATTGGGTGCTCCGCATACATCTATCGGCGCTAATAAAAAAACACGGCTAATATAACAGTTTTGTTGTATAGCGCAGGAAACAATAAGTGGTGTTAAGTGAAAATAGTGGCATTAAGGCTGTGTGTCAAACTTAAGGTAAAAGTCCATTTTAGGTAAACTTTTCGGTAAATTCAATTATTTTTCAAAATTTGTATGGCAATCTGATCGAAAAATATTTACTAAAACCGGGGTTTACCGTAGTAATCTATTTACCTTAAATTTGGCACATAGCCTAAATATTGTTAATAGTGTATTAAGGCTATGTGCCAAGCTTAAGATAAAAGCCAGTTTTAAGTAAATTTTTCGGTAAATTCAATTATTTTTGAAAAACTCTATGGTAAACTGATCGAAAAATCTGTCCTAAAAAATAAGAACCGGTTTTAGGACTGATTTTTCGATCAGTTTACCATAGAGTTTTTCAAAAATAATTGAATTTATCGAAAAATTTAATTAAAATTGACTTTTATCTTAAGTTTAGCACACAAAACTTAAATTAATAAATAATTGTGGAAATTATTTGTTGTTGTGGTTTAGTGTTGGTAAAATAAGAGTGGGACAATTATAGTTGAAGTGTCAAATTCTATAACGAGGGTCCCATTTGAAACGCGATATTTTAAAACGCGATATTTCAAAACGCGATACGGTACAAAACGGAAGTTTAGGATCGGGTTATATCAGGCGGGTGAAGGGGAAATTTAATTTCAGTTTATAGGAATTTAAAAATCGATAGGAACGATAGTATGATCGGTATCAGGTGGGTCGCTGCGCTCCTGCCGCTTCACAACGCATATTCTGTACCATATCTCGTTTTGAAATATCGCGTTTTGTACCGTATCGCATTTTGTACCGCATATCTCGTTTTGAAATATCGCATTTCGAAATATCGCGTTTCGAGCGGATCCGCTATAACGATATTCACAATCCAGTGATACGAACCGGATTTGACAAGGCGTAACAATTGACAACAATTCCAATCAAATTCGTAGCAATTGGTGACAGCGGTGGAATTGGGAATATTAGAAGATTTAAGTCTATAAAATTTGAAGACTCGGCGTGAAGTTGAAATTTTGCAAATAACAGCAGAAATGAGCTTAGAAGACATAGGTCCTCTTACTTTGGGAAATATTATTCCTATTCGAATAGGAATGAAATTTGCGCCCAAAGTAAGAGCCAAGCGATTTTTTTTTATAATTTTATCGGTTGGTACAAAAATCTAATAAAATCAAACGAAGCATGCGTGTTTTACTTTTATGTCATAACAAATATTTATGAAAATATAAAATACGTTTTGGGCTGCGGGCCAATAGTCGGGTAAATTATTTACTGTGGTAAAAATCGGATCTAGAACAGATTTTTCGATCAGTTTGCCATATAGTTTTTGAAAAATAAATGAATTTACCGAAAAATTTACTTAAAATTGACTTTTACTCGACTATTGGCCCGCAGCCTTGGTCGTAAATGTGTCTTATTTTTCAGATTAATTTAGCATCGGAGCTAATTTTTTGTATCGTTGATTTATATCGTGCGATAACAAAAAAAATCTAGTTTATTTTATTATTGACAAATTTAAAATTGACTTTTCTTGTCAACACGCCAACCCATAAAACAATAATTCACGAAAAAGTTGCTCTAGTGGTCAATAGGTTAACTTTGCGTAGAATAATTTTATTCGTATTCCAACAAAAAGTTGGAATGAAACTATTCTGGTTAGAATGAAGTTTATGGCATTGTTGTTGTAAAATTTCCAAAGTAAGACGCTAATAAACTTCTACAAATTACAGAAACTAAGGGAATTGCTGACAAGTCAAGTGGACTTTCGGCCGAAGGAAATAGGAAAGAGCTATTCGACAGGCTGCAAATCATTAGATGGGAGGAAGAAGCCCGAGCATATACGGATGCATTTGGAGGGCGACCACAGTCACCGTCACTGGCCCCTGAATCATTGTGGGATTTTGAATATCAGAAGATGGGATTAAAATATTTGACGCGAGGAATGAAACAAGAAATTAAAGAAAAGAATACAGGCAATGAAAACATGGAGAATAAACTGGATTCAATGGTAGACATAATATTTGGCAAACGAAAGAATGGAACAGAAGGTCGAGTATTCAGAAAAAGACGGAGAGATAATGATAGAAATGGCTGTCGGTAATAAGGTGGAACCGGATGATTAAATTTTTGTAGCAAGTGTTATTGGTCAGGAGAAACTATTAGGCTTTATGGAATCGATTGGTGGTGAGGAGACAGCAGATAAAAAAAATCACCTGAGCCAGCTTGAAAATAATGAACAATTCAAATGGGGTTTTACCAGAGTTCAAGAAGAAAGAAACAATCTGATCGAAATTTTGGATGCTCAAAAGGCTACAGAATCGACGTCTCAAAGTGATCTATTTATTCGTCAGCAAGAACCAGAGAAGAAGGTGTTCATGGTGGGTGAGGATGATGCCGGATTGCCTGGTGAGGATGATTTCGACGATTTTCGTGCAAGGAGGACGGTGTCAACCCAGTGTTCGCAGTTAACTTGATAAAAGTGATAATGCTGATGCTAGAAGCACTGTGTTGACGGAGAAAATCAAAAACAAATTGCCTCGCATGGATAATGTCGATAAGTTCGACTTACATAAAAATGAGAAACTCGTGACAGGTCCCAAGACCAAGCGTATAAGGAATAAAACTGCAAAATTAAATCAAAACTTATCCAGTAGTTTTTATAATGCGCACTTCGACGGACCTATAGCTATCATTTTATTTACCACTGTCTTCGTTGGCCCGATCATTACAGGTTCAATAATCCATACGCATCAATCGTGGAAAAATGAATGGAGGGATGGTTTTAGTTGATAAATATTTCCTCCTGTCACAAAATAAAAATGAAGCCCACACTCAAGTACGAGTTCCTATTTTTTGGAAAATTTACAGTAGTTTACAAATGAAAAACATTAGATTCTAGCAAACACTAGATTTAAACAAACTACCTGTTATATATTACTTAAATTTTCTACTACAACAATTTCCAACTAAATAGAATGCAATATGCATCTATTTGAAAAATCATATGCGGAATTAGATTTCCATTAAAATTGCAAAAATCCCAATACAATCCAATTTCCAAAACATAAATTTGGTTTTTCCGATAGACAAAGTAAATTAATAAATGTAATCTAAAATACAAAAACTAGGAATTGCAATCGAATTCCAATAAAAACGTAAACCCTTACACCCCCACACGATACGTATAATATTCATACGTAAATCCGTTTAAAATTTCCAAGCATACAACAAAAATTCCGAATTAATTTATGGCAAATTTTGTTTAACTCCGATGTAAATCAATTAATTTGCTGTTTTGTATACCGAACCAAACATTTTATAAAATATTCGAATCCAACAACCAAACCAAATAATGTAAAATTCACATAAATTTCCGATTTTTCCATGTTTTTTTTTTTAAACATAAAAATTGATTTAAAATTTATGTTGATTTAGTATTTTTGTGTATATACTGGGCACATACAGATGCAGGTAGGATGAGTCTGAATCCGGATTATGAATTGTAACCGTGATTTTTACGATAAGCCATATACAAAATGATATAGAATGCATTTGTTGCACGTTTTTGGTGTGTCGTTGAATCGTGCGGTACTGATTATAGAGTCGCAGAGCAAATAATGACGCTGATAATCTTCAAGCACCCCTTATATATTGACGGTTTTTATAGACACGCAACGTGGTGTGTGGTATTCTTTTAGAAATCGAGTCTATCAATTAAAAGTTTAATTATTTCAACGCTTGCAGGGGGGTGTGAACTGTGTGCCACTTCGTTAACGTAATCTACAGCAAAAATTTTTAATTAACTTTGCCAGGTATAGTTTTCCATAAACTGTTAAAGTGTTGTTATATAAATATCCAGTGTAATGTAATTATGTAGAGTCTCGCTGGAATTCTACTTTATAAATATAAAAAAAATACCAACAACAAATTGGTGATAACTACATATAGATAAAACTATAACTAAATTATAACCATTTCAAAGCTTCGAAAAATGTAATAAATAAATAAAATATTCAACCTGTTGATAAGACAGCAAAAAATGAGGTAAAAATAGTTTTTCGTATTTTTACTATCATCCGAAGAATCATTATCAGGTTTATAGTTAAATTTGATGTATCTCTTTAGGGATTCATGGTAAGATACAGTTACTAATGTAGTTCATTCCTACTACTGTAATATAAATATACAGATTAAGACTTTCGGATGAAAATCATTTCCTTATGTTGATATAGGGGTTTGAGTGTATATGGGCGATTCTTTATAACGAGACAGGTATTATGCGATGAAAATTTCAACACCAACGTTATGCAATCATTTCTTAGGTAAATACAAAATAGAAAGAGCTGGAAATATACCGCCAAGACCCATAACCAACAGATTAAGGGATCAAATCTTTCATTAATTCGAAAATCACTTATGATTAGGGAAACCTGAATAAGGCGGCCAAAAATCTCCCCATAAGATTTCGCCTCTTGACATAAAGTGCAGGAGCAGAATTTTATAACTATTGTTACGATATCGCCTAATGGTTTGTTGGGCAATTAATTCAGCATGAGCAAAATTAGTGACATCTAGGTTTAAGTAGTAGCATTAGAAGTAGTTTTATAACAGTTTCGTTGTATTAACCCTTGAAAATAACCGAAACTCTCTGTAAGTTCTCGAATATTTAGCGCGCTATCCATATTTATGGTGCGATGAACACAATGCGAGTGGGTCTTTCAGTGGCACTATTCTGATAATTCCCCGGAAATAGGGAACTGGGGAAAGAATTTATATGTAATTTCTGCTCAAATATTATTTTTCCGTCATACTGAGGTAAAAAGCTAGTGTTATAATTTTTGAAAACAAAATTAAGGCCGCGTGCCAAACTTAAGGTAAAAGTCAATTTTATGTAAAATTTTCGGTAAATTCAACTATTTTTCAAAAACTCTATGACAAATTGATCGATAAATCTGTCCTAAAACTGGTTTTTAGCGTAGTAAACGATTTACCTTAAGTTTGGCACACAGCCTAAATTGGGAATATTTTTCCCTGTCAAATTAGCCGGAAAAAAATATTTGAACAGAAATTACATATAAATTCGTTCCCTAGTTCCCTATTTCCGGGGAATTACCAGAATAGTGACACATGATCGGCTGCGGGCCAATAGTCGGGTAAATTATTTACTGTGGTAAAAATCGGATTTAGAACAGATTTTTCGATCAGTTTGCCATAGAGTTTTTTAAAAATAAGTGAATTTACCGAAAAATTTACTTAAAATTGACTTTTACCCGACTATTGGCCCGCAGCCATTAGCGATAAATTATTAGATAAAACACCTCGAAATAAATTATGTGATTTATTGTAAATTGTGGAAATTGAATTAATAATAAATAATAGTGAATATTATTTGTTGTTGGGTTTTTAAGTGTTAAGTAAGGCTGTGTGCCAAACTCAAGGTAAAAGCCAATTTTAAGTAAATTTTTCGGTAAATTCAACTATTTTTCAAAAACTCTATGGCAAACTGATCGAAAAATCTGTCCTAAAACCGATTTTTACCGTAGTAAATGATTTACCTTAAGTTTGGCACACAGTCTAAGTATAGGGAAATTATGCTAGGCCGTGTGCCAGTTTTAGAACAGTTTTTTCGCAACGTTTGTAAAACTACCGAAAAATTTACTTAAAATTGACTTTTACCTTAAGTTTGGCATACATCCGAAGTATTTTCAGGGCTGTGATTGTATCCCACTTAATTAACAAAAGTTTGTGTGTGGGGGGGGGGGGGTTGTGATTGTAACCCACTTAATTAACTTAAGTTGGGTAAATTGTTTACTGTGGTAAAAATCGGATTTAGAACAGATTTTTAGATCAGTTTGCCATAGAGTTTTTAAAAAATAACTAAATTTTCCAAAAAATTTACTTAAAATTGACTTTTACCCGACTATTGGCCCGCAGCCAATATTTGGCACAACATATGGATCAGTAAAGAAAAGATTTGACGCGCGAAATGAAACAAGAAATTAAAGAAATCACAATGGGCAATGAAAGATTCGAGAAGGAAATAGACGTAAATTGTCTAGAAGCACGCGGCGAAGTGGAGAAAATACAAAATGGAGTTCGTTGAACGGAAGTTGCATTGATAGCGAGGCAAGCCAGCGATATTCGATGGAACAATTTCGTTTGTGGTTTTAAAATCCGAATTTCGCATCGAAATGAAGGGACGCTACCAGAAGGTTGATGAAGCTCTTCAAGAGTACGCATCAGAGATCGTGTGACGAGGCCATTAAGCAAGCTCAAATATGTCCACCGCTTAAGAGCCAAATTGGATGCTTCCATTGATGGAATTCGGGGTTTTGACACCCAAATCATCTCCCGAGACTGCTTAAGCGATTATAAAACTGCCACTTAAAGTACGGTGGGCAGAAATTAACACCGAGAGGAATATCGAATGGGTGACACATATATTCCGTGATATTAGGATTCGATAAAGCATATCGGCCAAAAGCGATGACCCTAGAAAAGGATCGTTAAACTCCAAATAGTTACCTTAAAGAGACAGAAGCAGGCTTACACAACTACGATCACCTTATAACCTCCATCGACATTCCCAGATAGGGTTGAAGTTGCAAACAATAATTGGGGACGAGGTACTGGTCACCGATGTTGTCGGTGAAGTCATTCTAGATATGGACACTATGATACCGAATGGCTTCGTATCGGATGTTGGATGAAGGGTCCTGAGCTTCGGTAATGTCGAGATGCAAATTCGGCTCAGCGGTTCAAATGTAACAACCAAATGTAAGCTGCCACCAAATACAGAAACAATTACTTTGAGAATTGGAGGAAGGTTCTGGTCTCCGTCGTGGATTGTAGAAACTAATGACCCAAAATAAAGAATTGGAGAAGTAATGATCGGAAAAGCCAAAGTAATACCAAATAACGACGATAGAGTTTGACTTAGAGGTAGTGAAATTCGAATTGAAAAATCAGGTGGGAAAATTCAACAGAGCAGAGCAAAAGGAAATAATGTAATGAAGCGAAGCAATACGTACCGGGTGCTAGAATGTTTTCCCATAGAGTCCTCAAAGTGGTTATTGGTTCAAGAAAAAGATCGTGAGAAAACGGCATTTAGTGTAGGCATTTAGGCAATGGGTTATGGCAATTTAATGTAATCTCATTTGGAATATGAAATACTCCAGCGACTTTTGAACGATTGATAAAGCGTGTACTAAAAGCATTACATTGGTTAACGTAGATATTATCGTCATGCGAAAAGATTTTGAAGAGCCTGTAAGAAACCAGGCTGAAATTTTATAACTAATACAATTTGCCGGGTTAAAGTTAAGTCATATGAAATGTTCACTCTTCAGAACAGTGGTCTGACGAAGCAAAAATATCAAGAGTAAAGCATTGTCCAAGACCCAAAAACTTACATGAGTTACGAAGCTTCCTTGGATTGTGTACCTATTATAGATGATTTCTGAAGCAACAACAAGATAAATTATTACATTACCTATGCAAGCAATGATGGTATAGGAGGAATGTTGTCACAAGAAATCGAAGGTCCCCAGAGCTAGTCAATGCATATTACTCAAAAATCCTACAGAGGCCGTTACTATTGCGTGACGCGAAAAAAATTATTAACTATAAAGTGGAATGTTTTAAATATGTTCATAAATACCTCTATGGCCAAACATTTCATTGACGAACAGGCCATGGAGCGTTACGATGGTACCTTTAATTCAAGAATTTTGAAGACAAGTGGCATGCCGGATTGAACGTCTACAAAACAACGACTTTGATGAAAGTGCTATCCGATTAGGAATCGAGGAAGGAATTAATCCGGAAGAGGTTGTTATTAGACAAATCGTCAAGCATCATGAAGTAAGATTTCAGATAAGAACGCTTAGAGAATTTCTATTGGGCACAGTGGGAAGCCTTCTTTTCGAGAATGACGATTAAAAACGAATATGGGAGTGCTAAGGTCGAAAATTAGTGGTGTCGAAAATTAGAATTAACCAGATACTTGGGGAGTCATGGAAAAGTAAGTGGGGGCCATCTCGGAATTAATTAAACAGAAATATTCGTCAAAGATTTTAATGGGTCGGATTTAGACAGTTGGTAGTGGAGTGATATCATAATTGTGATCAATGTCTACTTAAACGCTCAGGCCAATAAAATCGTTAACGAATCTTTGTGAGTGTTTAAACAATTCCAGCAAATGGTTGATGGTGTATCCTATATTGATGTTATAATTAACAACTAGATTTACTGTTATGGAGTTCTGATGGAAACTCACTCGGACCAAGGAAAAAATTTTGAATCGATGATATTATAAGAAATTTGTCAGTTAAGTAAGAATAACACCTTTGAATCCTCAATCAGTTAGTATTGTTTAAAAATTTAATAGTACACTGGAAAAATATTTATTAGAGGTTGTGAATAAAAATCAGGCTAACTAACTGGGTTCGACATATACAATTGTTCCTGATGGCTTATCGATCAGTATACAATACTACCGGTGTTGCACCAGCGGGAATAATCTACAATTGTCAGCATATGTTAAGTTTGGTACTGTTCCATCATCAGCGTTGCGTGGTCCAGATTGCGTTGATAAAATAAAAGAAGCACTAGATGAGATATCAAAATTAGTACGAGAAAAAATTAGGTTAGCAAAAATGAAGGCTAGGTGCAAAGGGTTATCATCTAAGCTCTAACTGGAATGGGAGGGTCATACAATGTCATCACAAAGAGAACGAAGTAGTTTACAGAGTACAGAAAGGATGCGGAGGCGGTAGTTTGGATTCAGTTTGTGATGAACAGGCTTAGATGGGGAGTAAAGTTACTATCTAGCCTACTGGTTTCATGGGCTATTAATTCAGCGAGCGTGACATTTATTCAGAGAAAATTGCTCATTTGAGATTTTCATTTGAGAAATCAGTGACATCTAGGTTTAAGTAGTAGCATTAGAAGAAGTTTTATAACAGTGTAGTTGTGACTGGAACAGAACTGGAAGTCCGAGAAAGATCTCAAATATTCAGCGCGATATATAAATGCAGGTGCTATTAACACAATGAGTGATTTATTCAAGAGAAAGTGAAATAAATTAAAGTTAAGTAAGGACTTGGAAAATTATTATAGGAATATTTTCAGTCTTTTCAGGAATATTCCGGGGACGGTGTAAATTACGAAAAATGTTAATTCGATGATTTGGTACTTAGATTATTTATGTAACGGAGAACAACGGTGAACTTGGGGAAAGTGATAAGCCATAAGAACTGAGGGGACGAAGAAAACCAAACTCTGATTTCAACACATGGATATGTCGGTAAGTATGACTTTAAAAAAAATGAGGAATTCGTTGTAGGTGTGGCGATGCCCTTAGTGATGCCGAACAATTGTGGCTGCTAGGTTTTAACGGGTTAGTCTACCATTTTGAGCTACACATAATGACGACTGGTTACATCACCTAATCGTACAAATGGCCGAACTCTTCAGTTTGATCTATCCACTCATTCACTATACTCGTTTGCACATTTCACTATTTGCATTTTTGTAAGAATTATCTCCATTGTTTCCTGGTATTCCGAACAGGTTTTTCTAAATTTTTTGTAACTATCCTTCAAAATAACTTACAAATTATTCACCTAGTCCCCAGTTGTCCAGACCTTTGCCAGTCAAATCAGTCAACACCAGTTTTCCTTTAAACTAAAACGATTTTTATTTATTTTAAGAACGTCGAAACTCAACCGCTTTGTTTCACGTCCGCATATCAAAATTCTTTCTAATGCTTAAAATGCCATCTATCTTAACTTAGAATTATAATGATCATCTGACATTTAGTCGAGATTCTAACCTAACATGTTAAATTATTTACATATTTAAGGCTGTGTGTCAAACTTAAAGTAAAAGCACAGAATATTATGTATAAAGTCAAAATAGACACAACGCTATTTTACTATGGAAAAATTTGGACTCATTTTTTTGATCTTGGTTCGCGATAAGGTAGGATAAATTCGTTATTTTTCAATATTTTTATTTCAAATAAACAATTATGGACTCACAATGAAGCTTTGACGGCATATTTCAACAAAAAAACAGTCAACATAAAATCATTACTGTAAATATTAATATTCATATTTAAAAGTTATGTTTCCTATAAAAAATTTAAGGTTGGAAAAAAACTTCTTGGGCTGCGGGCCAATAGTCGGGTAAAAGTCAATTTTAAGTCAATTTTTCGGTAAATTCATTTATTTTTCAAAAACTCTATGGCAAACTGATCGAGAAATCTGTCCTTAATTCGGTGTTTACCGTAGTAAACGATTTACCTTAAGTTTGGCCTAAGGGTCAAACATTTTTATCACTATGTGGAAATCACGTAAATAATTAACCAACTACATTAAAAACTAAAGCAAAATACAAGACTAACCAAAGGCACAATGAATAGCGATTATATTTCGGGTTCCATATTCCCTGAATCTACTATACCACAAAACTGCTATAAAACCATCTTTAACGCTACTACATCTATCTAGACTGCGGGCCAATAGTCGGGTAAATTATTTACTGTGGTAAAAATCGGATTTAGAACAGATTTTTCGATCAGTTTGCCATAGAGTTTTTGAAAAATAAATGAATTTACCGAAAAATTTACTTAAAATTGACTTTTACCCGACTATTGGCCCGCAGCCCTAGATGTCAATAATCTCACAAAAAAATGTTATAAATTCTCCATACCTGAAATGAGTAATTCTCGTTCAATATTTGTCTCTCCCATACTGAATTAATTGCCCATTCAACCGATGGTGGCATATTGGATTGATGGGCAATTAGCTCGGCATAGGCGAGACATTTATTCAACAAAAGATGCTCTTTAAAGGTTTAGAACATTACTAACATTTTTTCGTGAGATTGGTGACTTTTGAGGTTGAGTAGTGACACTAAAAGTGGTTGTATAACAGTTTTGTTGTATAGCGGAATGTAGTAGTTTAGACCATAATCTCTAGAACAAATCTAGGCGAATCTAGAATATTGGATCATTGTAAAAATACGAGTGCAGTAAACAATGAGTCAGTTTTAGGCTGCGGGCCAATAGTCGGGTAAATCGTTTATTATGATAGAAATCGGATTTAGAACAGATTTATGATCAGTTTTTCATAGAGTCTTTGAAAAATAAATGAATTTATCGAACAAGTTACTTAAAATTGACTTTTACCCGACTATTGGCCCGCAGTCTGTTAGTCATTTGGGAGAATTGGTACGGTTATAAGTGAAAATAGTGGTGTAATTAAAAATTGTAAATGGTGTATTGCCATAGAGTTTTTACCGAAAAATTTATAAAAATTGACATTTACTTAAAGTTTGGCACACAGCCTAAGAATTTGTGACGACACCACAAAACCATGTAAAATTAATAAATCAAAATTTATTACAGCAAAGGGTTCGTACCTTAGAACATTGCCACCTATCGGCATTTGTTTTTGACAAAAAAATAACGACAACTTTTTGCTACGGAAAAAAGAATAAAAAAACGAGACATACATCGATAGTGGATCGACGCTATTACACGATCGCAATAAAAAAATAAAAATTATAAATTAAAAAAGTGAGCTGTGTTTTCATTTAATAACCACCAGCCCACAATTGGTGACCTACGAAGCGATTTATTGTTAAAAGTGTTAGTGCAACTTCAATTAATTTTTCGACAAAATCCATTTTTGAGGTTAAGCACATTTTTTTCGTGTTTTTGTGAATTGCGAAATAAAAAATACAATGACAAGCGAACACAATAAAAGTAACGTGTTATATCGAGTGTCGGTGAAATTGCCACCGTTCTGGAAGAACGAAGTCGATATTTGGTTCCAACAAGTATCACACACACACAGGATGATACCAAATTTTATACTTTATTGACAGCGGTCGACACTAGTATTTTATCACAAGTAAACGCGGCTGTTCTCAATCCACCGACAACAAAAATACGACAATCTTAAAAAACATTGGTGGAAAGCTACGCAGTTTGTTCGAAGATATATAGCTGGGTGATAAAAAACCGTCATCTCTTCTTAACGAGATGCAGGCTCAGCTAAGTAATACTTATCGTGTGCAAGTGGTGCAAATTCGGCGGCATACGTTACGTTGCTTGAAAATCAGATTCAAAGCTTAACTAAACGGATTAGTAAAATCGAATTTCAGAGTCGATCGCGATCGTCATCAAGAGTACGACGGGAAAATAGTAAACTAATACATTAACATACGAGAATTGTTGGTATCATAATAAATTCGGCAATTCAGCCACGAAGTGTCGCCAGCCGTGTAGTTTCAACGCATCAAAAAACTGAAAAATCAATCACTCGGGGAGGCAGAAGTAATTGAAAAAATTCAATTAAATCGATTATACGTTTCCGATCGTACGATAAACATAAAATTTTTAATCGATACTGGCACAGATGTGTCCGTTATGCCTCCTAGCGGAAAAGCAAAGCTGTGTTCCGATTCTAATAAACTGTTGTATGCTGCTAACCAAATTATACATACGTGGAATTAATTCACGTGGAACTTTATCATAGCCGATGTAAACAAACCAAGCATCGGTGTACATTTGGCAACAAATTGATAGATATGGTAACGAAATTATCTATAAAAGGCCTCACTTCAATGAAGGAATCAAGTGGTATCAGGACACTACCTCACGACAATCGAAAGCCAGTGAAGGGAAATATATCCCATCACATCGTCACGAAAGGCCCACCAGTATTTTCTCGACCGAGAAGATAGAGTTCGAGTTCTTGATGAAACAAGGCATATGCAGGCCGTCAAGCAGTAACTGGGCCTCGCCACTGCATATGGTCCAGAAGTCCAACGGAGAATGGCGCCCTAGTGGCGACTACCGTCAACTCAATGCGATTACGGTGCCTGACAGGTATCCAATACCATTCATCCAGGACTTTGCAAGTATCTTGTATGGCAAAACCATATTTTCCACAATTGATTTGCAAAGAGCATTCCATCAAGTCCCGGTCGAACCAGCCGACATACCCAAGACGGCAATAATAACAATCTTTGGGTTGTTTGAGTTTATGTTTATGCCATTTGGACTACGAAATGCCACGCAAACACTACAGCGTTTAATGAACGAAGTACTGTATGGATTAAATTTCGTGTTTCCATACATTGACGACATCGCAATCGACATCTGTGGACGAACACCAACAACACCTACAGATTGTATTTCAACGAATTCGGGAATACCAGCTGAGCATCAACTCTGTTTTGAAGAAATTACATTTCGCAAAAATGCAATTTCTTCAAAACAGAATTGAAATGTTTAGGACAACAAGGTTGTAGTTATACGACAGTACAAACAACCAAAAACAGCTCAGCAGATTAAACGATTTCTGGCAATGATTAGTTTCTATCGGTTTCTATCTATTCAATGATTAGTTTCTATTTATCCCACATGCGGTAGACAATCAATTGGTCCTCAAAAAATTAAACAAAGGCAACGTCAACAATGACAAAACACCAATCAAATGGCCTGACGAGTGCAGTGCAGCATTCCAATGTTGTAAGGACGATTTAGCAAATGCTACCTTCATAGTACATTCAGCAAAAGATGCAATTTCAGCTATGCATGGACGCTTCAGATGTGGCCACAGAAACTGTAATTCACCAAATAAACAAAAATGAGTCCAAGGTCCACTCGAAGTCCAACACTAACCAATGTTTTGCATAAAGACTTGAATTTATTCCCGTATAAAATTCAGTTAACACAAGAGCTGCTACCAAGAAATCATTTGCGGTGCCGTATGTATGCAAATAAGATGCTTTTGCTTGACAATGACGACCCGGATTTTTTTGAAAAATTAATTGTTAGTGACGAAGCTCATTTCCACTTAAGTAAACTTGTAAACAAACAAAACAGCCGGTTCTGGGCATTAGAGAATCCCCAAATAATTCATTAATCACCATTACATCCCTTGAAAATGACGATATGGTGTGCAGTTAGCCCTGGAGGGATGATGTAGATTGGCCTCCACGATCCCCCGATTTAACTGCTCCCGACTTCTTTTTATGGGAATATCTTAAAAGTAAGGTTTATGCAAATAAACCAGATAATATTGAACAACTTAAAAGGAATATAACAAAAAAATTAACATTATGAATTAAAAAAGCACATTTGGCAGATATTGTTTTTCATACATAGCTAATTCCAAACATAACATAAACGATCTGTAAACATTAAATCTATTTTCTTTTATTTAAAAAAGTAGTAAACCTTTCGGGTGGACACCCTGTATTTCGGAGCGGCCGACAATAATTTGTTAATTATTATTGTCTACCATCAATTTTATTCGCAATATTTAATATATTTTTAATCCCAATAAAAATCCGTATGGTAAATTTCGTATTGGAATTGTATTTCACAGTGTAACGTTGCTGCTTGCTTAACTCAAACATTGATATAAATGCACTAATAAATCATTTCCATTGGGAAGCTGGAGAAATTTTGTATCAATATAATAATTCTCATAAATTCCCCTAAAACAAGAGAGGCAACCCTTAATTCATTCAACACTGGAATGACATATTGGAAAATACATGGAATGCAAGCAACGAGGGAAAATAATATGTTTTGAAAGAAAATCACGAGGGGAGAAAACTAAAAATAAAAATAAAAAGAAAATTGTGGATCGTAAGTCGTAATAGTCGCGACACATCAAAATATCAAAAAAGTGTATAAACGAGAGATGAAAATAAAAAAAATTAAGTGAAAGAGAAACAAAGAAAATAACAGAAAATATAATTTCTTTTTTTTCTGTGCTAGTTGTTGTTGTGTTGTGTTGGTGCTCGATGTGCTTTGCGTTTTGTTATTGTGTTTTTGGGATAAAATAACGGAATAAAAGAAAAACTGTACACAAAATAAATTTTTTTGTTAGTGCTTCAGGTTCAGAAGCGTTTGATACGCCGGTGAAAACGGACGGTTAATACGTAGTGTATACTCTAATCGTGTACGATTTTTTTTAGTTAGTGTTATTTAGTGTTACGGTTCGGATAAATTTTTACGTCAATATATTTTGAGTGAAAAGTGAAAAACTGTGTAAAAATATTTCGCTTGGATTAATAAAACAAAAATGTCTGCACATATTGCTGGATAATTTTATGCTCGTTGTGTGTCTGTGTGTGTATGTGTCTTTCGAGTGATAAATATTGTTGTTGTTTAACCAAAAAATAAATAAATAAAAAGGAAAATATTTTGTTTAAAGTGTGTTGTGCTTAAAAATTCTATTGGTGTTGATTTGTAAAGTGAAAACCGTGTAAACCGTTTTAATATATATATATATAATATGTGTCAGTTGTTAGTTTAGATGGGTGGAAAATTGTGAAAAATTATATATATATTATTGTGAAATTTTGTTTTGTTGATTTCTTGAGTACACAACAACAATAAAATTTTAAAGGGATATGCACTGTGTACATTGTTTGTGGGTTGTGTTATGGTTTTACGATAATTAAGGTAAAAATTATAGTGAAAATTGTTATTATAAAAATTCAAAGATAAATATTTTATTATATTTTCATTATGGAAAATAATATAATAAAAGCTTTTGTTGTATTTTGCCGTTATTTAAATAATTTAATAAGATTATAAATATATATATGTAGGGATGTATACTTTTATTTTAATGGCTTATAATTTTTGTTTGATTTATCTTTATTTTTAATGTCTTATTTAATATTATTATTTTCTTCTTTCTCGTCTTATAAATATTTGATTACCCATAAAGAAAATATTGTATGTATGTATGGATATGTGTACTTTGGAAAATTGTGTTATTAAAAATTGGTTTTAATGATGTTGGGTGGTTTTCGTATATAAATTTTCAATTTTTATTGGATGAAAACTATTTCTGCTATGCGGTTTGGCTCGAACTGTACAAACAAAATGTGTTACATATTTGAGATTTTACCACAGTACCAAGATTTAGAAGAAAGACTAGATTAATTCCCAGAGATTAACCATTTTTTTTGGCTAGGTACATGGCATGGGAGTTGTATTTATCAAGATTGAACTAATTTATTTGGGTACAAACATGTTAAAAAAATCCAACGGAAATTTACATTCTCACTTGGAACATATAAATACATAATTATAATTATGTTGAGCTCGAAAAAGTCTACTTTACCATATTTATCCTCCACATATGTACGTGGTTGTTACATAACTAAACAAAATTATGGGGTTTTAACAAGTACCAAAAAGCTTATGTAAATTTTTATTTCGGCTTTGGGTGGTTATTAATCATTAATTTTAATTCACATTTTTTTTTAGAAATTACATGTTTTGCCCTGTGGTCCATTATGTTTTTTCCAGTAAGATGATTTTTTTGGAAAATTTTTGATACTACAGCAGATTAAAATACGGCTAAATAAATTGCCTTGAAGGAATTCTGAGATATTTTAATTTCAATTTTTTTTTCATTTAGTCTCTTGCAATTCTCTTAAATTTGAAAAGGTATTTGTATATTCATGCTTGCCAAAGGATTTATATTTTAATTAGGTTTTGTGTAAGTTAATTTAAATAATTTAAATGCCCATCTTTACAATTTCAAGATATGTATTTATAAGAACCAAGGAGGTTTTGAACTCGGGGTTTGCCTCGCATATGGCTGTAATATCCATTATTCCATTATATTATCCATTATATTATGAACATTTACCATCTTTTAAATTCATTATTGCATTACAAAATTATTTTAAAAATTTTGGACTTTTTCTTTCTCTCGTTGAACGTCTTATGTCGCTAGTTACTTGTACTGGTTTGTAGTTTACAGTACAGTATCGCTTTTTTGCGCTTCCATTTCTATATTGCGCTCCTTGATGTTTCATTAGTATTTGTATTTTCCTCTATTAGAATCGGTATGCCACCCTGATTAATGATCAATTTGGTTGGTTTGAATCCTACCATTTTATCACCTGATACCTTATTTTTTTTAATTATATTTATTTATTACAACTGATTTACAATTCATCTAGTAATATATGTTTCATAATTTATATTCTTGTTTAGAGGATTGTACCCCTTTTGGCTAGTTTTGTTATATTTTTAGAGATCAAGTGGTTTTTCCGTCGCAGCCGTCTTACTGGGTTTAACTGATCCAACATACGACGTATCTCAGCATATTGGTGTAGACTGTGTTTTCTCACGTGTTTGCTTATTTCTTCACTGATGAAATCCATCTTCAGATCTCTAAGGAGGTTGTCATTTCTTATATACCACGGTACATTAATTATTTCATATAGGACTTTGCTTTGGAATGGCTTTATGATATTGACAATGTATGTGAAGTTAGCCCAGAAAGTCATCCCAGAAAAAATAAATTTTTGCATCAGGCAATACTAAAGTTATATATATACCAGCCCAGGATTTGTGATTACCACTAGGTTTGATTTCCGGAACTGGCGGTTTCTGGGAACCATGGAGTAAAATATTTTATATATTGGGCCCAACACGTGTGCACCTGTAGCACCAATTAGAACGGTCCGATTTTCTTGAAATTTGTATGGTACGTAGGAAGTATAAGGACAAGTCGTTTGTATTAGGTTTGGTTTCCGGAACTCTTTGTTTCCAGGAGCTATTGAAGCAAATCCATGGTTAGTGTATTGGCCCATTCAAATATGAGCCTGTAGCGCCAATAGCAACGGTAGGATTATCTTGAAATTTTAATGTTGAGTAACAGTTATTTTTATAAGTGGTTACCACTAGGTTTGATTTCCGGAACTGGCGGTTTCTGGGAACCATGGAGTAAAATATTTTATATATTGGGCCCAACACGTGTGCACCTGTAGCACCAATTAGAACGGTCCGATTTTCTTGAAATTTGTATGGTACGTAGGAAGTATAAGGACAAGTCGTTTGTATTAGGTTTGGTTTCCGGAACTCTTTGTTTCCAGGAGCTATTGAAGCAAATCCATGGTTAGTGTATTGGCCCATTCAAATATGAGCCTGTAGCGCCAATAGCAACGGTAGGATTATCTTGAAATTTTAATGTTGAGTAACAGTTATTTTTATAAGTGGTTACCACTAGGTTTGATTTCCGGAACTGGCGGTTTCTGGGAACCATGGAGTAAAATATTTTATATAATGGGCCCAACACGTGTGCACCTGTAGCACCAATTAGAACGGTACGATTTTCTTGAAATTTGTATGGTACGTAGGAAGTATAAGAACAAGTCGATTGTTTTAGGTTTGGTTTCCGGAACTCTTTGTTTCCAGGAGCTATTGAAGCAAATCCCTGGTTAGTGTATTGGCCCATTCAAATATGAGCCTGTAGCGCCAATAGCAACGGTAGGATTATCTTGAAATTTTAATGTTGAGTAACAGTTATTTTTATAAGTGGTTACCACTAGGTTTGATTTCCGGAACTGGCGGTTTCTGGGAACCATGGAGTAAAATATTTTATATATTGGGCCCAACACGTGTGCACCTGTAGCACCAATTAGAACGGTCCGATTTTCTTGAAATTTGTATGGTACGTAGGAAGTATAAGGACAAGTCGTTTGTATTAGGTTTGGTTTCCGGAACTCTTTGTTTCCAGGAGCTATTGAAGCAAATCCATGGTTAGTGTATTGGCCCATTCAAATATGAGCCTGTAGCGCCAATAGCAACGGTAGGATTATCTTGAAATTTTAATGTTGAGTAACAGTTATTTTTATAAGTGGTTACCACTAGGTTTGATTTCCGGAACTGGCGGTTTCTGGGAACCATGGAGTAAAATATTTTATATATTGGGCCCAACACGTGTGCACCTGTAGCACCAATTAGAACGGTCCGATTTTCTTGAAATTTGTATGGTACGTAGGAAGTATAAGGACAAGTCGTTTGTATTAGGTTTGGTTTCCGGAACTCTTTGTTTCCAGGAGCTATTGAAGCAAATCCATGGTTAGTGTATTGGCCCATTCAAATATGAGCCTGTAGCGCCAATAGCAACGGTAGGATTATCTTGAAATTTTAATGTTGAGTAACAGTTATTTTTATAAGTGGTTACCACTAGGTTTGATTTCCGGAACTGGCGGTTTCTGGGAACCATGGAGTAAAATATTTTATATATTGGGCCCAACACGTGTGCACCTGTAGCACCAATTAGAACGGTACGATTTTCTTGAAATTTGTATGGTACGTAGGAAGTATAAGGACAAGTCGTTTGTATTAGGTTTGGTTTCCGGAACTCTTTGTTTCCAGGAGCTATTGAAGCAAATCCATGGTTAGTGTATTGGCCCATTCAAATATGAGCCTGTAGCGCCAATAGCAACGGTAGGATTATCTTGAAATTTTAATGTTGAGTAACAGTTATTTTTATAAGTGGTTACCACTAGGTTTGATTTCCGGAACTGGCGGTTTCTGGGAACCATGGAGTAAAATATTTTATATAATGGGCCCAACACGTGTGCACCTGTAGCACCAATTAGAACGGTACGATTTTCTTGAAATTTGTATGGTACGTAGGAAGTATAAGAACAAGTCGATTGTTTTAGGTTTGGTTTCCGGAACTCTTTGTTTCCAGGAGCTATTGAAGCAAATCCCTGGTTAGTGTATTGGCCCATTCAAATATGAGCCTGTAGCGCCAATAGCAACGGTAGGATTATCTTGAAATTTTAATGTTGAGTAACAGTTATTTTTATAAGTGGTTACCACTAGGTTTGATTTCCGGAACTGGCGGTTTCTGGGAACCATGGAGTAAAATATTTTATATAATGGGCCCAACACGTGTGCACCTGTAGCACCAATTAGAACGGTACGATTTTCTTGAAATTTGTATGGTACGTAGGAAGTATAAGAACAAGTCGATTGTTTTAGGTTTGGTTTCCGGAACTCTTTGTTTCCAGGAGCTATTGAAGCAAATCCCTGGTTAGTGTATTGGCCCATTCAAATATGAGCCTGTAGCGCCAATAGCAACGGTAGGATTATCTTGAAATTTTAATGTTGAGTAACAGTTATTTTTATAAGTGGTTACCACTAGGTTTGATTTCCGGAACTGGCGGTTTCTGGGAACCATGGAGTAAAATATTTTATATATTGGGCCCAACACGTGTGCACCTGTAGCACCAATTAGAACGGTACGATTTTCTTGAAATTTGTATGGTACGTAGGAAGTATAAGGACAAGTCGTTTGTATTAGGTTTGGTTTCCGGAACTCTTTGTTTCCAGGAGCTATTGAAGCAAATCCATGGTTAGTGTATTGGCCCATTCAAATATGAGCCTGTAGCGCCAATAGCAACGGTAGGATTATCTTGAAATTTTAATGTTGAGTAACAGTTATTTTTATAAGTGGTTACCACTAGGTTTGATTTCCGGAACTGGCGGTTTCTGGGAACCATGGAGTAAAATATTTTATATATTGGGCCCAACACGTGTGCACCTGTAGCACCAATTAGAACGGTACGATTTTCTTGAAATTTGTATGGTACGTAGGAAGTATAAGGACAAGTCGTTTGTATTAGGTTTGGTTTCCGGAACTCTTTGTTTCCAGGAGCTATTGAAGCAAATCCATGGTTAGTGTATTGGCCCATTCAAATATGAGCCTGTAGCGCCAATAGCAACGGTAGGATTATCTTGAAATTTTAATGTTGAGTAACAGTTATTTTTATAAGTGGTTACCACTAGGTTTGATTTCCGGAACTGGCGGTTTCTGGGAACCATGGAGTAAAATATTTTATATAATGGGCCCAACACGTGTGCACCTGTAGCACCAATTAGAACGGTACGATTTTCTTGAAATTTGTATGGTACGTAGGAAGTATAAGGACAAGTCGTTTGTATTAGGTTTGGTTTCCGGGTCCATTATTATACTCGTATATGGTATTTGTAATTCAAAATTTATTTTAATTAAACAAGGTAACATGTAGTAATATATAAGTAATATATTCAATATAGAGAAATATATTCAATATAATGTAGTAATATATTCAATATTCATTTTAAATCATTTGGTTTTTGATTTACTTACAAAACTAAACAAGAACGTAGTTAGGTACTCAAGCGAATCTTACAGGAAAACCATTACTTACGGGTTTACAGAACTAGAAAAAATAGTTTTAAAAACGAGTATAATAATGTATAATAATGTCATATTTAATAGTCGTACGCACTCATATTATACTCGTAATATGTACGAATATCAATTAATATCCTAAAGCACAGAAATACCGCTAGATAAAGTAATTTAAAAGAGAAAATACAATTTTTGTGTATTCGTTCTGCAATTTATTTTTTTACTCGATCGTATAATTGTTTGGTGTAAAGAGAAAATAGTTTATAGAATATTCTATACTGTCTGGTCTTACGATTTATTGATTTTTATGAATTTATGAATTTTTGATTTTCTGTGAGAAATTTTGTAGCATGAGTAACATTTGATTTTTATATTTTAAGAACTTTTGAAATTACTCAATAAAACACTCTAGTGTTTTTTATTATAATAGCAATTATAAACTAATTAATTTTGTATTGTTTTTACTGTAATTAATTTAATTAAATATATGTAAGTGTGTATATGGAAACTATAGCAACTTTTTTATAAAAGTTTAAATATAGTTACTGGTAGTTGGTCTACCAAAAGTAGTGGATTCTAGGCCACGACTGTTGCTTTAATTTTTGTTTAAGCACGTTTCTTGGATTAGTTACGTATACTCGTGTAAGAGTTAGTATAAGCATTTCTTTTGATAATTTTTAATCCCGCAATGAAGTTTAATAAATTTAAATTGGATAAATCAAACTATTCCTTTATACAGGATGTAATAATTTCATTAATTCCTGATTTGGAAACTGTACATTTCGAAACATTTTTTAATGTTACTGTGTTTTTCAATATTTGCAAATTAATCCCAGGTTTAAAAAGGTCAGATTCTAATCGACGGTTGTTCAAAATAATGTATGATAAAAGTGAATTTCAAGATAGATTACTTAAAAAGGTCGAATTAATTAAATCTGAAAATACATACCAGTCCAATTCCCACACATGCCCTAACCAAACTGAAATAGAGAATCTCGACGTACTGAATTTCAAGGATTACAATGAGCAAAATGTGCTTCTTAAAAGTGATAGTATACAAAAAGTTTGCCAAAAGTCACTAAATAACTATAGCGACGAAAGTGAGTGTTTTGAACCAAAGAAAATTTATAAACGTCAGTCTACTATAAAAAATCGCAAAATTTCCAAGCCAAACATTTATACTGAATTTAATGGTCATATTGAAATTCCGCTTATAACCTGGAATACTATTTATGATAGCACTTCAAAGAAATTAGATTCGGAGGCATATCCAAATATTATTTCAAATTTATTGATAACTAAAATAGATTGCTTAATTAACATCAAATCTTTAGACGTAGGTTTAAAAAGAATAAGTATTCGTGCATATTGTGGCCACAAAAATTGTAAAAAATACAAATTGATTAATAATAACGTAAAATTTGGTTTATTTGAAATAAGAAGCACCGCGGGCCCCATAATCCATATGAAAATTAAGACTCGACAATTAAGAGGTTTGGAAAGAAAAGCAATAAAGGAAGTTATTATTAGCACAACTGCATCGGACGTGTTCGAAAACATGGTAAATAAAGAAGATCCTAAATATCTTGAAAATTCAAAAACCACCCTAGTAAAATCGTTGGATGTTTTGCGGAAAGCTCGTTCGGAAAAACTTAAAGAAGAAGATAATGATTCCGATGATATTATCGATATTTTAAAAGATACCCTGAGCAACGATTTAATTCAAAAATTTTCAGTTAAACCATTTTATATAGTAACATATAACGAAACCCAAATACATATGATGGAATTATTACTAAGTAATAGAAAAAATGAAAGATTAATAGCGTATCTGGATGCAACCGGAGCTCTTGTTAGAAACCCTTTTAAAATAGAGAAATCTATTTTATATTACACGTTGGTTGTACCCGTTTCCGTTACGCCAAGTGAACCATCCGACCCATTTCCGGTTACAGATATAATCAGTTCCAGCCACAATATGGACACGATTGGTAATTGGCTAAGATCATATCGTATTGAAGTCGAAAAAAAATTTAAATTTTGGCCAATATTCTAAACAGTGGTGACTGATTTATATTTTGCTGGTATAAACGCAGTTTTAGATGCGTTTAATAAAATGGATATTGTGAAATATTTAAATCTTACGCACACTCTTATAACAACGCAAACCAACAAATCTGATTTGGTAAAACTGCAACTTTGTGTGTCACATTTAATGCACAATATGATGTCCGATATTAACAAATATTTCTCGAAAACTTCAAAAAATAACCAGATCATAAAAGAAATCATGGCCTCTATCTATTTATTGGCGGACTATACTTTAATTCAAGATATTTGGCGTAATTTGTCGGTTGTTTTGAAAAATAAATATCTAACACCAAATGTTATAGATAGTTTAACTATGATCCTACAACAAAGTACAACCATAAAACTGGAAATTTTTTGTAATACCAATTTATTTGAACTGACAGAACAGGAAGACTATACTTCTTCATCAAGAAAATTGAATGAAAGTATTTATAGACAAACTAAATTCTACAATGACTTTAAAATAATTTCAGATTCCATTATTTTCGAAAGTTGTTCAAAAGAAACCTTCGCGATTAATTTGTATTACAACCCGCAATTCTTAGAAATGTTTCTAAAAAAATATATGACATATTTACCACTCTGGTCCAATGTTTTTCACGAGAAGACTCACAGCAATAGTCATATTGAGAGTTATTTTGCAACAATAAAAAAACGAACTAAACGAAGTTTAACTCTTGGGAAAGTTCCACTGAAAGCCTTACAATTTCTAAAAGAATTAGATCGAAGAAACAAATATGTTTTAAAAAGAAAAATGTTATGCATTCCAAAACGATTTACTAAACCAGATTCAGAAATAGTTGAAAAAGTAATAGTAATGTCAATTTTGTGGAGAAAAGTTTGGTAAATGTAATGGATGAAGTTGAAAATTGGAGAGGACAGCCAGCTAAGGCATCCCGTTCGAATTTTAATTTAGCAACACTGAAGCGTCTTAATAATATTAATGAAGAAGATAAAAAATCATCCATAATCAAATGTTTGACTACGAGCAGAAGCAATAACCCTTATGACACTGCTAAATCTTCGAAAAATACAAAACGAACTAAATTAACCGAAATATCAAATAAAGATCATTTATCCTATTTGCGCAATGGATTAATCACCGGAGAGAATTACACTCACACGTGCGCTTTCGATTCACTAGTTCAATGTTTTGCTAATTTGGAATGTACGGGTTTCTCAATAACAAGTGAATACTTTGAACTTGTTAATTCTCTCAAAGTGGGTAATATGGAAAAAGCGTACGAAAAGCGCTTTAATATTTTAACCAAATTATACGGAGTAAAAATGAACTGTTCGTCGAATATAACGTATGTGTCTGAATTTATATTTAAAAATGACAATATTTATAGTATTGAGGCACAATCAAAATGTATTACCTGCAATACAACATCGTCAAAAAATGTTATAAAATATATTCCACTAAATTTGAACCAGCTTGACATTTTAGGAGTGGAAAATTTCCAAGAATGCCTGGAACCATTTGAATTTTACTGTCGAAATTGTTATGAAATTATGCTTCAACAAAATTTAATTTTTAATAATGCAATATTTTTATATGTAGAGCCATCCGTCGATCGCAATAGACAAATAACATTAACCAATTTGCCATTGATGATAAAATTAAAATCAGATTCTTTTAAATTGAACAGTTTCGTGAGTTATGTTCCTACTTCCCAACATTATGTCAGTTATTGTTATCGAAATAACCAATGGGAGAAATACGACGACTTATTGGAGAGTTCACTTAAAATTAAAATACCAAAAAATCATAAAGTCATACCGCATTTTCTCATCTACGTCAAACAGGTCTAAAGATCGCAACGCAGTTCATTACTGTACAACATACATTCCATTAAGCAACACGCAGGTACAAAAAGTTTTGGTCCATATACATTTAAATAAATTTAATACAATTTAATATAAATTTAATTTAGTATAAATCCACAAAAGTGGTACGGGGGGCGAAGTCCGAGATTCATACCTCCTCGCGGTGCTCCCTTGGTAATTCCAAATGAATCAGGCAATGTAGCGTAGACTAGCAAACAAATTCTATATACAATTCTGAGTGATTGCAATTTATATGTACGGCTTCTCATTGACTCATTATAACATTCAAAATCTGTTCTTCAAGTTAGGGCCGCTGAAACACTCCCAGTCATTAGGCAGGCGAATGTCTATAATGTGTTCATGACAGGATTGAAATGCTTTGCGATTCTTCACTTAAGATATGTTTAAATTATTTCAATTGCACATACATACATCAAAATTCATCAGCATGTTAATGCGACCTCAATAGTTAAAACATATAAAGGTAAATAATGAAAATGAAAAATCCTACCGTTGTAATTGACGCTACAGGCTCATATTTGAATGGGCCAATACACTAACCAGGGATTTGCTTCAATAGCTCCTGGAAACAAAGAGTTCCGGAAACCAAACCAAAAACAAACGACTTGTCCTTATACTTCCTACGTACCATACAAATTTCAAGAAAATCGTACCGTTCTAATTGGTGCTACAGGTGCACACGTGTTGGGCCCAATATATAAAATATTTTACTCCATGGTTCCCAGAAACCGCCAGTTCCGGAAACCAAACCTAGTGGTAATCACTTATAAAAATGACTGTTACTCAACATTAAAATTTCAAGATAATCCTACCGTTGCTATTGGCGCTACAGGCTCATATTTGAATGGGCCAATACACTAACCAGGGATTTGCTTCAATAGCTCCTGGAAACAAAGAGTTCCGGAAACCAAACCTAATACAAACGACTTGTCCTTATACTTCCTACGTACCATACAAATTTCAAGAAAATCGTACCGTTCTAATTGGTGCTACAGGTGCACACGTGTTGGGCCCATTATATAAAATATTTTACTCCATGGTTCCCAGAAACCGCCAGTTCCGGAAACCAAACCTAGTGGTAACCACTTATAAAAATAACTGTTACTCAACATTAAAATTTCAAGATAATCCTACCGTTGCTATTGGCGCTACAGGCTCATATTTGAATGGGCCAATACACTAACCATGGATTTGCTTCAATAGCTCCTGGAAACAAAGAGTTCCGGAAACCAAACCTAATAGTAATGACTCGTCAGTATACTCGTCATCATCAAAGCTCGTTATAACCACTTGTCATTATGTCTGTTACCAACCACACGAATTTCAAGCAATCCTACTATTGTGACTAACGTTATAATCTTACATGAGTTGTAATGTAATTATTTGAAATTTTTTCGTTCAAATATCTTTGGACTCTGAATATATTTTTTTCTTTCCCTCCAATATGTTTTATTACGAGGTTTTAATATTTCTTGGGCTGAACTAATATTAATTTAAATAATTTTAATGAAATCCTGGGCTGGTATATATATAACTTTAGTATTGCCTGATGCAAAAATTTATTTTTTCTGGGATGACTTTCTGGGCTAACTTCACATACATATATTGACATTGGTTTCAAGTCAACACAGGTTTTAGGATTTGCCGGTATACTAACAATTTATTATGTAGAGTTAGTTCAGAAAATATTTTGGAGATATTTTGGAGTGTTTGCATAGGGAGTTTGCTAAGAGTTCAGTTCTACTGGTATCCAGTTGACCTTTTTGTTGGCAGAGTTTACGTGAACAGATTCTGTTTCATTTTTATTCGCAATCTTTTTGTTCAGGTACTGACGATATTAGTAACTCTTTGCAATTTGCTTGTGGATTCTTTTATGCTATCAGCGACTGGCAGGCCCGAGGTATATAGAACATCCAAAGTTTGACCCAGAATTAACACGAAAGTGTCGGTTAGATATGTAAGATTTTAGAACTTCATAAAACTTCTTTGGTAAGTCTCTTTGTAATTTATATTTCAAGCATTTATGCCATACTTTGTCAAATGTCTGTGCTACATCGAAAAAGACGCTTGCGCATATTTTTTTACTTTCAAGTACATCTTCAATCATGTTTGTAATTCGATATACTTTTTGAAGCGAAATTGATGTGGAGGAATAAGATTTCTCTCTTCTATTATTGGTTTGAGTCTCTTTAGGAGTAATTTCTTAAATATTTTCTAAACTATTGGAAGTAAGTTTAGGTATCATGATTACTTCTGCAACTTTCCATTGGTTTGGAATACTGCGTTAATTATTTGGAGTAGTTTATGTAGTCCTTTTTCAGGAAGAGCTTTTACTATTTGTTCTGTAATTAAGTTATCCTGGAGGTTTCTTTGTGTTGATTTCCTCTTTTAATTCTTAGAGGGTGGAACGTGTTCTCGATGTGTGTTGCATACAACAAAGCTTTTTACTTTGCACTTATAGCCCATATTCTATCTTCATTTTTAACTGGTGGAATTTGTAGTTTAGGTCGTTTTAAATATTTTAAGGGTATACTCGGTATCTTTTTCTCCAATAAGGCCACTTAGGTATTTTTTAATGGATTCGTTCTTGATTTCTTTAATTAGCAAATTTAGTTTATTAGACAAAAAATTTAGAGTTGTTTTATATTCTGGCGGTCGAGTTCTCTGCGAGGCCTTTCTTACTTTAGTTTTGCTGGAATCAGTTTCAGCATTTCGGCGCTTTTCCTTTAAAGTTGAGGGTGTACTACTCCACACCGCTTCTTGTATGCTGTTGTTGCGTTGTTCTAGTTCTTCTTCTAGCTGTATCGGATTTTTAATTGGCTCCTAAAGATCAATATTATCCTCAACTAGTTTCTGAAATTTTTCCCAGCAACAGTCGTTGCACTGATATATGTAGTTCTCGTTTATATGTATTTTGTTTCTATCCGTAGGTCAATAAGTTGGTTGGCCACCGGAATGAAAATCGCAGCTGAAAAGCCTTCCTGCTACAAACAGCTCTCTTCCTTTTTTAGAGGTTACTCTTGGTCCCCAATAAGTACTTTTTTTGCATTAAATATCCTCCGATCATCGACTATTTTCTTAAATTCCTGTTCAATTTTAACATTTATAAAGTGTTTGATGTTTTATTTTATAACCATCGACCTCTTGCCCTTCATGCTGGAAGAATGGCGTGGTATCCATATATTTGGTGGCTGTATTCATATATTTCCAGATATTAAGTTGAAGTAAAATAGGTTTCCGATACTATTGGCACAGGCCCATTTTTTCAGTTTACCTTCCGACAACAGCATTCTAAACTGAGCAACTATACTTAAGATGGCAACTTCTAAATTAAAACAAACATAAATGACAAAAATAGAATTTTGTACATTGTCTACCAATTGTCGTCAACATTGTCTACACTATTTTCGACACTAATATGTCGACAATTGCGAAATGCGTGTATAGTCACAACCACTGGCTCGGTTTGATAAAATTATCTATCAGGCTTATTTGTTGTGAGCAGCGCTTTGGTTAAAAAATTTCAATTTCCAGGTAAATCGAAAAGATTTCTTATGACAATTGACAAATGGTCGAACCCTAATATGGTGATGTGCTTATATCGACTTGCATAGTTATATTCGATAGCTCTGATAAAAATATAAAAGAAGCTAAAGAAGTTGGAGTAAGTAAAATTTCAATTTCTGCAGGAATCGAAAGGATTTTTTCTAGCTAACTTAACTACAAGCAGTGTTGTGCGACTACGCGTAATTCGAAATTGTTGACATATGGGGCGGTATGTTTACCATCACATCGAATCGAAATTTGAAAAAAGTCGAATGGCAGTATGTTGTATCATTTTCGTAAAGCAAAAATGATACAACGTTCACTTTTTCGAATCGACTTTTTTCGAATTCGACTTTTTTCGATTTGAAGTGATGGTACAACATACCGCCCATGGTGTCGAAAATGGTGTAGACAATTCATTTTTGCGTAACAATGTCGACAGTTCCAAGAGTATGTAGAATATTCATAGACGATGTAAATTATTGCTTTTTTTTTGTCTTCCTAATTGTTTTTCAATAAAAGGTTGCCATCACAGTTTTCCAGTTGAAATTGCGAATTTTCAATATTGTGAAAGTTATATAGTTCATTTTTTCAACACAAATATGTGAGATTTGGCATATTATGTTGCATATGTGTCTTCACTAACAAACTCTAGCGTCAGGGGTGGGTATAACTGGCGAATAGGCAACTTTTTTCTCTTATAATAGGGAAATATAATTTTTATCACATTTCAGGTGTCATCATTGGGACGTTTCTTTTCGAAATCATAATAATTTCGTAAAAATACTCGAACTAAACTAAACTATTAAAAAGTTTATATCGAAATAGTCAAGTGTCAACTGCCACCTGGGAAAAAACAGAAATACTATAGCAGACTAAAAACCGCTAATTTCACCTGATTCCGGTAATTCAAATAAAAATATTAGTTTACAATTTTTGCAGTAAAAGTGAATTCTAATTGTTTTGGTACCATTTGCTTTCGATATCGAACATCTCCAGGCAATATTATGAGCAATGTTCATAGACAACTGTGTACTAATATTTGTTTCTGTCCATAGAAAATATTGCTGCAATAATCTCAAATGAGCACCGCCAATCTAATTATAATTGTACCCAGCTATATTAGTACATTTCCCGCTAAGCTAACCAGGATCAAAATCTAATGATTTTAAAGTTCGTGCATTACCTAAGTTTGTCTGTTGGATTAAGGGAATTGTAACTAATAAAAAACATTTTTTTTGCAAAATTCGACTTTGTTCATCAACGATAGCTTCCTTAAGGTGTGATACATTCATTCCAACACTTCTCTAACATGTCGATGCCTTTTTTTGTAGAACCATTTATCGTTGGCCTCAAAATTGGCGTTTGTTTCAACTATGACCAGCACTTGACGCAAATTTCTTTGTCTGGAGCATTTTTTGAGGTCTGCGAACAGGTAGTAGTCGCTGCAGGAGCAAGATCCGAAGAATGCGGTAAATTGGGAAGCAATTTTTTCTGCATTTAAGGCCGTTTTTTTAATTCTCTCGTTTTTTCTAATTCTCACTTTAAACGCACGAAGGGCACTATCGAAGATACAATAGTGCTCCACTATTGTATCTTCGATAGTGCCCTTCGAAGTAACTGGTTTTGTCTTTACCACTTGCGAGTATAGTTTTGGTTCTGCCGTTTTACGAGATATCTTAGTGAATCAAAATTCGAAGATAACTTCTTCTACAATCTTTCGTTTTATTTCAATACTATATCTCCAACTTTTACATCAGACGCAATTGCCTTTTGTTTAGTATCGGTGCACTCCTTTTTCGGGGTTGCCTCCTTGTCGGTATAACTGATGTCCTCATCATAAACTTCTGGAGTGGTTTCAATGCTAGAAATTATTGATGCTGGTGGATACCCTGGTGCTGGACATGTCGAGTTAATGTATAACCCATTAGAAGAAGTAGAATAAGGTATCGTGTACTTCATCCTAATAATACTAAATCGTGTGAATGTTCAAAAATTATATACGAGAGCCCTACGGCTAATCTCGAAATCGCATTAGGTGATTTTAATTCCATAATGTATCCCCTTTCAAACCTATTTAGAGATTTGTGTAATTTACCATAAGCTACAATAATACTACTACTTTTCTCAAAAGTTTAATATGTATATGAAATACAAAAATTTGATTATTTTTAAAAACATAATTTTTTTTGTATTTACATATTTTAGAAATGTTCTTGTGCTCAAATATCTGTCTAAAATCGAAATTATTTCTAAAAAAATTAGTTTTGGACACTCGCGTAAATTTCTGTCCAATTTATAAAAGTGTCCAAAAATTTAAAAGTGTCCAAAAACTTCACACCGGTTCAAAATACTTATGTGTCAAAAACGAAAAAGCTCCTATGGAAGCTGCCACTTCTGGTGGATCGATTTCAGCCATAAATTAAAGGGATCCCTCTTACTATAAATCCAGGTCATAATCGACACCTTTCTAAGTAACAAAATATTACGAATCGAAAAAACAAATCTCACGTAACTTTGGAGACTACTACAACGGTTTCATGCTGAATTAGGCCGCAACGGAATCACGTTTATCAGTTTGGTTTGTTTGACGATCTTTGCAGTTGGCTTGATGCATTAGTTTGAAGCAATAGAAACGCCCGTTGTACTAGTTTAAAGTGATGCTCGATTATTGCATAACATAATTTCTCACCATCTGCAAGATCGCGTGTTCAATCATCTATCGGATGATCAGTTCATAACAACAGCTACATTGAACAACAGCATCATAACAACAGCAACATTCTTTCCCACAGTTGGTTATATCTCCAAGCACAATGACTATCGAGAAGAGCAGATTTCTAAGCCAGATGTCGAATACCTATCACATTGATTATATTATTTATTGACCTTCTTTAATGACTAATAGATTAAAGCAGTTCAATTTTTTACACCAAAATATAAGAAGCATGAGGAGAAACACAGATAAATTATATTAGCTTACGTAGATTCTGTTAATGTGAAGCCATTGATTATCGGACTTTCGGAAATTTGGATTTCTGCGTCGGAAATGGATTTCTATAGTGTAGACGGCTACAATCTGTTTGTTAATGGCAATAATCTTAATCGATCCGGTAGAGTGGCAATATACGCTGTGAATACCTTGAATTGCAAACATTTTAATATTGATTATCCAAGCTTCAACGTGCTAGGCGTAACTTTCTCAATTAACTCTAAATTGATGTGTGTTCTATGCCTATATAGATTCGGTTATCTGAGTTTCTCAATGTTCCTTGACGATTTTTCGAATCTTCTACGGAATTTATCGCATACTAACCTCTTAATTATGGGTGATTTTAATATCGACTTTTTTACATACTAATCCCGAGCTTGATAATTTTCTAGTTTTATTGTCCAATCATGGTCTTGACATATTAATCTCCGAGCCTACACGTATTACAAATAGCTCTGCTACGAGTATTGATAATGTTCTTTACCGACTCGCCGAGAGGCATTTCCAAAAGGTTACATGTACGGAATTAGACTTCCCCTAGACGTCCCCTAAAAAAAAAAGAAAAAGCATGTACTTTCCCTTACTGATTACAGTAAACTAAAAAATTTACTCACATTTGAAGAATGGGGTGTGGTTCTTAGTTGTAAAAATGCATCATTAGCGTTTGACAATTTCATAGACATTTTCTCTAACCATCTTAGTAGCTGCACAAGTTAAGTAACTAGATCAAAATCACATAAATTGAATGTATGGATGTTCAACTATCTATTAAATCTCCTACGCAAACGAAATAAGTTTTGTCAATTAGTAAAAGAAACACGCTACTAATGCTAGATTGCGAAACTACGCTTAAAGTTGTGTGAGTTAGTACATCAAAATATAGATTTGTCCAAAAAACATGTCCGAGAAAATTTTACTAATTTCTTTACGAATTGTTTAGCAACATTTTTAGTAAAAATTTCTCGAATCGGATGGATAACGAGAAGTATTCACTAAGCCATATTTTCGTTCATATGTATTAGTTAGTTAACCCTGTATAAGACGAAACTACAAGGTTTTCATTATAAATTTTGTTTAATTTCTAAAGACCGTTAAATATGATGTTAAAAAATTCATTAAACATATGTCAAAGAATTTAAAAACAAATTTTAAAGATTTTAAGTGTCGTCGTTATTAAATACATTAAATTTTCAAACTCACAGTACTAAAACCCATCAAAAATACCGTATAACTACTCTTGAAATATATGCCGATTGTGTTGGGATTGAGTATGTTGGATGAAAATAAGATTCTTAAATGATATTGGGAAGAAATTCTGGAGTATGGCCACCTGGGACAGAACTCGACCAATTCTTAACCGATTATGACGCGATTGGGTATGCTGGATGGAAATGGGATTCTTAAATGATTTTTAGAAGACATTCTGGAAAATGGCCACCTGGGACGGAACTCAATCAATTCTTAACCGATTATGATGGGATTGAGTATGCCGGAGGAAAGTGTAATTCTTAAATGATTTTTAGAAGAAATTCTGGAATATGGCCACCTGGGGCGGAACTCGACCAATTCTTAACCCACTAAGATAGTATTGAGTATGCTGGGTGGAAGATTCTTAAATCATTTTTGGGAAGAAGTTCTGGAATATGGCCACCTGGGGCGGAACTCGACCAATTCTTAACCAATTATGATGACATTGGGGGTATACTGGATAGAAATGGGATTGTTAAATGATTTTTGGAACAAATTCTGGAATATGGCCACCTAGAATTGGGCCAATTCCTAACCCATTATAATAGGATTGAGTATGCTTGATGAAAATTGGATTCTTAAATGATTTTTGGAAGAAATTCTGGATTATGACCGATTATGCAGAAATTGAATATGTTAGATGGAAATGAGATTCGTCAATAATTTTCGGAAAGAGTTGTGGAATATGGCCATCTGGGACGAATTAAGATAATAAGCAGGCGTCTTTCTTGAACCAAGTGTTTCGTAATGTTAACATATTTCTGGTAAAGCTGGATACCATAACATCTATCACCAGTAAGTGACCCGCTCATGTAATTAGTGGTTTGAACGGCAGGCTTACTACCTACCCTTACAAAAAATCACGTGTATCAAAAATACATAAAAGGCTCGGATAAACTTATGGTATTCAACAACCACCTCGAAAACTGTTCACGGGAACCTAGAATATGAGATCTTCAGAACCTTTCGAGCCAAGCGGAAATTTACACTTTTGAGGTACTTGCAATACAAGAGCATAAATGGTGTGGGAGTTAATTCCATAAAACAACTATAGCGGTGTTTATTGGGTTTAATGATTTAAATTATTAACAATCACTATATTTTGATTTCTATTTTAACTATTTATTTATTGTATGTGTTTTGGTATAAAATATTATTGTATATTATTAGTTCACAAATATGGCTGGTGTGTGAACGATTGTTCGAGGCACTTTCACTTCTTTATTATCTTTTTGAAACTGTGTCTCATGTCCTTATAAACCCCGACTGTGTTCTTTTTCGTTTCTCAATTTTTTTTCGCGTCTTCCTGTAATTCTCGATATTAATCGATAATCGATTAATATCGAGATTTGCGAATGTAGATGGCGAGCTATATTCAGTAAAACGAGCAGTGCCTCGCAATTAAGCGGCGCAGCGTATAAATAGTTTTGCTACGAGAAGTGCCACGAAGTGAAAAGAATTTTAAGCCGCTACATCGCTCCCCTCCTGGATCGAAAACCGTAGTGTTTTAAATTTAATGTAACTGTTTTTCGAACACTACGATTTCCGCTACATTGGAAGCGTCGGTAGTTATGTTGAACGGCGCGTCTTTTAACGGGTGTGCCAAAAGGGTGACAGTTTCAAGAGAATGCTTGACCTTATCGAAAGATTCTGTGCAATCTTCGGGCCAAGACAAGTTTCTTCTGTTTTTGCCTTTCTTGAGTAAAGTGCCCAAATGCCTGTGAATAGGCGATAACAGTTAGGCTAACCGTGGTATAAAAATTTAAATGACATCAACTCTATCTTTCGACGGGAGAATACCATCTTTCTAAATTGTGTGGCTCAGGAAGTCAAGTGACTTCACGCCGAAAATACATTTCGTAGCTCTAATGTTAATTCCATATACGGAGAGACATTTAAATACTGACTCGAAGTGTTCACTGTGTTCCATCTCGGGCCAGCTCACAACGAGGATATCGTCGATATAAGAGTAGACGAAGTCCAGCCCTTTTAACACTTCGTTAAGGAATCGCTGGAATGTCTGGGCTGAGTTACGAAGGCCGTATGGCATTCGGGTAAACTCGAAAAGGTAATTGCTGTTTTATGAATATCCTCGAGAGCCATGGGAATTTGTCGGGGAATTTTTTTTCCGGGTATCACAGATACTTCAGCCCTCGAATTGATCAAAAATTGCAAGTTGTTTTCATGCTCTTTGATGAAAAGACGGCGAGACGAACCAATCCTACTGTTTGCCGTAGAGACAGCAGGATTTAGCGGTTTTCCGAAGACTTGAAATTTTTGGGAGTAGCATCTCCATGAGCTACCGGTCGGAAACTGCACGGCTTATTATAGTTGTGTGCGCGTGAGCCGAAACGACGGTGGTAGTAGTAGAGTCCGGATCGAGATAAAGATCTCGACCTTGACCTGTGTCGGTAATTGAAATTCCGTTTGTTGTTTGGCGATCTTCCACATGGACCAATGTTCATATTGGCCAGTGTTTGCTGTAGATCTGCCAATTGTTGTTGCGTCTTGTCCAGTTGTCCTTGCATTAAAACAAGGACTGATTCACCGCCAGCAGTTGCCTTGCTTGTAGATGGCTGGTTGACAGCAGCAATTGGTTTGGTTGCTCTTGATTGAGCGTAAATCCACATATTGTCGGCGACTGGTAGGATTTTCTCGATGTCGTTTTTGATATCCCGCGCCGTTACCGCTCGTAAGTTGTCTAGCAAACGTTTTAGCCAGAGATTTTTGAATAAATCGTTATTTACTAATTTGGAATCACCTGATTTTTGTACAAGCAGGCGATAAAAGTGGGACGGTCTTAGGTCTCCTATTTGTTGGAAACCGGAGAGCAACTCGTCAAGCCGTTGCTCCTCGCAACCGCTACACTGGTTGGTCAACGCGGATTTCAGTCTGTTGTACTTCGTGCTTGGCTGCGGGTGCCTAAAAATGTCCGTTATAAATTGAATTGTCTCCTGTGGTATCGCGCAAGGAGTGTATGCGAACCGTTCATCGTCGTCAACAATGTGGTGGATGCCGAACTGGTGTTCGACGAGGATGAACCAAGCTGCCGGTTACTCGTTCCAGAATGGGTGTATCTTCGGTTGCATCTTGTATATTTTCGTTGTTGCCCGCGATGCTGATGTGCCAGCATGGCCGTCGCTCTCATCTTCAGATGATGAAATGGCTTTCTGTTGTTTAGGTGGAATCTTTACTTATTTTTTTCACTTCACTTCAATAAACCGGCGTAGCAGAAATATTTATTTTATTCTATTCTTATTTTATTCTATTTTAATTATAGACTAAAAAAAAATATTTGTTCGCCAACAAGCTAAATAGAATTATTTTTCCAACCAAGGAGTAATGCGAATAAAAATGGGCAGATCAAATGCGAATTAAACCAGCGAAATAATCAATTAAATTGGAAATTACAACGAGCGAAATTGTAGAAACGGAAAGTCGGTGAAGTTAGCCCCATATTCCATCCCTAATTTTTTGGTGCATTTCTTGGCTAAAGTGTAGTCAACCCGAAAAAAGTGTAGTCGTTACAAAAATGTAGTGCTATCCCGAAATCCCGAACTTTTTGAGTATTTCTTGCATAAAAGCAATCGTTACATAAAAATGTAGAATTATCCCGAAATTAAAATCTAATACAAATTTAATTTTAATTTACACATTTTTAAAAAATATTTTTTGAAAACTGTCAAAAATTGTTGAATCTCTTATTGTGGACCAACCGTGCAATATTATTTTACAAAATCCATTCTGAAAATTTTAAAAAGCCTATTGGAATAAAACATACAAAAAAAATTAATATTAGAAAATTAAGTTAAATCGAAAAGTGCATTGGCAATTCATGACAATAAAATAAGCAAACCATAATACCAGAGCTAAATTGCACTAGCGATATATACGGCTATTTAGGTCTTGGCTGTGTTAATAAACCCTGCGAATTTCATTTTCATATCAGGTGGAAAAATGATGTAAATGATGTGTATTTGTGTGGATAAAGACTTCTTGAATGGGGCACCCTGACGATCCGCATAGACATGTGGCGTATTTTTTTGAAATTTATCAACTTTAATCTATTGCACTATGTATGTGGCTATGTGCCAAAATCTCTAGGATTCGCTCCACAGAAATTCCATTTTCAAACTTTTTCGTTCTAATTATGATAAAATGAAAGGGCCAGAATGGGCACCCTGACGATCCGCATAGACATGTGGCGTATTTTTTTGAAATTTAACAACTTTAATCTATTGCACTATGTATGTGGCTATGTGCCAAAATCTCCAGGATTCGCTCCACAGAAATTCCATTTTCAAACTTTTTCGTTCTAATTATGATAAAATGAAAGGGCCAGAATGGGGCACCCTGACGATCCGCACAGACATGTGGCGTATTTTTTTGAAATTTAACAACTTTAATCTATTGCACTATGTATGTGGCTATGTGCCAAAATCTCCAGGATTCGCTCCACAGAAATTCCATTTTCAAACTTTTTCGTTCTACTTACGGCACCATCTTACTTAGAGTATTTTTGGTTATTTTAATTAAAAATAAACTTATATTAAACACATAATATGACTTATTAAATCAATTGAGATTTGAAATATCTGGTTATAGTTTTGTTTCTTTAATTCTATACTTTGTACTAATTTTTTTTAAATTTGTCGAGTATAACTAAATTTTCGTCTTGTAGAGGTAATAACACTAATACATATGCAATTGAAACAAGTCGCAAACGTTTCGTAAAAACTTCCAATACGTCAAAAAACGATTTTACAAAAATCAATTTCGTCTTAATGGTAAAAGTGCTCGCAAGAACTGGAAAACCGTTAACGAAATTATAACCAGGTATCCAGAGTCAAATGATATTAAAGAAATAAATTCTCAGTTAGGATACAATGTATCAGATCCAGGTACAATTGCCAATGAATTTAATGTATTTTTTACGACTGTAGGTTCAAATAACATCTCAACCGTTGATTTAGCAACCACTGACAAGGAACGCCTAATTATGGACAGTAACAACACAGTAAACAGTTTTTATTTCTCTCCCATTACGCCCTGCGAATTATATTATGTGATAAATTCCTTAAAAGAAAAATCTACTCCTTGAATAGATGGTATAACCAATAGTGTTATAAAGCCATTTGTCTGTTTTTTAGTGGATGTCCTAGCCTTTATTTTTAATTTAAGCGTGGAAACAGGAACGTTTCCGTTATATCTCAAAAAAGCTGTAGTTATCCCAATTTTTGAAAAAGGTGCGATAAATCGAGTATTAACAACTATCGCCCGATTTCACTCCTGTCTGTGTTTTCAAAGAATTTTAGGTTTTTTAAATGTCAATAACTTACTCTCCGGATCGCAATACGGGTTCAGAAAAAAACACCGAAAAGGCGCTTTTATCGTTTCTGGATCAAATCACTGTCCATATGGATAATGGCCAAACTGTCTCAGCTTTATATATTGATATGACAAAGGCTTTTGACAGAGTTGATCATACCATCTTATTAAAGAAATTGTCCTGCTGGGGATTCCGCGAGTCGATCCAGAAGTGGTTTAGTTCATACTTAAGTGGTCGATCTCAACGTGTTAGAGTAAACGGACAGTTGAGTAATGAACTGGAGATCAAGATAGGGGTTCCGCAGGGTTCAGTGTTAGGACCATTGCTATTTTTAGTCTACATTAATGGAATATTTTCACAGAATTTCAATTGGTCCCCTACTGCATTTGCTGACGATGTATCTTTTACATACTCCGGTCCCGACATTTCATACAATATTAATTGCATCCAGCAAGATTTAGTTTCATTATCTATTCGGCTGAAAGCACATAATTTTCTGTTAAGTGATAAAACTAAATTCATGCATTTCAAACAACGAAACTCATCAGCATGTCCTATTAACTATCATGAATTCGGCTGTAATAGTAATATTCCATGCATCTCAACTGGTTGCTTTCGGGTTAACCAAGTAAGTGAATTTAGATATTTGGGTATTATAATTGATGAAAATCTGAACTGGAAGTCTCAAGTTGAAAGCTTGAAAAATAGAATTTTATTGGTTGCAAGGAAAATGTATGTTCTACGATTATATTGTCCAAATTATCTCCTGCGCATTGTGTATTGTGCCTTGGTTGACTCAATCCTCCAATATGGTTTATCTTGTTGGGGTGGGGCATGTCAGACTATATTAAACCCGGTGTATGTGCGTCAGAAGCATATAATTCGTATTATGGGTTTTACGAGTAGAGCTACTCAAGACCCTTCTTGGCCTATATTTCAATCGTTATTGCCGTTACAACATTTATACGTTTTTAAGGTATTAAAACTATTTATTTATTATTAGCAGAAATAATTTCGCAAACTTCGCGGATTATAACATTCGATCTAATTTCCAGTTCAAAAAAAATGTTCCGAAATTTAAATCAAATCTCCGAAGGTCCTTCATCAGTGTGATCTCTTCAATATTATTTAACAATTTGCCTACTCATTTAAGATGTGTAGTAGTCTGTCTGTGTTTTCCAAAACTCTTCTTATTTGGCTTAAGCAAACTAAAAATATTCGGCATCTCTTCCCGTAAATGTGTCGATTCTCACTTTGTATATAAACTTTATATTTATACAACATATATTTAATAATCACATAGAATAGATTTCTTGTATTGATAGAATCGGTGCCCCTGAAACGAGTTCAATTTGAACCAAAGAGCCACCAAAGGGCCAAGTTGATAAGATACTTAAGGCCCCGATTCAAGGTAACACGTGGTCGATTTTCAAAGCTAAGACACAAAACACTGGTTTATTTTTTCTAGTAGCGTACAGTACCATTTTGAAATCTTCATCAAATTTTGTATTTTCGTAATTTTTCATTTTTTATCTTTTGGAGACATGTGCATCGAAAATAAACATAAAACGAAAGAATGAAAAAGGTTTTTTTGTCCAAATACCTAATGGTTTGGTTACAACAACAAACATATTTATATATTGATTTTTGTTAATTTTCAGTTCTTATTATGAAGCGTTCGGGTATTTGTTGTTTGTTTTTACAACATTACAATCATAATGAAATAATATAACATTTTTATAAAGAAATCTCGCACAACGAGAAGCAAAGTAGATGGTCACCTCAACTCAGGAACTGACCTCATTGAGCTCGATTTAACGTAATGATTTAAATTATAAATATTTCGGGTGCATTTTCACATAAGTTTTTTAGTCATCCAAATATCTAAAGACAAATCTAAAGAGAGTGATCGTATCCCCTAGGGGGATATTAAATACAGTTTTAACAGTTTTGCTCATTTTCCACGAATGATTCAATTGTACATAATATCTACTGGTTGCATTAAATTTTTAACCCGCAAACACTTCGTTTGTTTCTGGTTTTACACTTTCGGTGTTGACTGGAAGTCTGGTAAATTTCAGTTAGTTCTATACATTTCATTGAATGAGTTTTAACTTAATGGCACCAGAATTTAATGAATTTTCAAAGACTCCAATTCAACATATATACTTTTCCTAGATGGGGTCGTATCTCGTAATTCAATCATAATTCCGAATTACGAATGAATGGTAATTTTTCAACCGCTCTCAAGTACAACAGCGACCATCGATGTAACCAGCGCAATGTTCAGATGTTAATTTTAGAATGCCCTCATAAATGTGTAAAAGACAACCCCGATTATTAAAAATCGTGCGTTTTACCGTAGACAGACACAAAATAGATAATCGCATTATTTAGATTACTAAGTTATTTCTGCTTGTCGGTCGGTACTCGAATTTTCCAAAACAGAATTATTAAGTTTTCATAACTAGATGAATGCAATCTATCCCGATAAATTGGGCACACTTGCAAAAATCGCGTTTCTATTAGTCACTACAATTTGTTTATTACGATTATTATAATTTAATTTTCAATCTAGATAAATGAAAATCGCGATAAATTTTGTGTTTGTCTACGGCATTGCACAGCAAGTGAATGACGCGTTATGATAAAAATATCTTCAATCATGGAGAAGATTTACGGAAATTGTTTGCAAATTGTTTTAACAGTTGTCTGGAAAATTTTCAAAGTGAGGGAAACACGTTCCTATATATACATATTTATTTTAACACAAGAACAAGAGCTTGACAACAAGATCGTGGCAGTTGGCAGATCTTTGATTTATGTTTTAATTGATACTTAATCGGAAACTATAATATGATAAACATTTTAAATCGTTTTTTAAACCCTTTTACCTTCTCGTGTCGCGTGTCTCCTCCAAATAAATTGTTAACATTTCATTCTTGTTGGTTCATTTGTAGATCGATCTGATGAGCTGAGAAGTATAATGGCAGGGTGATTTGTCTCAAGAGAACAACGTTGCGACTTAAAACCCAGATGTCAGTTGCTCTAGCCTATATTGAGCTCACGTATGACGTTTTATAAGAATAAATTGAAAAGCATTTGGATGATAGGATCATCTTATTTCTTTCTCATACTCACGATGCAATTTTAAATGTTGCCGAAAGTTTATCATTGCTGTATACTTTTTACGCTATTTGCCGTAGGCACTTGGCGAAACACACTTATACTTAATAAACACATTTTTATTAATCACTTGTTTTTGTTTCGCAGAATATTTTTCAAAAAGTTTAAAAAATCACTCGATCGATTTCGACTTGTTAGGTCATCATCAGGAGTATCTACGTGTAGATACTCCTGATGATGACCTAACAAGTCGAAATCGATCGAGTGATTTTTTAAACTTTTTGAAAAATATTCTGCGAAACAAAAACAAGTGATTAATAAAAATGTGTTTATTAAGTATTGCAGTATACCTTGAATTAAGAGCCCTCAGTAATTTGCACATATATATCAGATGCTGTCGCACGCCTATTGAAAGTTTTTCAATAAACTACAAAATTACGATTTGGTCGGTAGTCCATAATGGTACTCGCGGCTAAGATACGATCACTATAAATATCTTTGCTGGTCACTATGTTTTCTAAGCCAACCAGTGTTTTAACAAAGCTACGATATAGATGTTACAATTTAATCGATGTCTTTAATAAACAAATTGGAATGTAACAAGCTTAAAATATCGAATGGAATTTGAAAATGCCTGGACCAATTCTAATCAACTTCAGTTTTATGGTAGGATTATATTCCCATCTTAAAATAAACATAAGGTACTTAAATGGATGAGATTGGTTAGGCTGAACGACACCCTTTACTCATTAATAAACCATTAGTAACCCCACACCCCATTTTAAATGAAGATGCCTATTCGTAAGGAGCGAAATTCCAAATATCCAAGCAGTTCCTATCTTTTGATCTTGCCTTTTTTTATTCCAACATAATCTGATATACTTTTTAAGTATACTCTTTCTTCTAATACACTTTTTAAGGGGTATGTGGCTTCTAAAATAACATACGGGTATAATGTTCGGCAATGAAACCAAATAGCTAAAATTTTTTTCATCCTGTCATTAGAGAATATCATTCGACAGAACAAAGAGTAGCGCAACTATTTATATTATAAATCAAGTTAGTTCGTTTTCGAAACCGTCCAAAAAATGAGCTTCACATCAGCGTTGTGAACAAGAAAATATCAGTTACTAGAGAGCAAGCACACGGCACATGAGAAGCATGAGAAAGTTCGATTACTTAGAATTGATGATATATGATCAAAATATAATCTCTATATAGAGCAAGAATCAACGCATGAATTTATCCATGAATTTATCCATATCCATAACCGGATTAAGCAAATTTCATTAAAATTGTTAATGTTTCACCAAAAACTAAACTACAAAGAACCTACAATGCGCTGATAACGCCATATTTCACTACGTGTCTGTTGATACGAATCAAATTTTTATGGAAATACCGACTGATTCAACTCTTTAGAATACGAGAGGATTGCGAAGGTAAGATAGCTTATGATAGCCGATAGCTTATATAAGATCTATCCTGAAGTTTACGTCTTTTGTCTGTCAAGGTGGCTGTTCTTGATTTATCTGTAGATTACTAATTTTATAGCAATAAATATTGACCCGCTTGTATTCACTGCTGGTAATCTGGTAATAGCTGTAATTGATGTTGACTTACCATAGACGAGGTTGATTACCAACTTCTGGTGGTTGGTCTCTTCATTTCATGGACGGTTGAGGACCAACTTAAAATGAGAGATGGAATCCCTCGTTCATTCGTTCCTCATTCAAATTTCGGGTATTTGCACCTTTTTTTTTTGGATCAATCATTTTTTGGATCATATACACGCCAACGTCGCCAAAACCAATGAAAGGAAATGGAATATGTCGATTGAACATTTAAACACGTCGATAATGTGGCCATAATATTTATGAGACTTCGACTTGTGTCAGGTTCCACATTCCTCCATATGAATTTGATGGATGGATGGATGGATCCTGGCACACCAGGATTGAAGGTTTATTGACAAGTTCCGGAGAATTGGAGTTGCAAATTAAGAAGCTAATATCATTATTATTGATTCACCATTATTTAGAGTGTGCGAATAAGACGAACGGTTTTACAAATAACCAGATATAGGGACAGGACATGTTTGTAATAATTATAGAATTGACCCGGTTCCAGATGTCTAGTAGTCAGAAGTAGTTAGAAAATTTGTTATATTTATATAAAACTAGCTGTACCCAGCCCGCTTTGCTGGTCGTATGATTTTAAATGAAAAATTATTTTTATTTTTTGTAATATTAAATTAAAATCAAAATGAAATCAAAAATATTTTTTGATATAAAAATTAATTAATTTACTCCAATGCTCTTTGGTATAGAACATATTTTGTTGTTCCTTCAGGTGCGGTCACATATAATGATGACGGTTTTCCCACAAGTGAGCGTCTACCATCTAATTGGCAAAGTCAGAAGCATGGATATTCCAAATTTAAACCACAAACTTCAATTGACTGACCTTGTGATTTGTTAATGGTCATATCAAAAGCTAGACGAATGGGGCATGCTTTTAAAATTAAATGGCATATCTCACGGAATTATAATAAGAATGTTTGGGATTAAAACTTCTTCTCCTTTGTATTTGCCAGTTAATATGGTTGCTCCTATTAAATATGTCATTCATTTTTTAACAACAAGTCGGCATTACAAAGTTTTGGTTGGTTAATATTTCGTATTAAAATGATAGTACACCAATTTTTAATTGAAGAATATGTGGTGGTACTCCAGGCAAATCTAATAAATCTAATAAATTTAAAAATTCTGTAGGATAGTTTACCACTTCGTCTTGATCTATACCACAATCAGTTGGTTTGTATGAAAATGTTTCACCAACATTTTTATTTTGAATGGCAGTATTTATATCATTAACATCCTTGTTTTATGATGTCAATATTGGTCGATCACTTAACCAATTATGATTTGAATTGTTGTACAACATTTGGGTATACGGTTTCAATTAATTTTTCTTTTTAGTCTTTTAAAATATAAAAGTTTTGTGGAAATGGAATTGAATCAGTTGCACAATCAATTGGAATTTTTCCATTTCCAATGTCTAATAATGATTTTGAAAATGTTATAGCCGATTCATCGTTTTGCAATTGAAAACGCATATATATTGTTAAATTTAAATTTTTAAATGTTTCTCCAGAAATTATATGGTTTTAAACATTCGTTTAATTCACCAGCTGGAGTTGATCGGGTTATAACAGGTACCTATGTTAGTGTCTGTCTAAAATCACCTGATAATTATATTGTTGTACCATCAAATATCTGTTGGTTGTTGCATAAATCTTGTAACGTTTTATCTAATGCTTCTAATGATTTTTGATGTGCCATTGTGCATTCGTCCCAGATTATTATTTTGCATTGTTGCAATATCTTTCCTGATGTTTTTGGTATGTTACATGTTGGTGTTTAAATTATTTGCATATTTAATGGGAGTTTTAGTACTGAATGGGGTGTTCTATTGCCATCTAATGTTTCTGCTACTCCTGAAGAAGCAATTGCTAATGCTATGTATGTTGATTCGCGATCTTATCAATGTAATTAATAAATCGGAAAAAACTCCCATAGAAGCTGACACTTCCAGTGGCTCACGACCCAAGAACATACATATAAATTTTATTACAGTTCATACAGTAGTTTTTGAGTTTATCGACCGAAAATGCTCCTACGGAAGCTGCAACTTCCGGTGGACCATTTTCAGCTAAAAACCATTCTCATGACCCATACAACATCCACACCAATTTTTATCAACATTGGTACAGCAGTTCTTAATGTTACAAACACACACGTCCTTATTATATTCATACATAGAGATTCTGGATATAAAGTTTGATCGTCTTGTGAACGGCAAAATGACCGGTATTTGATTTTTTTGATAGTTTGATGGTTTTTTTTGGATCTGGCATTCCCACCGTCAAATTCAATAGGTTTTTAAAATGTGGAATCGGGGGTATTATTATGCAAACATAAAGTCATTACGTTATTTAAAGTGTTTTGGATCGTCGGTTATAAATGTGAAACACAAATCCTAATGATTGATCTTTTTGTTTTCAATAAAAACTCAAAATTAGTTTGAGTCGATAATCGTAAATCGTACTGAAGACTGCCGCATGAAAATTGTCTACGAGCTAAGTGCAACATAACAAAGTTAAAAATGTGTGATATATGTACGAGTATAATGCACTTGTTGTTGTACCACCGTTTTGCGATCACACATTTTTAACTTTGTTATTTTGCACCTAGCTCGTAGACAATTTTCATATGGTAGCCCTTCATTCTGCTTATATAATTAGACCCTAGTATACATCATGAATATATAGAAAAAAATATGAGCTTGAGGTGTAATTTTAACCAACAAACGATCAGATCTGCTTGTATAAAATTATGTATTGCGAATTACGAGATGTAAATTCAAGATAAAAAAAATAAAATCAATTCCGCGTGAAAATTTTGATAAACGGATTTATTATTCTAAATCACTACATCAACAACAACAACACATAGTTTAATTTTCAATCCCATCATTTTTGTGTTATCACCAACTATTGTTATAGGGCATTCATACTACTCCAAATGTAAACACATCTGTACAGAATTGCTACGTACATAATATATATGTATTCATATCTCATTAAAATACTTATCTTTTCATTCTCTATAAGTAGATAAAATACAAATACAATTTACTATGGTATTTATTAGCGATTGAAAGCAAACCATCTCATTTTCATACACACCACTAAAAAATATTGTTCGTTTTACAGCTGTTCATCGATAACGTCCTTTTGCTTTAATCTTCCATATACATGCATATGTACATAGATATACATCGAAACAAGCCATAGAAACTAACTACATCTGTTGTATTCTGGTAAAACTAATTAGGAATAAAATCAATAAATTTTACGGTTGGTTCTTTACTTTGCTTTCTTTTTTTTTACCAAAGCAATTTGGTTTTTTGCTAATTTTTCGGTTAATATTTACAATTTAGCAAATCGCCACCGTCAATCATCTCAGATTTTTTTTCTGCGTCTTTTGATATATCATAATCTAAGTTTTGTTGACTGATATCGTCGCAATGGTACCAAAACTTTTTCGATTTTTGCGAATATTGTTTACTTTGTAATGCCATAGCGGAAAAACTAGAAGGAAAAATGGAAAAGGCCACCGTCAATTTTCCTAAAAAACTTCAATTAAAATTTTAAGACATAAATATCTGCGATCGGTTGGTTAGTTTTTATGCTATGGTACCACGAAAAGTCGTGTTTTTGCAAAATACGTGAATCGGGGCCTTAATATTAAAATTTAGAAAATTTAGAACATGTGTATATATATTTAATTATTTGTAATTAATAAAGTTGATAATTGAAATTAAAAAAAAAAAAAAAAAAAAAAAATTATCTACAATATCTGGCAGTTTTACCAACATTTATTCATCCGAAATTTCATCACATCGTCACCTCAATAAGAGTGATATGATTTCTTTAAAAAAACACACACTAATTGTTAAGGAAATTGAAATGTTTTTTATTCTGCGTTTCTTTGCCTTATTGGCACTTGAACATTATGTAAAGCAAATGTACGCTCAAAATTTTCAACAACTCGACGAATAGCGAGCACACTTGGGCGATTATTATGACAAAATGGCAAAAGCGCACGAAAAGTTGCAATTGGAGAACGATTATTTTGATAATAAAACTGAATAATTTGTAAACGTTGTTCTTGCGTATGTCTCACCGTGATGAAATTGTAAACATTACTGAATGCAATGAGACAAAAAAGAACCGATCATGACATATTACATATGGCCGAAACGTCACTAAAAAATCATATCATTCCTATTAGAAAACCCTATATATTTTTTTAATTTTTTAATCAAATGGTTACACTTTTAAAAAATTGGAGGGTTGAATATGTTGTGGCAAAACCCTCGACCTGCTTTATATTACAAATGCTAAACGTTTCAACTTCATTTCAAAAAACAATAAAGTAGCGAATGGTAAATCTGCAAAAAACTATAAAAATTTTCTGTTTCGCTATCTTACTAGTCTGGAAGCTTTCATTCATCTTCAGAAATGCCACTCAAAACCCTAAGCCTTAATCGGCGAAACAATGATCACCCTATGAATAGTTGGATGATTACGGTAACGAAAGACATTTTTATGGAATGGACAGCCACTTATGCACAAAGCAACAGCTACTTTGTATTTGGACCACCTTCCTAAAAAATACACGGATAATGGGAAGTTGAGAAAAGTTTTGAACATAGATTTAAGCAAAGTTGAAATTGGACAAAAACATCTTACTAACAAAAATATTACTAAAATATTGGTCATTTTGCTTTGAAGCCCTGACGATTGTGGAAATTGTATGCCAAAACAAATGCCAATAAAACCTTATAACGGTAATTTAGAAATTTATAGCAAATATAGATCGTGTCAATATTTGCGTTTGAAAGACGATGGCAACATATAAATGGTAATCTTGTGAAATGTAGAAAATCAATGAGTTAGAACGTTATGGAAAAATTATTTCTTGGAATTTTTCAATTGAGAATAGAAATTTACCCTTTTTTATCGTGTTCATATAAAAAAAAAATATTTTTGTGTGTGGTATGGAGGCGTTTTGTCTCTATATAATATGTATTTACAGAGGGGTGGGTATATAAAATAAAAAAGTGTTTTCCATATATTTCGATTGTCATGTACTCGTCAACCTAGATGATGTGCCGATGTGCGAGAAAAATATGTTAAAGGCATTTTTTTTGTAGATATGCTACTCATATTACACCAGCAAATATACGCAAAATTTTGCTTCAACTCAGGTCCTTATTTGGATAAGTATGGTTTATAAAAAAAAAAAAATCCGGTTTAAGCATATACTAAGTAAACACCAAAGTATAAAACAACAACAAAGAAATTAAAGCGCCCCAAACAATAAAATGGATATGCAGTACGATTTTCCTTGAATTTTTAGACGGCTATAACCGTAAACGCGCTAGCAAACAAGATATGAACAAAACAAACCCAACTGGCGGGGCAATCAAATATCGCGAGACGGCATTAAAACGAAAAGGGTTTTTTTTATTGTACCGCGCTACAACACACAGTACACCCAATCGAAAGGAAGTGGCAATAAAATTTATTTAGGTAATAAATTTTTCTTCTCGATTCTTGGTTCCTTTCCTTTTTATGTATTGACAGTGTATAAGTGTGTTACACTTAAGAAAATGTTAAGATTTATTTTTTTAAATTGTAACACCAAAACGACAGTAAAAACATATGTTTTTTATGATTTATTACACTCAACATGGTGTGTGAGTACCATCCATATAGACGTATACGGATATGATTTCTATAAACATAAATGGTTTTAACAATGATTCGAGTTTTATTGCAGGGCAGGAAGTTAAACAATAAAACTTTTGATGGAATGATATCGATTCCGTGTAATTAAATTGTTTTAGAATTATTTGTTATTGTTATTTAATGAATTTATTGTTGAATTGGTCTATAAATGCCAGGAATAACCCTTTCGATGCCTTGAAGGTATTATAATACCAGTTAATCTCAATCTCATTTTTAGCTAAGTATATTTGGTTAGAATATCTTTAGAAAAACATCTAGAGCGGGTGTAAGACGAGAGTTTATTTAACTCACTGTGCAATTAACGAAGTAAAAAAGATTGTCAGGAAGGTGAAACGTACAATTTTGAGCTTCTCTACTGGATCTAAGTAATACATTTTTCTAACCGGTCAATTAGTTTGAAGGAATTTCATGAACTAAAACTTTGATAACACTAGAGATTTTACCTCTAGAGATTTCGCAAAAAATAATAGTTAAGATTTCCTGGGATCTATTAAAAAACACGAACATATGCAGCATCGCTTAGCTTAGAAAAGATTAGTCAATTTAGCCAATTTTGAGAGTTCCTTTTCAACGCTCAATATATCTAATAGAATGCAGCTGGCATCTGGTATTTTTCAACCTTATTTCTTATTATTGGATCGGTTCCTCTATAGTATCTTAATTTCATTAAATCTGTGGCAATTCAGAAAACCCACTTATCTTACTACCTAAGGTAAGTGGTTTTTCGGAATTGCCACAGAAATGATCCTCTAACGTAAACCAATCGATTGTGTTATATGAAGGAAATGCAAGGGCACGAGCGCAGAAAACCTTTTAACAGTGTTTATATTTTTTTTTGTTTGGTAAGCATTGCAACCAACAGTTTTCCCTTATTTAATGTGCTATCTTTAGTTCAGTTTTCTTACCTACAAAATTTATCGTCAACAGTATTGTGCCGTATACTCTACACGTTTAGAAAATGTACGTAGACAATTAAAAAAATGTTATTTTATTTGCAATCATCAAAATCATCTACGATTTCTTTGATGCCATTTCAAGAGGGAGTTCCTCACATTTAAAAATTTGAGCCCAAGTTTTTATATGGTAAAGAAGCTCGTTTAACCTTTTGCGCTATTTTGACGTACAATGTACGTCATTAATAATTTTTGTCTATACTGAAAATGACACACAGCGTACGTCTACGAGCGAATTTGACTTGGTTACAGAAAAACCTCGATTTAACGGACTAATTGGGGAGCCCGTTAAATCCGAATGTCTGTTAAATCCCAATGGAATTTTTTTTAAATTTAATCGACTATAGATTTTGTACTTCTTCTGGAATATGGCCACCTAGGACAGAACTCCTTTATCTTTTAACCGATTATTAAGGGATGCAGATTATATAGAATCTATTGGCCGCTTTATCGAAAAATCATATCGTATATTTTTTCGGCTGAGATAGCAAAGACACTATCTGCATTATCTTTCGGCTGGAATCTTTCGGCTAATTTTAATAAGGTCAAATTATATATTAAATTGAAATATTCCAGCCGAAAGTGACTAACCTACAAAATCATCCGAAAACATATATTATAACCAACAACAAATAAAAATTTCAATTTAACCGATATTAATTTATTGTTTCATATCATTAATATTTAATTTATTAAAACTTAACGTTAAACGTGTTATGTTTGCGAAAGGTCTCATTTGAAAAGGTTTGTAAGTGGTAATATCTGTTTCATACAGCCGAAAATTGCCAATAAAGAAGTTTAAAAATTATCATGCTTTAAATGGTTTGTAATTGTCGTTAAAGACCATCTATGAAAATCTACCGATGGTCATGGGCTATCGAATCAGCCTAGTCAGATTGGTGTCCATATTGCAAAATCTCATATGATGGACAAATTTATCGTCGGAACAACGGTAAATGGAACATTTCACCTATACTCAGAATCTACCTATGGTCATGGGCTGTCGAATCGGCATAGTCAGATTGATGTCTATATGCAAAAATCTCGAATGACAAACGATTCTTAACCATGCTTGATAATTTTCAATCCTCTTTATCGAATACTTTCGGCTGTATGGGGCAGATATGCCGCTCCATCCCTTTAACCTCATCTGACCTACCTTTCATATGCCAAAATCTAGAATGACGAACGGTTTCATCGATGAAAAATGGGGAAAATCAAAATTTCACATCTATAAACCCATCAGACCCATCCCAAACCTACTATGAAGATCTACCGATGGTCATGGGCTATTGAATCAGCCTAGTCAGCTTGGTGTCCATATGGCAAAATCTCATATGATGGACAAATTTATCGTTGGAACAACGGTAAATGGAACATTTCATTAATATAACCGAATAAAACCTACTCCAAACACATAATCAAATTCCACTTACGGTCATGGTCCATCCAATAGGTACAGTCAAATAGTTCATCTGTTAAAATCTTGATATACAAACCATTCATCAGCTAAACGTAACTGCGTCTCATGGGTATTGTATAGATGCCTGTTATTAACATTTTCGTTTAGAAAATTGATGATTCATTTGTAACTTTTATCGACACAATCTGCATTATCGACACTTATTTTGTGTATCTACATTGCCGTCTTTCGGCTGGGATATCAAATACATTATCTGCATTACCATCTTTCGGCTGGAAACTTTCGGCTAACTTTAACAGTATTTCATAAACAGTGTTTAGAAGAAGTTCTGGAATATGGCCACCTGGGACGTAACTCGATAAATTATTAATCGATTATGATGGGATTTTGTTTGTTAGATGGGACAGAGATTCATAAACAGTTTTTGGAAGAAGTTGTGGAATATGGTCCTGGGACGGAACTCTTTAACTTCTTAACCGATAATGTTGGAATTGGGTATGTTGGATGGAAATGGGATTCTTAAACGATTTTCGGAAGAAGTTCTGGAATATGACCTCTTAAGGCAGAAATTGGGCATTGTGGATGAAATGAGATCAAATAATTTTTTGGAAAAAGATCTGAAATATGGCCATATATAGATTATGCGCTCTTGTATTGCAAGTACCTCGAAAGTGTAAATTTTCGCTTGGTTCTTAAAGTTCTGAAGATCTCATAATCTTAGAAGACATCATATTCCATGTTCCCGTGAACAGTTTTCGAGGTCGTTGTTGATAAGAATAATATAAATTTATCCGAGCCCTTTGTTGTATGTTTTTTAAAAGCTAAATCTCTACGTTCCATTAATTTAATAATATGAGCATTTAGCCATGGTGCAGTAGAGCATTTATTTATAACACTTTTACGAGGCACACAAGTCTGGTCTAAATTTAAACTTTGAGTTGAAATTGGCAACAATATCATCAAGCTCAGAATAGTAATACATGATATGTAATACAGTATACGATATCTTACTCCTGGTGTAACAAAGCTTATAACTCGCAAATATTAAATTATGGTCAGAAGTAGCAGGAACTTCAATTTTCCCAAAAAAAAAAATATTAGCTGTTTTGCTTTGGCAAAGTTCGCTTAGCAAATAATCAATTATTAGTAGAAAATTTTGGTTTCAGCAATATTTGCTGGCGTATTTATCAGTAGTCATTAAAGAAGAGTTGGCTTTAAATAAAACCATAAAAAAATAAGACTTTCATAAAACCGATTCAGCTTACAATTACTACTGACATGGAAGCCAACTACGATGAAAAATTATTTTCCGTTGAACAAATAATTCATTCATCATTAAAATGTTTCATCAAACTTTGAACATTTAAATGACCAAATGTTAAACAAAATTTTTTGTCACAGTAGAATTATCGTTCAAAACAGCTTTCAAGCGCTGGCGGTCGAACAGCCGCTTTGGCTCTCATACCAAATTGAGCAATATGTAACACGTTTATGTGGCAATAACCATTTAAAATAAACAAATTTATTTTTCTTTTATAGAAGAAGTTGAATGCACTCCCTTTTGGTAGATTAAACATGTTTTCCAAATAGTATGAAAATATTTCCACAGTCGAATCGAGTTTAACCAAGTCCTTATCTGTCTTTTGGTCTTTTGTGTTCCTTGGCGCTTCTATTGACTTCCTCGTGTTTTAAATATTGTGGTGTTGTTTCTGCTGTAGTTTGTTGATCAGTTGGATTTGAATACTGTTAAAATTAGCCGAAAGTTTCCAGCCGAAAGATAATGCAGATAGTGTCTTTGCTATCCCAGTCGAAAAAATAAATTGTAGCCGAAAGATACATTACTTAATATACCTAGGTCAATATTATTTATACTATATTTATTGGTTAGGTCATAACTCTAATCCCCGAAATTTGAGGCAAGTCTGAAGAGGCCAAGGAGAGCGGTGTAATTTGGTATAATCTAAAAGAAAATCCGAAATTTTCGAAACTAAATTAATGAAATGTTCTGTGACTTTTGAACAATCCACTTTACCATCGATCCCACTACATTTATTAGAATGGTCATAGGCCTAGGTAAACCCACGAGAAATTTGGAGCAAGTCTGAAGGTGATAGGGGGGGGGGTGAAATTTGGTATAATGTACCAGAAAGTCCGAAATTTTCGAATAAATTAATGAAATATTCTGTAACTTTTCAGTAATCCACTTTACCATCGATCCCACTATGTTTATTACCCCCCAACCCCCTTCAGTCTTGCTCCAAATTTTTCGTGGGTTTACCTAGGCCTATAATTTTCCTAATAAACATAAAGGGATCGATAGTAAAGTGGGTTACTCAAAAGTTACAGAACATTTCATTAATATATTTTCGAAAATTTCAGACTTTCTGGTACACTATACCAAATTACACCCCCACCCCTCCTAACCCATTCAGACTTGCCCTAAATTTTTGGGATTAGGATTATGACCTAACCAATAAACATATTATAAATATTATAGAACTAGGTACTTATATCAAGTAATGTATCTCTTGGGTATAATTTATTTTTTTGGCAGGGATAGCAAAGGTACAATCTGCATTACCATCTTTCGGCTAACTTCAATAGGGTTGGATTTGAAGTACTTTGATACTAAATCCTTTTTAGGAACGAAAAACGTTGTACTATTCTGTATTAAAAAGTTTTCTATATGTTCGGTATTTAATGTTATCTGAACCATTCTTCAATTTAAACAATTTATACATTTTTTATGGAAAGTCCAGCCTCCAGTAATTGTCTTTGTGTATCAGCTCTCAAGTAATGCGAATCGATGCAAGTGTATGATTCAATGTGTTCTCGAATTTGAATATGTTCATTACTCACAGTTTTCTTCACATGTGAAACGTTTTCGACGTCGAACAAGATCTACATATACTAGGATGTCGAATCTGGAGGACTAGAGCGATGGACCGAGACGGATGGGGAACCATAGTGCGGGCGGCAAAATCCCTTCATGGGATGTGAAGCTAGAGAGAGAGAGTGCTATGGTCAAATTTTGTTTTAAAAAATAGTAGATTGTTCGCTGAAATATGGATAATGTGTTTAGAAAAAACCGATCCACATACTCTTAGCTATTGTTTGCCATGTTCAAAGTGAATAATTAATCTTATTTCGTCTTCGCGACGTTTCCGAGCTTGTTGTTTTTCGCTTAACTAGTACCATAGTCACATATTTTGTATAAAATATTATCTTTTCTAGATCGGACAATACCCCAAAATAACTGTGGATTTCTTTTCTGGTTGACTCCAGAAAAAATGTTGTACAATTATAATCACAGGCTTTGTCACATTTGGGTGCTTTTACGTATTTGGCAGGAACTATTTTGCGTTTTGCATAGCCCTATAAGAAAAACTGTCATTATTTTTTTTTGTTCTGATATTTTGTCCTATTTCCATATATATGGGACATATAAGAATAAAAACTCATAGTTATTATTACTTTGCGGTAAAACATAAAACAGACGAAGAAAAAACAAGCATTAAAAATATTTTGGAAACTACTATAGATACGAAAGTTCTGATAAGAGATTCTGAAAGAACATAGTCAAATTAGTAGGACTACATTTAAAACTCATTTTTGTTAAAAATGGTCCGTAGGTCACTTTAATACTCACACGACGATATGTCTTCTAATATTGAACGAATTGTGGAGTTTAACTTTTCTAAGATTCCTGGATTCGGCCATATAGTAGCAGACGAATATTTGAAAAAATTCTAAAATTGTGTGCACTAAAGCTTGTGTGAAGCCAACAATTCGGAATAGCTGAATACATCCACTATATTTAGCAATAAATGCCCACACTTGATAACTCCAACAACAAGTAAGTTTTGTGGTTTTTTATAATCTCGAAGCTTTATTCAGAGAAATTAGTAGAATGCATTTTATTCAACTTTTCCCATCTTTCAGGCAGCAAACGGATTCTGCTTCGAAAAAATTCCATCGTGTTCTGGGGAAATCCAAAAATCTACCCAATTTATGGCTTCTTCGTAAGCAGTGAAGTGCTGCTCGGCCAGACAATGAGTCCGAACAAGTGGTAGTCGGAAGGGACAATGTTTGGTGAATTCGTCGGGTGCGGTAGCTATTGAAGCATCTCCAAAGTTCCCTTGACGGCTTAATTCCATCAATTGTTGTTTATAACGTTCTCCAGTGATGGTTTCATTAGGCTGAAGCAGCTCATAGTAGATAACTCCGAACTGATTCCACCAGATGCACTGCATCAGGTTCTGGCCATGAATATTCGGTTTGACGGTGGATGTTCGTCATTTTGTCTTTGGAGCAGTTGTTTGCACGTGAAAAAACGGCGTTCGACGTTTCTTGGCTTGAGTTCATACGGAACCCAATTTCCTTATTTTAACACCATACCCATGGTCTTGAGAAGGTTTAGAATCACTTTTTTAGTCACGCCTAAAGTTCCAGCGAGTTCCCCTTGAGTTTGGTGTGTGCGTGAATCCAAGTCAGCGCCTTCAAACTTTACTGATCTCCCTTCGCGTTCTTTGTCGCTGGTGTCAAAATCGCCACTTTTTAAATGGCGGAGCCAGTACTCACATGTTTTTTTATTGATGGAGCATGTTCCTCATATGCTTCACACAGCAATCGATGTCCATTACCTGCAATTTTCTTCAAATTAAAACAAAAAAGCATTGCTTCCCGCAGATTGTGTTTTGTTGGGACAAAGGTTGACATGGTTAGAGCACAAAAAAAAATTGTCGTTTACACTTCAGCGAAATGACACATATACTTTTAAAGGGAAATAATGGCTCTTTAACATAAACATAGTTACAAGATGGCCCTTTGCGATTTAATTACACCATCTTTTGTGAATCCCTCCACACTTATTTGTACCCTCAATATGATAAAATATGATCCCGGTATCTACATCAAATATACACTTTGATGGTCTATTTTAGTAAAGGTTTGATATTTTCATTGCTACACTTTTTGGTAGTTACACTTTTCATTAAAAATTTCGCTTCGGTTAACGAATCAGCCTATATTTATGCAACCCGTCAAACACAGAGTTTTCGATAATACAAATTTATCGTACCAAAGAAAAAATGTTGTTGACCTTGACAGCCATTGACAGGTAATAGGTTCGCATAAATTACCGAATGGTACGATACGAGTACATTGCATTGACTCGTACTTCACGATGGCCCAGTCAGAACTACTTAGTCAACTCTATAGGATTAACTGTCAATGACTGTCACAGTCAACTCCACTTTTCTTCGGGTACGGCAAATTTGACTATATCGGGTGGTTCTTTGCATTGCCTCATTCTTCGCGATGGTCTAGACATATCTATTTACCCATCTCTAGGAAATCGAAAGCAAGTGAAGTTAGCCCAGTTTTTCATCCCATGAGGGAAAAAATTAAATTTCCTTAAACAAAACTATTTCATATCATCCCAGTTTTTTCTATTTAAACTTATATATGACATTTTTTTTTAATTTTTTTTTCTCAACAACAAAATATCCATCCCAGATTTTTTCATTTAGTTGTTCTTTTTGTACTCTGCATATGAATAAATGATTAAAAATAGTTTTTCTAAGTAAAATGATTTAGAGGTAATAATTATGTATGTTTTGATTAAAGATAGTGACTGATAATGTTTTAAATTGGTAATAGTCACGGTTTAGATTGACTAAGAGGACAGTACCAGCCGTATGGTGGCATTGGCACAAATGGTCAAGTTCCATATGATATGAACCCATATACAAATATGAGAAAAACGTGCCTCTTTCCTAGAAATATGCTTCCATTTGGCCCAATACAAAAATTAATAATAGTCATTTGCCGTTCTGCGTAATAGTAAGCCGTAGCGAACTATAGAGTATGGAGATTTTCTTGTTGAGAAAAAAAATTAAAAATAAAAATTTTCCGTCTTATACAAGTTTGAATTGAAAAAACTGGGATGTGATGAAATAGTATTGTTTGAGGGAATTTAATTTTTTTCTGGAATGAAAAACTGGACTAACTTCACATCTAAACTAGCGTTTGGCAGTTCCCAATAACACGTGTTGTACTTTTCTAGTTAATTTACGTTGTCCGCATTTTCTAAAATTTCCATATTATTCTCATTTGTTTATTTTGTTCGTTCATAAGCTCACCTGCACGAGTGTTTTGTTAATGTGTAACTAAAGTATCTTAGTTTACTCGGCTTAATGTTGGCCGGGGTAACGTTGGTGTTCCCTATTTAGAAGAAGTACAAGAGTAAAACTATTTTTTATATTCAACATTGCAAATATAATAATCAATAGTTTTGTGCCCTGAATGTTTCAAAACAAATTAAACAATTTGTTATAAGATAACATTAAAATGAAAAATTTCATTTTGTTGGAAAAAGTACAATAGGAAGCATCAAAACTATTTCAGAACTAACCTAACTTTTTTGTATAGTTATTTTAGCATAGATTCATTTAAACAAACAATTTTTTGCTGTTTCTTCAACGAGAGAACTGAACGCAAAAAAATCGTTTTTCACATTAAAAAAAATCAACCTAATTTTCTAAACAGAAAATGTGTTCTATATATTTCATTTGGTACATATTCATGTTATCTATTATGTTGCTCAGATCGAAAATAAAATATATAATTTTTCCAAAACTACAATACGTACAAAACAAAAAAACATTGTTTAACACCATAAAAATTAAATTTTCCGACAAAAGCTAACTAACTAAAAACTATGCTCTAGTAGTGCTGTCTATATATAACTATATACACCAAACTACTTGTTCGATTTTTTTTGTTGTTAAACAGAATTTTTTTTTCGGTGTTTCCCATATAGTTAGGATGAAAAATGAAAATCATATCGAACATTATGTGAAACAAAGAAACTGTACGAACTCGAATGTAGTTGGGAAGAAAATTACTGTGAAAATGGCTAATAACAAGTGTAATTTATTTGCTGATATACTCATCCAGCCTAGATACAACTCGTATTATATTGTGGGTTTACGACTAAAATGGAACATTTAATTAAGCACTGAAAGCTCGATAAAATACACCTTTTCCAACATTTGTGTGATGAAAAGGCGGAAAATTATCAATCACACCTATCTATATACATTGTGTACGGTGCGGTGAGAGACTGAATGCTATACCTATATAGTTTTCCGCTTAACACGAAGAACAAAAACAACTTGTATTAATTCATTTTGTGTTCTGGTGTTGGATCTGGGTGCTGTGTGATTACCACGAAAAGAATACAAACATCCAAATGTACGTTTTCCAAAGTGTAAAATAAAATGAAATAAAAAAACTTTTTACCATTTTCTTTTATCTAAAATTTATTCAACCATAAAAAAACTTATGCCTTTTTAAAGTGTTGAACAAATTTATCACTTTAAAAATGAAAAGATATATTTGTGTCTGTAGTCTCTGGAAATGTGTATGTGTGTGTATTAAGCATTAAGGAATGTAGATCTGTGCGAAAGAAACGAGACGAGAAATGTTATTTTTCCGGGAAGTAAAAAATTTAATTTGTATATACTTAGTTGTTTGGCATTTGTTTTGTTATACGGATAGAACCCTTGAGACACGGTGGCAATATATTCTAAACGTTTTTCTTATAATAGGTAACTTGCCAAGACACCGTTACAATGTAAAATTTATTGTTGTATTACAGAGCTAGAAAAAATTAGAAAGATTATGAAGGCTGTGTCAAATTAATTGGCTTGTGCAAGACGACCTTCTTGTTACCAAGTTGTAGACTTTGGTTTTTATTTAAAAGACAGTTTGCTTAAAACATACTACTTAGTACTAGTGTTCTTGTATTTTTTAAACGAAATTTTAATTTTGACATAAAAGTCAAACACCCTCATGAAGAACACAGTAAATAGTAATTCAAACCTCTGGTGAGGTGATTAAAGCACTATGAGATAACAAATTAAATCAACGCTTACTCCAGCCGTAATTTTAGGACAATGGAATTGTTTATTCAAGGCAGTTTTGTATATCGACTGGCTATGTTTCGGATGTTTTCTCAGATACATCTTCGTACTTAACTTTAATTATTAGCCAGGGTTCAACATCATACTATCAAAATAATATTCTAAACTCGCAAAAGGGCTACCAGATTACAGGACCCAAAATATGCTGAAATTTATATGGAACATTTGTAATGTTCGAATTCAGTTTATGTTAAAAAAAAAAATCAATTCTATAAAAGTACGCCTTATATCTATATCTATCTCTATAGATCTATAATAGTATGTAGATTAAGTAAAGACAATTTTCTTAGTCCGAAGCCAACAGGGCAACCACAATGAAAGTAAGTATGGTATTGAAGTTTATACTTTGCTGTGTGCCTCAGGTCGATTTTTTCGAATAAATTATAAATTAAACTAAATTGCTCAGTAATTCACAACAAACATTCATAGGTGGCAGTAAAATCAACAAAACACGCTGTGCTTGACTATTCGAAATACTAAATTGTCGACTTTTCGTCTATTTTTCGTTCGACTTACATCTCACAGAATATATTCTCTTTGCCATTTTAGTAACTTAAACAGTACATGATTGTTTATAATTTTCAATAGATAAAAATAAGATTAAAAATATTGTACACAATAACACATTTGTATTTAATACCATGACATGTGACAACTAAATGGAAAAGTTACTTCGCGAGAAGACTTTCGTTTGTAACCTGGCGGCAAATAGCGCAAGGTCACCTGAAAAAGTTTAGTTTATAATTTAGACGAAAAAATCGACCTGAGGCACACAGCATAAATCTTACAAAATGTCACTTGCTATTCATTTGCATATATTCAGGTGCAAATATTTTAATTCTTTTAAAATATCAAAAATATTTTAATTTACTTTGTAAACATGATGTAAAAATTTAATATTAACAAATATTCAATTATTGTAAAGAATTTAATTAATCAAAATAAATTATTTAAGTTTAAGTTTAGATTTAGGAATTATTTAACCTCAATATTCGGTATTACTAATTATTAGCTATCGTAAAAATAGCGTGAGGGGAGTATTTAGGGTGTAGGGGTAGTAAACTTCAAGGGATTGTCTTGAAATTATTTACAGTTACAGTATTACTAATTAGCTAATGTAAAAATAGCGTGAGACAGATGGTAATTTTGCGTAATTGCCTGTCATTTTAACACAGCTAGGTTTTTTAATAAATAAATTATGGTCAATTAATTCTTAATTCTAATTAAATACATTTACCTAATTTATTTTGATTAATAAATCTCTCTAAAATAATTAAATATTTATTTATTAATTTTTATATCATGTTTACAAAAGAAATTAAAATATATTTTATATTTTAAAAGACTTAAAATATTTGCCCCTGAATATATGCAAGCGAAACTTAGTAATATTTTGTAAAAACTTCACTCGCGTTCCAAATTAATCTTTTTCCGTATATCTTTGCCACGCTGCATTTTCAAAACGCAAAGCATACCAAATTAAAAAAATTGGGTGGCAAAGCACCCAAGTTCGAGCCTCTAATAATAATAATATAAAATTACACAACCCCTCAAGTTACGGTTCACACAAATATGGTAATATGGTAATTCCGCTTATTTAGCAGGAATTTGGGTTCAAGCAGTTTCTGCAGGCGCACTGAGTATCACAGCACAGGGTAATTGGTGGGTGTAATTCTTCTAAAATAAACAAAGGGGTTAGGAGATACAACGGCTTCTTAGAAAACTTTAAAATTTAAATATCGAAGCAACAATTTAAAATACCGGTAACACCACGTGGCCAAATTCGTGACTGCTTTTAAGAAATAGATAACAACCACTGACTCTTTATTGATATCCAACCTACAAACCGAGAGTGAATTTATCGATTCATGCCTCCTCGTAGTGCTCTCTGGGTAACTTTAAATGAAACAGGCACAATCAATTCGGTTTATAGTCCTGGACACTACATGTTACGACGGTGAGTCATTGGTACCTTAAAACTAATACCAAATCAGTGACTGTTCTCCAGATTAGAGGCGGCTGAAGCACGCATTTTTCTTGTATGTGTCACTCAATTGGGTCGCTATATAAGTGAGTTCAACGTATACCTTAAGATTGTTCACCGGTTCGTGACCCACACACGTACAAGCGGGTTGAGCGGTGGGCTAACAACCTTCTCTAGCATAATAAAACGTGGTTAGCCTCTTAAGACCTGGAAATTTCCAAAACCTTTCGACACAGGTAAAAAGTAACACATTAGACGTACTTGTACTTCTGGATCTTGGATAGTCTGGAAGTGGGATCCATGACACCACTATTGTTTACACTCTTCATTACAGCGGCCATCAGAATGGAGGGGAATTTGGAGTTAACTTTCTTATCCAACGATGCGTGAAGCAACATATCATCGACTTCCGCCCTATCAATATGCAGATATCGACGGTGAGATACCGCACTAAGAAATTTACTATCACGATGGTTAATGTGTACCTGCATCCATCGAGGTGGAAGAATTCATCAAAAAATACTGCACTGACGTCAATCATCATCGTGGATGCATTTAATGCAAACATCGGCATGGGTGCAGAAAATACATCGCACATCGGTCCTAACAGGTTGCACCTAACTAGTAACAATAATGGCCACCGCGTCACTGTATCAACAGTTCTTGGCCAATAGCAGAAAATCAAAAAATTATAGCGAAAATTGTAATCAATATATTTTTTCCGAATTGTCCCTGTATGCGACACTGTATAGATACCATTTTGCATAAGGGCTGGTTATGAAAGGGCCAGTTAAGACCAACACGAACAGATCCTAGAATTTTGTCCAAAACTTACTTTAAAATCCTTGATCAATACTACCATTCAAATTTCGTCGTAGTTCGTTAAGAAATGGCGCAAAATAAATTTTCTTTAGTGATAGTGCTGCCACTTGCGGTGGGTAGCGTAATCTTTTATTTTCCGCTATTACTATTTTCCAGGATGTCATAGTTGTGTTCAGTTTGATCAGCGATCTTAATCAGACGATTAAAAATCGTTTACGCATCATGTCCCTATGGTTATTCGAACCGGGTACCAACCGATCCAAAATGCCAAAGCTTTAACCACTGTGCCGTTTGGTCGCAGTGTATTTGAACTAAGATTTCAAAAAGTTTTGGTGCGCTAAAAGTATAAATTTGTGGGATGAAGGGTTTGTGGTTTTGAGATGGCCATACTAGTTAGAACGCGAAAAATTCGATTTTTTTACTGATTGTTTTTTCTGGGTGTGGAAGCCAATATCAAACTATTTTAACATGTTATTTAATTTTAAGCCGTGATTTAATGTTCTAACAGCCGACGTATCGCTTTTTCGAGATTTTTATTAAGAACCGGCTTTCCACAAAGTTACCAAAACATGGTGTTTGTAAATAAATGCCTGAGGAGACTACTGTGGTGCTTCTAGCCCAAGATATCAGGAATGGAACTCACAAGCTGTAACGTGGAAATGCACGATGCTTTAGCAGAAGCGAAACAACTTGGAAATTCGTGGGTGGAAATATCACCCAAAGATTTAGATGGTTGAGCCTAGTCCTAAGCAGGAGATAAAAGAAAAAAAGACGTTAAAAGCATAAATTTGTTGGATATTCCTATGCGGTCTTGAGATGGTCGCACTTATGCTTTACTATTATGAATACTATAAAAAATGGTCCTTGGCGACTTAGAGAAATTTGGCCCGCTTCATTCAACTCGTTCATTTGTAAATTTGTAAGTCTTTGTATGTAAGTATACTAATTTACATGAAAGTTAGGGCTGAGTGTGACCATCTCAAAACCAAAATGTGAAATTAATGAAAATTTATAGAATATTTTTCTATTTTTTCCTAGTGTTATACGAATGCTTTGCTCGACGTCATCAATCCAGCGCATGCGCGGTTTTCCTCTACTCTATTTACTGTCGAAACACCTCTCCAACTCTCGTTTCTGAAAGCCAGCACAGGCCTTACGAATGCTTTATAACGTGCGACCTTGCACGACTGCGATAGATGTTTAAATCGAATTAAACTTAATCGTCTGCAGAAAACATGGTATCCGCCAGCAATTTAGTTTTTTTTTGCCTGCATATCCTTTAACAATGTTATTACTGAGATGTTTAAAGTTTTCAACACTATCAAATTCATGGTCGCCGATTCCGAGATTTGCCGTCGAGATTCTCCTGGATGCTGAAAAGTAATTAGTTTTGCTGCAGGCCACTTCCAAGCCGCCAAGTCTTCATCGCAATGTCCTCGGTCAAGTAGCATGTTATATCATCTGCATATCCAAGAAGTTGGACTGATTTATACAAAGCAAAGTTTCAATGCTGGTTTTCCTTAATACTTGCTCGAGTGCCAAGTTGAACAGCCCATAGTTTCTCGCGGTTCATACTGTCATATGCCTGCCGGAAGTCTGTGCATAGTTGATGTATGGTTATATTGTACTCCCAATATTTTTCCAAATTCATCATCATGGTGAAATACTGGTCCGTAGTTGATCGGTTGTGACGAAAATCTCACTAACACTCGCCTATGGTTTTTCCGGTTGGAAGGATGGGTCTTGCAAGCACAACATTAGGCAACACGAAGGAACATGAGCCACGTTTGTTCTCAACTGTTCATTCCCATTTTTGATAGCTGTACTTCTTGGGTTGAAGTCTTTAATGAGTTCCCGGCGTTATCAAAATAATCTCTTGAATTTCCTTGTTCCGCTTTCTTGACACGGAGATATTCTGCTAGAATGTTTCTAGTTTAACGAGCCAACCGTTTTTCACGAGACTTTTGGTTATTTACGTCGACCAGACGGCACTAATCATTGCGGGATGTTGTTGGTCTTCTTCTGATAGTATTTTGCGCAGCGGCAATTAAAGCTGACTAAATATCTTGTCACTGCCAATAGTTTGCCAGTTTGCAATCAAAACTTTAACAAATCCAGCGGTACATCTCGAGTGCTCGTAATTCACATGTTAGGCATAATTCTGACGAGTATAATATACAAAAGCCAAAAATTAAAATTCTGGCTTGATAATTCATGCTACTAGCTTCATAGAGATCAATCACCTAGTGATAATTGGAGTTTCTGAATTGTCTTTTTCAGCTGATGTTAGGGCTGTCTATAGGATTACCAGCAATTAGGACAGATACCTTAAAAATAAATAAAAATAATTTTTGAAATTTCTGGTTGAATGTTACAAATGTCATGATAGTGTATCATGACACTATTTACTGTCGCGATAGTGACATTTTTTCGGATTTTTTTTTTATGTCGCAATCACGTTTTTTCGGCCTAAGTTTTTAAAAATTTTAAAAATTCAAAAGTGTACGAATCACAATTCCCCCAAAAAATAATGGGGGAAAATTAACTTCAAAACTGCTATAAAATGGAGCTATTTTTTCCAATCAAGAAATTCCCAACTGCTCGAGGTAAGTGGTTGCTGAACTTTTGTATGTGACTGTTTTTAATTGACATTTCTGAACTATCTCACCTGGCGAGTTACGCTAAAGTATGCGTTATAAATTCCTGCCCTCATCAGCAATCCGTATTTGCAGGAACATCTTTTCAATGTCTGCGGTAAATACGTATTTGTTCGTTCGCCATCTCATGCCTATATGCCGAAGGTAATTTTAGGCCAACATGCATAATGTCATTTAGTTACCGATCGCTGTGGGATCAAACACTATACTCTTAACCTTGTTGTGGTGATTGACGGTTTAAAGATGGCATGATGCGTGATTTCAGCCATTGAAGCGTTAGTTAACCATTAACTTTCTGTATTGAGCTGCTAAGTCGTTTTTTTCATGAGTTATTTTCCACTTGGAGGACTCTTGTCATCCGCTTAATTTTTGAGTCACCTAATTTGGTATCAATATCAAATGGCATTTTTGCGATGTACCTGCCATCTGTTGTCCGTTTGATACTATTTTGAAACAGCTGTTCACCGACTGTTAATTCTCCGTGTTGTATTCTCTACAATGTGTTTATGGTGCAATCAGCTGAGTTGCTGGTCGTGGACAAGTATATTTATCTTGTCAATAAAGCTTTAGAGGAATGGCCACTTCGGTTTTGCAAACGTTACTTTACCGTTTTTAAGTATGTTAAAACTCCATTGCCGCTCTTTAAACATTTTTACTCCTCAGATATTTGATGGAAAACTGCTTTTGTGTTGTTATAAATTAAAAGGTCACCCGAAGCCTTAAAATAAAGCTTTAACATTTAGGTACATTTATAATTAACATACTTATAACGCCTTTTGGTTCCATAATCTTCCAAAAATATTCACATGACAAACAATTAAATCGCGTACGAGGAATCGTATCCATTTTATTTCATACAATCATCAAACAAAATAAGGAAATTAAAAATTCATATATACGAGACCTAATTCATATTTATGCGAATATCAGCATACCTTGCATAAATGTATATATTTGGCCATAACAGAGTGCTCGTATACAACAAAACATATAATAAAACATAAATAACAATGCCATGGCACACAGACAAAATTTTCATGTACAACACAAATATAAATTTCGGTTCCATATAATGTCCTTTTTATATTTATACGTAATTTGGTACACAAAATAAAAATTCATTCCCCAAGAATTACAAAAAAATAAAAAAAAAATTCTCGAAACCTCCTTAAAAATTCATAAAATTTTTATATTTCTTCCGACAGAGACGAATAAAATTAAAAAAAAAAATCTTGAGTTTTATTTGAATTCAAATTGACTGATGAACTTCCATCTTCAAGTTACACACGCACACATCCCATTTTAATGTATTAACCCTAGATATGAATGGGCGACACAAAATGACAAATGCACATCATTTTTATGTATATACACCGTAATATGATTTATGACATAATTTTGGTAATGTAACTGAACGCTTTGTCCACAAAACGCAAATGGTAGCGCTTTACGTAAGAAAAAAAACGTCTTATCTCGTATTCAGCGCGAAACAATTGCGACCAGGGTTAAGAAGATCCCGAGAGTAGTATTCATGCAAATATCATTTTACAAATATTTTTTTGTCTTAATATTTAAAGACGTACTGTATACAGAGAGTATTATAATGAAATGATTATGTTTCAAGTGGCTTTAGTTCTATACAATTTTTTTTTATTTTGTTAAATTACACAAGATAACTTCTTTATCATTTGGAAAGAAATGAAGGAGATTAAGATTAAACATTTTTTTTTTGTATATGAATTCAACAATTATTTGTCTTTTTTTTTGTGTTTAGCATCCAACATCATCATCATCATCTTCATCAGCATTCAGTATCATGATATTATTATTATTATTATTATTATTATTATTATTATTATTATTGGTGTCATTGTGTGGGTGTCTGTTCAAGTTAGTGGTGGCTGTTAAATAGGATTTCTTCTTGCCTCTCTTATGAATGTCATTAACAAGATGATGAATATTCTCTTGGTTTGAATGTACAACTGATCGGATTATGTTTTTCCGTATTACACGAGGGATAAGTTAAATTAACCTGGGTGCATGAAATATGAGTTTTTAGGTTTGTTGGTTGGTATAGCGAGGATTAAGTAGTAAGGACATCTCTGGGTGACAAAATTTTACTGTAATTTCCCATTACTCAGTGAGATTTTGTGATATTCGTTTACTAAGGATGAAAAAACGGGCCTCTGCTCTGATTATGCTCTACGATTATATTTCGATTACCATTGGTGAGGTCAAATAATCAGAGTTCTTGTACAATATTTTAGGCCAGGTTAAGACTCGTCAGGATGCTCCGAATTCGGATTCGGATTCAAACATAAAAATACAAAATAAACGTTTAAGTTCAATTAAATTGGGTCAGTCCGATAATATTAAAGACAGTTTTTGGTTTTATAAATATATATGTTAGCAAAGTTTTTAGGATTTTAAGGCTTCCCGTGAGAATCGGAAAAGCAATTCCTATCACGATTAATTCATAAATAATCTTTGCACTTTTCACAATAAAAGTGGGATTTATATTTACACCCTCTGGTTTTTGGTCATGCTGCGGCAAATGATCGACATGGTCATATTTTAAATAATCATCAAGCGTCTTCACTGCGATTTCGCTTCATTGGCTGGAAAATCTTCTCGATGTGCTTGTAGTTTAGTGCACGTTTCAATAAGAGCTCGTACCAAACATATTTTAAAATTGAGTAAATCTATAATTTTGTTTGCTCAATGTCCATTGTTCGTGATGTTCCTCTGCATAATATGATTTCGAGGCTCAATAATTCATAGATTCGATTTAGTTTAACCTTTTGTATTTCCTCTTCATGGTGTTTCGCACCCCGGTCATCTAGAACTCTAAATAGGTCACTTGTCAAATTGTCCATGGTATTTAGGATCCCACGTTTTCTTCTTCTTTCTTTGTAGTGAAGTATTGCGTTCTTGTCCTCTATTTCAGTTAGAATGAGCTGTGTGTTTATTACAAAGCATATCTGATGATTGTCTTCAGGTGTTTCCATGCCAAGTTGATCCATGGCCCTTGCCAGGTTTCTGTATGCCATCAAATCTGAATAGTAGGATGGGTGGTTGAAGCAAACAACTATTTTCTACTGCTCTTAATGGCCGCGATAAAGGCTGCACTGGTCATATCGATAACAACTCTTGGAGCTTGCTTTTTCTTTATACTGAGCCATCTTTGTTACTCTGAATGATTTAATTCTGGAACTCCGCATGTTGAATTATTCTAACCAGTTCGTTGTAAGATCCATTAAGTGCTTCAGCAGAAAGTAGAAGAACGAAGTTGTTTCCGGAATTTGCATTGCTTCTTTATTTTGATACATTAGTTTAGTGAGCAGCAACGCTCCACAAAGCTCAAGACGAGGTAGTGAAACTAAGTTTTTAATCGGGGCAACCTTTGCTTTTGACGCGAAAAGCCTCACAATAGTAATGCCTTTTAAATTTATAGATTTGAAGTAAACGGCAGCTTAGGCCTTTTTTAAGGCGTCACAGAAACCACGAACTTCTGATGTATTGTTCTTCTAAAAATGGATCCAACGTGGAATAAAGATTTCTTCCAGAAAAGGTTGAGAATCTTTAAATTGCCGCCATTTTGTTGATATGTGTTGTGTCGGAAGTTTTTCGTCCCAAGATAGGCCTGTTAGCCAGATTTTTGCATCATCAGTTTAGCTACAATTGTTATTGGTGCCAGCCAGCCTAAAGGATCAAAATGTTTTGCACTATCCGAAAGTAGGTTTTGTTCCATATGTGACGGTGGTCAGCTTAAACTCCTGAAATTCTTGTTGCGGAGACTCTCTCCACAAAATACGTTGATAGTTCTGATCATCTTCATCAACGTCGATTTGTTTGAATATTTTTTCGAGATCAGCTGTATGGGCGTATTTATGCTTCCGCCACCTTAACAGCATGGATAATAAATCCTGTTGAAGAGTATGGTCCGTTAACATTACGTCGTTTAACGAGGTTCCAGTTGTGGTTGTGGTAGAGCTATCGAAAAGTACCCTCAATTTCGTAATAGTATGCTCGAACCCTTTACAACTGTATAATGCGGCAGGTAATATCAACTTTCATGTGTCCCGAAGCGATATATTCATCCATGAACTTCTTATATTGAATGCCAAGTTTTGGATTTTTAGCATGTCGTTTTTCCACTTGTATCAAGCGCGCCATGGCGGCCTTTTTATGTGCATCCCAGTGGTTTGGCAGAATATAATTCAATGTCAAAAGGAATCTTGACTACGTAACGGCCAGACTTGAGCGTAACTGATCGCGAATATTTTTTCACACTCTAGTTCTTCTTTGGTGGATGCTCGTTTACGTGGCCCCTTCTCTATTTCTCAGAAGCTTCTCAATTGTTCATCTATATCAACTGCTCTAGCTATCACTGTTGAATTATGACAATCGACTGAGGCACGTCCTAGGAATATCCAGCATAGTTTGGTTTGTTGGGCTATCGGTTCGTCGGATGAGGTCCTTTCTATATTACTCATTAGAATTTCTACATAATAGTCCGCACCCAATAATAAGTCGATTGGTTTTATGCCATGTCTGTAATGAAAGTTGCTTGAAATCCAGGATCTTTTAACACAGGAATCAGTTCATTGAGAGTACCAGAAAACGCTTTCGCTAAGGTGGGTCCTAGTAAGATTCATTTGCGATTCCATGCATGTGTTACTTGTACGTTTGTATTAGTTGGCTTTATATTTTCTGATGTAGGTCGCGTACTGGTTACTATGCAGCATGCTGTGATGTGAACCTTTGCATAATTCACAACTTTTATTACATGGAAGTTTGTGTTCTGGAACCAAGCATTTGTGGTAAATTTTGGAACTTCTTACATTCCCGTAAATTGTGCTCTCCCCAGCAAAGGCGATATTTATCTGGTTTTTTGGCTACAGGAACAGTTACAGTTGTAAAGTCTGACTATTTCATTTTTTCACCATCATCTCGTGAGTTAAGGATCAATTTGAGTACAGTTCCTCGAATGTTAAAATTTGACTGATTTTATTCCAGCCCAAATAACTTCGAAATGGGGAGTGTAAGTAGGGATATCTAGAATAAAATATAGATAGTAACAAATACTATCTCGATTAGAGTTTTCAATGTCGAGAATCGGTTATGCGCGGATTCCAGAGGAAACCAGTAAAAAAGTACTGGGAAACCGAAAAGAGAAGAGTATATATTTAAATTACGTTAGAGCGACAAAGACAGCAACTTTTGTATGTTTTGTTAATCAAAATAGCGCCAGATTGGGGGCAATATAACCTAAAAAATTTCAAAATAAATGATTTTAACGAAACAAAAAATTTTCAAAATTTTATTTTACCACATAAAATAAAAAATTACACATTAAAATTATCCCGCGTTTCATTTTTTTCTAGACATTTTACTATAATATTTTTTCAACCATGAAATTGTCGTAGTATGCGAAAAATATTTTTCATCGCATACTATTTTTTGAAGGTGTGTTAAAAATGTTGCCATATAGTATTGAATTTCAAGCCTTTATTCCACAATGAAAAATTGTTTATTCAGTGACAAAAAGAGAAAGGTAATCAATAAATTATACTAGAGTAACAGAAATAGAAACAGGTGGCCATATTCCAGAATTTCTTCCACAAACCATTTAGGAATCCCATTTTCATCGAGCATACCCAATCTCATCATAATCCATTAAGAATTAATCGAGTTCCGTCCCAGGTGGCCATATTCAAGAATTTCTTCCAAAAATCATTTAAGAATCCCATTTTCATCCAACATACCCAATACCATCATAATCCGTTAAGAATTGATGGAGTTCCGTCCCAGGTGGCCATATTCCAGAATTTCTTCCAAAAATCATAATCGGTTAAGGATTGGGAGCACTGAATTTGTTTTGCGAAGATTTGCAAAAAATTACGAACTTGAAATATTAAAATTTGAATTTGCTCTGCATTTAATTGAAGTTGGTATGAAAAATGAATATGATTTCTGAATATGATTTGCAAAATCGTGAATTTGAAGTCCAAAATCTATATATAGAATTGGTTAGTGATTTGAAAGAAGAGCCACGGAGGATCGTCAATGATGCCCAAAATACCTTTAATGAAATTCAATAAACCTGAGTTGTTCTTAGTGAAATCGAAAATATATTAACAGTCCAGCCGAGTAGCATAAAAGTCAGTTAAGAGCGTAACGCTACACAAACCTTTAAACTCAAATACCAAGGTAGCACCATTGGCGCCAAACGTACATTAACCACCAGTGTTCGAGTTAATTTAACAGCCGCGACACATTTCAATCTATCTCTAAATTTTCCCATTTACTTATCATCTGTGAAAAGCTAATATTTTGTACTTTACTATTTTATGCCTATGTACTTACATCCGCTGTTTTAATATAATTTGGTGCGAAGAACGCGTATGCAAATGTGGTGTTGAAAACCATTAATGTTACATGGCAAGTACATAAATATGCAAGTTGTAATCGCAAATATTGAAATTAGCTGGAGGTGAGAATTGAATTTTATCGACTTGATAAACATTTTTGTAGTACCAGCCATAGCGTACACTATTTTTTGATATTTGTTTGAAGATCAAAATTGTGATTGTCACGAGATCGTGTGAGTTCTTTACTTAATTCGTCTCGATAAAAAAATACTGAAAATTTATTACAGATAAATTGTCCTCATAATTAGATTATCTTCGGCGATGGGCTGAGTGGCGCTAAACCATATACTTTATTACAGATAAAACATTTAATAAAATGTAACTTAAATTTTTTGACACCTGGGTGCACCCAAATTAAATTTCATTTTAACATAACCCTTTAGTCGTTATAAAAATACTACATGGCATGTCTTTTTTTATGTTTAATTGAAACAACGAAACAAAAATCATAAAAATCTTTTAACGCCGTATATCAATCCATCCATCCGTATATACGAAATAATAACAAAACGATCGGCTAAATTAACTTTGAAGGTGGTAATGTCATAATAAACCCATTAAACCAATATTTAATCTTTTTTTGTTTTTGTCATGGATCATCAAATAAAAATTAAAAATCCAAATGAAAATATAAAATATTCAATTCCCGTCAATTTTCCATAAATAGATGTTATGTACAAAAAAAAAGTAAATAATTTTCTTCGGTTTGTTAAATAATTCATTTCTTTAATATAATAAATAGTAAAAAAATATTAAAAACATAAATTTTACGACAATCACATTTTTTTATGTTTAATTCTAATTTCAGAAAAGATGTGCTGCACTTCAGCTCGTAAACCAGCAACCATCATCATTATAATCCTCATCAACAGTATACGCACCAACATGCATACGATCGTATAAAAGACTCAGCGCTCGATTTGACGTTTATGACGAGCGAACGAAAATCTCGATTTGAATATTTTTTTTTTATCGTGTGCCGCCGCGCACATCACAAAGTGCGTGTGCGTTTGCATTTTTGGGGCGCCAAACCAAATGCATAAAATCAAAGCTAAGTGAAACAAATCGATCGAAATTACAACATAATTACGAGTTGGATTGTTTAATATTATTATTTAAGATTTGGAATTACGTATAAATAAACACTTGAGACACGAACGTACAAACGAAAAATGTGATTAATATTTTCCGTTTATAGAAGTTGTTGTATTGTATTATTTGTGCGCGTGTGTGAGTTCCAAAATAAGAAAAATATCAAAGTGTTTTTTTTCTCGTTTAAAAGGCAAGTGCAAGTGCAGTGTTACAGTGCTATTTTTAGAATTGGTAGGGTGTGTATCAATTCGTTTTGAATTATAATTTTTTGTTTTGATTTTTAAATTTTAATTTTATATAAAGTTTATGGATGGATGTTCCTTTGTATCCTTCAAATTTTAATGAAATCCACTAATGGTAACTTTATTCCATGAACTTTCCAAATTTGTAGCATTCATACAATATTGCTGCAAAGGGAACACGCCATATTCCTACACTTATTAATCTTGATTTTAATTTTCTATGCCTTATTTCATTTTGCTCGGGCTTAACATTTACCTTATACCATATGTCAAGTATGCGTCTTTGGAGCTTGTTACTCAAATTAATCTTAACTTAGTAAGGTGTACCCTTGCCGTTATTAAAGATGAAAAAATTTGGTTTTGTTGAACAAATTAGAGTTGTTTGAATCCTACATTGGTTAGATTGGCTCAAAACATTGTCCCGTTTTGTTTTAAATCAAGAAAATCAATCGATCAATTTTAAATCGAGAAAACGCGCTTCCAGTGCATGATTTACTCACAAATTCATCATTAAGTTGACATTCTGTCACACACATCAAACCCAATCCCATTCAGCCAACAATAAAATTTAATTGGTAATAACTGCATTGGTGCATTGGTATTCTCAAATTGTTTCAACTTTCGATCGAGAAATCACGCTTCCAGTACATAATTTACTCACAATTTCTTAATCGGTATCAAAATTCCAATGCTTTCCAATTTCCGTTTCATTTGAGTATACTGTGGCTCTTTTGTGGCAATCCTCCTCGAATATGGATTTGGGGAAAGAATTTACATATAATTTTTGTTTAAAGTATTTTTTTCTGACAAACTAAGGTAAAAACTTAGAGATAATTTTTTTGAAAAGTAAATAAAATTTGGAATAATTTTCCTTCTCAGTTTCGCAATGGATATATTATTCCCAATTTATAAAATTGTTTTCTTAGTAGGCCGGAAAAATCAAATTTATAGATTAAAGCTATATAAATTCTTTCCCAAATTGCCTATTCCCAGGAAAATACCAGAATAGTCCCACTGTAGCACTATTCTGGTAATTCCCCGGGAATAGGGAATTGGCGAAAGAAGTTATCTGTAATTTCTGTTCAAATATTTTTTTCCGGCCTACTGACGAGAAAAGTTTCATGTAAATATTTGTAAATTGGGAAAGATTTTTCCATATCTAAATTTACAGGGAAAATTATTCCCAAATTAATTTTGTTTTGAAAAAAATTAACACAGTTTTTTACTTCAATATATCAGAAAAAAAATTAAAGAGAAATTACATATAAATTCTTTTCCCAGTTCCGTATTCTAAGGGAAATCCTAGAATAGGGCCACACTGGTCATAATTCGACCGTTCTAGGCTACTTCGGTTTGGCAAACCTTGTTTATGTATGACCCATTAAAAAAAAGCCTAACAATTCCCAGAAATAGGGAACTGGGGAAATAATTTACATATAATTTTTGTTTAAATTATTTTTTCTTGGCCTTAGTATGTAAAAAGTTACTTAGGCTGCGGGCCAATAGTCGGGTAAATTATTTACTGTGGTAAAAATCGGATTTAGAACAGATTTTTCGATCAGTTTGCCATAGAGTTTTTGAAAAATAAATGAATTTACCGAAAAATTTACTTAAAATTGGCTTTTACCCGACTATTGGCCCGCAGCCTTAGAGGTAATTTTTTTGAAAACAAAATAAAATTGGGAATAACTTTCCCTGTCAGTTTCGCAATGGAAATAATAGCTGTGTTTCTTGATGCTTGATCTGATCCCTTTCAGTTCATTTTTCGACTTCGATTTAAAGTTTGTGATCTAAAACAAATTTTGGATCAGGTTTCCCATATAAAATTTGAACTGATCCGGATCAATGCGTGTCATGAAACACGGCAATTATTCCGAATTATAAAAAATTATCTTAGTAGGCTGGAGAAATCAGATTTATGGATTAAAGCTATGTAAATTTTTTTCCAAATTCCCTAGTCTCAGGGAAATACCAGAATAGGGGCTAACACGGGCCTTAATTAGACCATTCTAGACTGTTTAGTTTGGCAATTTTTTTATGTATGACCCGTTAAATATAGCCAGGTAAATTTTTTAAATGAACTCTGAAGAACAGTCTACATCGAGAGTACTGAATGGAATTCTCTATTTATTAATGAAAGTTAATAAATTTTTTCACTTTCTTGATTTTTTTTCTGGACCATTTTGATGAGGTCTACGAACAGATAGTAATCACTAGGAACCATATCTGGAGAATAAGGTGGATGGGGAAGCAAATCAAATTTGTTCCATTTTGCCATCGTAGCCAACTACTAGTGACATGGTGCACTGTCTTTTTCTTTTACATTTGGGGCTATTGTTGTTGAGGTCACTCCTTTCTCAAGGTAGTGGACGAACAACTTGCTGGCTAACATTTACTTCGGACGCTTTTTTGTGGATCTATATATTCCATCCATTCACATACCAACGCAAAAATCCTTTTTGTTACGATTAAATAGCAAGCGCTCTGAATCAGCGAGGTTTTGCTATTTTTGATCCGCAATGTGGGTAAGTGTGGCACCCACTTTGAACAGAGTGTACACACTGCCTTTTGATATCTTTACGCTTTCAGCTATCTTACGCATCTTCACTTTACGGTCTGTCAAAACGATTTTGTGCACTTTTTTTTATTTTTTCTGGAATAACTGCCGAATTCAGGCGACCAGAGCATTTAGCAACATCGGTGTTTGTACGGCCACGTTAAACTCAGCAAACCAAATTTGAGCGTTGCTTTCGAAGTAGCTGCGAGTCGACAACTTTTTATTAGGTACGCCATCTAATTGTCAGGCTCGGGACTGATTGGCAGACGGACACGTCTTCGCATGTGTAACGCAGTCCTGTAATATACGTAATTGAGTGTTAAAATGCTGCTGCTCACTCTTTTAAAACGATGCGAAACCAGGCCTTACCTGCATATAAATGACCAGGGTAATAACCGAAGCCAAGTTTTTTCAATAAAAATTTGACACTTTGAAATAAAATTTGTTCTATAATTAGTCCTATTATTGCACTAATCAGAACTGAACTCCTTCGTATTAAACATTTGTTTTATCTTGTGATATTTTCATTTTTCATCATCAATACATTCGAAGGGAGGTTACCACGACGTTAGTATTTTGGTTTCGACCTAATGCAACATCATTCGGTCGTCTCTGCAGACTGTATAAATTATAATCACAATGCCTTAAGGAATTATTATGTTTCGCTGCGCCTTTGTTGACTTGAACTTTGCTGTATTTGACGCATACATGCAATTTCTATCACGACCAAAGTCCTAGTAACCTCACCTGAATGTGAAACTTGTGTCTGGCTGTCGCCCAGAATAACCCAAAATTTCATATCAATGCATTCATGACTTCTTTGGTCTTATTTAAATTATTAACCGGTAGGCTCAAAAGTTTGTAAGTTTGTTGCATTCATCTTTCCAGCCGAAATTAAAAAGTTGATTTTTTTTAATAATTCAAGGTCATTGAATGTTTGAATAAAAGCTGCACTTGTTTCATCTTCTACCACTTTCAAGTGCACTGCCCTACTATCAAAACATACAAACAGGTGTATCTTTACGTTGCTCTTTATAATGAACTAGCTGCCTCTCACTCTAACACCGTTTCGCATTCAAAAACTTATGAACTTGCTACCTTCAAGCAAATATAAACTTCTTTAATAAAGTGGCAATCCTGTACTGGCCAATTGATTGATCAAATCGGGTTAGGTTTTGGTTTCCGGTATTGCGTTAATATTTTTCTACGCGGATTGTTCGCCATTCTGTCTCTTTTGTCGATAAGAATTTTGGCCTAAACCACCGAATTTATAGTTGTCACTATTGTTTAAAATTTCACTTACTCTATTTGCAATGTAAGTCTTCAAACTAGGAGGTGAAATTTTCAACCACGATAGATGAAAAGTGGAATCTGACCACAGCATAACGTCATTAAATTTTAATTTCAACGACATCAAAATTTGTTGTACTAATTTAACCAACAAACATATAGCATTTAACTCCAGCCTTTCCGAACCATCATCAAATTCCTACCTCACGTATAAATAAATACAGGCACCGTAGCCAATTTGAGATGAGTCACTACACTAACTCTTAAAATTTTGTAGAACATCTCTTAAATCTAATCTCGTTTGCTTTTTAACCACCATGGTACTAATTGATCAGGCAAACAAAAATTCCAACCAATCTTTTCCAACCATATTTTCTGAATGAATATATTTGCTAATATGACATCGGACTTAAGATTCTTAACGAATCAAGCAGCTTACTAAGATCGGACAGAACTGACCGTTTTGTAATATTTGTAACTTTATTATTAGAAATAGTTTGAACTTTAATTCAAATTCATCCGACTTTTGTAACCATCGAATACCCAATGTCATAATGGTTTCATTAACTATTTTCAAGTTCCTTATCTTCTACAATAATTCTTTCTAAAAATTCCTCCGAAAAAAGTGGCGCTCAACATTTTCTACTATACTAAAAGGTTCTCTTGGACAAAAGGTCTTACTATACAGCACACCATTTAAAGATAACTGCGAGGTTATCTTGGCTGACGGGTCGTTTACAATTGTACATTTCGTTGTGCTGCTAGTCGCCCAAAGAACCGCTAAATGGCGCGATGAGTCCCCTAATTCTTCATATTCTCGCATGAAATTTATGTACTGAGTTTCTAGTTCTAAATTGCTCTGTAACATTCGTCCTATGCTAAAATAATCTCCTTTTTACCGTTTCCCGGGAATCTCTTAATAGGATTAGATTTAAATGGCACCATACAACATATTGAGCATTAGCATCTCTTTGAAGCGTATTTATAAAAAGTTATTCACAATTTTTTTCTTCCTTACTTAACCTATTTTGATTCTCACACTAAATTCATTTGCTATAAAGAAGGTCCCACTGCTACCTCTAATCTACACATTTCCACCAACAACCCATTCAAAAAGAGTGTTGTGATTTGTGAAAGCAGTGCATTACGTATTTCGTAATTCTTCTAAAAGCGATTTCTGCTGTCCTACCATTTACACCAGAAATGTTGTTGAAATCCTTTTCTACCTTGATCTGCAATCGTTGAGCGAAAAATATACTTATTTTTGACATCTTTTAACCATACCATCTACCCTCTCCTGCCTACAGCTGACAAGATTATCTGTTTATGAACGATTTCTTTGCATACAAAATTTGACTATTTTTTGAATCGAGCATCGGTTAGATCGGCTCAAAACATTGCAGCGTTTTGTTCTAATTTCCAGTTTGAGTATTCTGTGGCCTCAGAATTGGGGAAAGAATTTACGTAGCTTTTATCTACAGGGTGTCCCCGATTGGGATGCTAATCCGTAAAGGGGTGATTCCTTGGTTCATTTAATGAAAAAAATCGTATGGTAGTGGGGGATCAATTTTTGATATCCTTTGAGATACAGGGTGTTTAAAAAATTTGGTTCGGAAAAAATGTACAAGCAAATATTAAACTGTAACTTACAAAATATTTATCGGACGGCAACCAACAAAGCCTCATTTGACGGGTAATTGAATTGGCTATATTTAAGATCCTATTGGCTATCTTGCATCTATATCCATTTAAGAGCTTTGACGTTTTAAAGTTAAAAAAAATAAAACAAAAATGATTTTTTTTATAAAACTGAGTTTTCTCAAAAAAATCCCCTGATAAATTTTTTTTTTTTACCTAATTTTTTTCCATGAAATGAACCAAGGAATCACCCTTTAACGGATTAGCATTCCAATCGGGGACACCCTGTATAAGTTTGTTTTTCTTGGTCTACTAAGGAAACTTTTTTCTGATATAAATTTTTATAAATTGGGAATAATTTTTTCATTGCGATATTGGCAGGGAAAATTATTCCCAATTTTATTTTGTTTTCATAAAAATTACCTCTAACTTACTCTTATTACCTCTACCCTTTTTACCTTAGTATGCCAGGAAAAAAAATTTAAGCAGCCGACATGTTGCAACTATCACTTTTTTTGCTTCGACGAGAAAACCGAGCTACTTTGATGAAAATTTAAAAATTTACATAAAAGAAAAAATATTTTTACTTCTAAGATACCGTTATTCTATCGAAAATGCATCGAAGCGAAAAAAGTGATAGTTACAACATGTCGGCACAGAAATTATATGTAAATTCTATCCCCAGTTCCCTATTCCCAGGAAAATGTTAGAATAGGGTCACACTGGTCTTAATAAGACCATTCTAGAGAACTAAGCAAAATGGGTCATAAGCAATGAATCCATTGCTCTATGATAGTCAGCCAATAAGTCCCGAGGCTATATACTAAACAAACATTTTTTTTTTGCAAAATTCGATTTTATTCATCAACATAATTTCCTTCAAGAGTGATATATTCATTCCAACGCTTCTCTAAAATTTCGATGCCTTTTTTGTAAAACGGTCTTTGGCTTCAAATCGTTAATTTTTCGGCAACAATTCTTTTCCTGGAATAATTTTATGAGCAATACGAACAGTTAGTAGCCGCTGGATCAGATCTGGCTAGTACGGTGGAAGGGGATGCGATTCAAACTTCAATTCATGCAATTTTGCCATCGTAGCCAACGACTTGGTGGCTATCTTGGTGAAAAAACACTTTTTCTTTTGCATTTGGGGCCTTTTTTTCGCAACTTCTTCCTTCAAACACACCAATAACGCCATGTAATATTTGCGATTGATTGCCTTTCCTTTCTCAAGGTAGTCGTCGAATAAAATGTATTGCGCATCAAAAAATACGGGGGTCAAAACCGATATTTGCATTTTAAATCGCTTCGGACGCCTTTCACCAGCTGTTGTCTACTCAATTGATTGATAATTTGATTCTGAAGGGTAGTAGTGGATTCATGTTTCATCAGTTGTCACATACCGAGACAATAATCCTGTTTGTTACGATTAAACAGCTCCACACAGTGCTCTTAATCATCGACACGGTGCTATTTTTGATGTGAGCAAGCGCAACACTCACTTTGAACAGAGTGTTTACACTGCCTTTTATTATCTTTAAGTGACACTGCTACCTCATAGGATATAACTCATAGAAATTACCGATTACCGAAGCAAATATTTCTTAATAAAATTTTGACTTTAATAAAATTAGTCCTATTAGTCAAATAATTAGAACAGGAGAGGATTAGAGGAATCATGAAATCCAAACGGGAAAATCATTTATTTCTAAATGTTTCTATGAACAATTAAAAAATATTTTGAAAAAAAAATTATCAAAGTCGGCTTAAATATTTTATAAGAATTAAACACAAATAAACAAAAATTTCGCGGCAACTTTTTTTCCATTATCGAGCATTTTTGTACGGAAATCTATTACCGGTAGAAATTAATTTAGAAAAATCTCCTAATAGATAAATTATTACCTAACTTATATTTACTTAACCCCTATAACTATCACCCTCCATCTACTTTGGGAAATTTCAACAGTTTTAATCGAGGAGGTTGTAAAATATTTTTTAACCCGCTAAACATTTCTGGTCGTTTTTCATGATTCCGCCCCAGGACCACCTCACATTAAACATATGTTTTATCTTCTGATATTTATGCTGTATAAGACAGCGGAAATTTTCCAGGCGGAAAATAACAGATTACGTTTCTTACCACATGTGACAGCACTGTCACAAAAGCTAATTTCTGATGTTATTTCATTACCAGCGGACATTTTTTATTTATTCCCAGCGAAATAAAATTTTAATACTCAATTCGTTTAGACGTATCACTTCATGCAACGTGACTATGGATCTTCCTGGTTACTAGATTTTAAAATCAACGTTTACTAAATAAATTGGTGTAAGACTCTCAATGAACATTTTTTAAATCTTAGTGGGCTGCATTAATCTGAATTTTTTTTATTTATTTGTCACGACAAAATTTCAAGTGATTGAAATTGTCGTTTGAAGTGATAGCAGTCGCAAGGAAATATAAAGCAGCATACTAAGATTTAAAAAACAGCCAGAACGACTGTATTGAACAAATATTTTGTAAGTTTCGGTTTAATGATCTAGTAACCAGGAAGTTGAGTAGTTACGTCACTTGAAGTGATGCGACTAGGGGAATAGGTTTGTTAAAAGTGTTCCTTAAAATGACAAGTCGATTGATCTCCGAATTAAAGGAACTCGGTATATGAAATTTAGAAATTTAACAATGTGTGGTCTTTCTTCGCCGTTGCTGAGTTTTGGACGAAATTCTAGGATCTGTTAATGCTGGATTAATCTTGGCCATTTCATAACCCATCCTTATGAAATTTGGTTTCCTCAAATTTTCCATATATTCTCAGAATGACTTTAGCTATCAAAGAAACAGCCGTACATATTGTGACCTATGCGAGCTTTTGAGATATTAATGATAATCTTAATAATGAGAATTCTTAACGACAATCCCCTTTAATTTTTTTATTCGATTCGTAACTGGTTGCATAACTATTTTTATATTTACTTATAAAGATGTAAATGAGAAGTGCCTAACATTGACTCATTTCAGAAACTTGTTCAAAATACATATTAGAATTACAATAAGACCTGCGATGCAAACTTTAAATTTTTTTAAATTAATTCTCTTCAGCTCAAAATCGATTATAATCGAGTACATTCCACAGATACCACATTTTCATCTAAAATTTATACTTCAATCCAAAAGTAATCTAGAAACGAAATTTCATAAGGACATGTTATGAAATGGCCAAATTTAGTCCAGCATGAACAGATCCTAGAATTTTACCCAAAAATCAAACCAATACTATGCTATCAAAATTTCATCGTAATCCGTTAAAGGCAGGCGGATGAAGAGGAAACATTGTTAAATTTCAAAAATTCATATATCGAGATCCTCCCCTTCTAAGATAATCAATTTGTCATTTTAAGGAACACTTATTACTTTTTGCGATAGTGCTGCCACTTGTGGCGAGCAGCGTAGTCTCTTATTTTCTGCTTGCAAATTTCCGCTGTCAGCATCTGATATTTTCAATTTCCATTATCATTTCATTCGAGATGAGGTTACCCCTCGCCTCGATGTGAGCTTGTGTCTCGCTTTCGCTCAGAATAATCCAAAATTTCTTATCAATGCATTCATGACTTCTGTGGACTTATTTAAATAATAAAACGATATATTGCTTTTCGATAATTGTACAACTTTGGCCAATCTCCTTGATTTCCGTGTAGTATGAAATTGATACGTTTAGTTCATTCATCTTTAGAATTCCTTCAGAGGCCTAAAAGTTTGCTGCCTTCACCTATCAACCAGTAATCAACAAATTAAATTTCGGAAATCCAGTGGCTAAACATTCAATAAAAGGTGCACTTGTTGCATAAAGATGACCTAGAATGTTCCAAGTCAACTATGTTTATTGAAATGGCTTGCTGCCGAAATCTGTCTATCAGCTAGAATAAGCCTAAACAACTTATTTTTCCAATTTTAGTTTAAATCTGATGCGCGGTAAACATTTTCGAATGACCTTGTTGATTGAATTTTTTCCATCTATATCCAAAACTGCTATCGGAACGGCGTTAATGAAATGCCAGCATAATCGGTTTTATATGAAAATATCGAATTAAAAGAGGCGTGAATGACTATCCTGTGGTAACAACATTTGATGATTCTGATCGTAATCCATATGAATCCGTCATTTTTATTTTTTCTGGAATGAAATCGTGGGATAACTTCACACACATCTCTTTAGTTTGTAATGACTTCCCAGTATTAGGTTTAGCAATAGTATTTAGAAATCTACGGTTCTCTCTCTAATTTTATCCGCAGCGATTTGCAAGTTGTCGAATATTACTATCGGTAAATTCCAACCTAAATTTTAAATCGTTATTTTGTGTGTCTCGTGAAACATCCGAAGAGATACCAATTTAGGCATGCACTGTTTAGGTCATTAAGTCATCATCCTGTCGGGGTCATTACCATATATATCTCCAGATGCGAATCGAGGGCGTCCGTCTATAAAAAATATAAATGTTAAAAATTCAAAACGAATTAATACACACCCTTAGTACACATATTTTATTCGATTATTTTTTGTTGCTATTACAAAAATTAAATAAATAATAAAATTTTTTATAACCATTTGTGTGCATACGGTTGTCTTTATAATAATCTTAAATATATATTTTTTATTTCTTTGAAAGGCAAGAAGATTAAGAATCCAAAAAAAAAAAATTCACGCACAATAAAATTAAACAAAAATATGTTAAACTCTTCTTGTATACGATATACGATATAAGTGCACCCGAGGAAATAATATGTCCTGCGGACGGAAAATTAAGAAGAAAATTTTATTTTATTATTTTTAAAAATCTAAATATTTATATTATTGCAAGAACAAAATACTAGCGCGTATTATAGTGAGACACCCAATGCATGTAATTCCTTTGTCTTATATAGTTTTAAGTGTCTGACTGTGTGCGCGGTGTATAAAGAAGAAAAAATTTAATTGTTTTGAAAAAAAAAAACGAAATTTCTAAATATCTTAATGGCTTGTTTATAATAAAAAATTAAATAAATATAATTAAAAAAAATTTAAGTGTACCAATTAAAATTACAACAACTATAATAGATAACCATAAAAATGAGTAACATAATTTTTAAAAAAATGTTAAAGTTTTTTGATAATCTCTATTGGAAAAATTTAATAGGTGTAATAATTTTCTTACAAATTATTTCGAATTGTGGTAAGTACAAATATTTTTTTCTTAATTTTCAATAAATTTTTATAAATTTTTTCAAATTTTTACAAATTCTCCAGAATACAATTAAACACTCAGTCTCTTGGTCTTCTATATATGGTACAACATAATATGTCCGAATGAATTTGGGTCAGTAATTACTTAAATTTTTTGTTTTGTGTTGGTAAGATAAAAGGAAATTGAGGTAATTCATTTCTAAGTCTAAGACGTTACAACACACAAGAATACAAAAAACAAAAAAAAATTCTTGGTTTTAATTATAAATAAGATTTTTGAGGGTTTGAGGTTTATTTTTTATGTCTATAGAATTTATTGGCCGTATACGAGTGAATTGTGTACGATTTATTCAATTTGATTTACTCTTTTGGATCAAATGCCGGTCTCCAAATGTTATCTATTATCTGTGGTATGTGTGTGTGTGTTTTTGTATATATGGGATTTTAAGATCAAATGCGGTGAACCAGATTCTTTAATTTGATTAATAATGTTGTTTTGAAGATTTTTTATGGTACTTACATCTTCATGTTATGTTTATGTTTGTGTGACCTATTGAATTTATGAAATACATATTTGAGTAGCATTTGGGGTTAGCCGAGATTAACAGTATGTACTGAAATTAAAGAGATATCTAAATTATTATTTGAATATTCAAATTCTAGATATTAAATGCTTCCAAGGTACTAATTTCCAATATTCTCTCCTGTGGCAATATTCTAGTAATTGGGAAATAATTTATATGTAATTTCCATTTAAACATATTTTTTCTGGCCTACTAATGTAAAAAGCTCGTGCTATCTTTTTTGAAGACAAAATTAAATTGGGAATATTTTTCCCCGTCTCAGGATATGACAAAAATTATTTCCAATTTATAAAAATTTACATCAAACTTTTCCCCTGAGTATGCAACTTTTCCCCTGAGTATGCCAGAAAAAAATATTTGAACACAATTCCTCATTCCCGGGGATTTCTTGGAATTCTTGGAATAGTGCCACTGGTAAGCCGAACCATTTTTAAATATTCAGCTAAATATGAGCGTCTTCACTTCATCGCATCTTCACGCCCACCAGAAGCTCAAAGGGTGTCATTGCGACACTGCGCTGTTAGGTGTTATTGATGAAAATCTGTAGGCGATTTGAATGCTTGTACCAGTTATTCGGATTCGCTAGCGAAAGTTTAGCTAGGGATCGTATAATATCCCTATTCAACCGCTCAACTGGTACATTGCCCGGTGGGACACCTGTGGTTATTTTCGTGTATGCAATCTGTCCATCATCGCAGTATTTACCAAATGCTTCAGATGTGAAGCACGGATCTCTGCCACTCACAATATGCTTTGGGTTCCCAAATATTTCTTTTTGGCTGTCTAGCTTTTGAATCACCTCGCATGTGTCTGTCGTCTTTTTGGTGGGGTAAATCCAAACGGATTTGGAGAAACCATCAATAACACTGAACATGTGTTTTTAACCTTCTCAGACGCCGCTTGGCTTCCCAAATGATCAATGTGGTAGGTTACCAATGGCGCATCACCTTTCGTAATTGGATTAAGGAAGTTATTTTTCTTCAGCCATTTTACGTTGTGGAAGGATGCACGGAATACATAGTTATTAATAAATTTTCTAATTTTCCCATCAATTTTCAGGATAAAATATTGTCAATGCACTAGCTCTTCGGTTTCCTTTGTACCAAAATGTCCCTGTTCATGATACATCCTAATTACCTGATGTTGCATTGACTTTGACACAACTAACACTGTAGAAACTTTTAACAGCTTATTATGGCATTCGCTATACTCATAACATAATTTTTACGAACGGCCCAGTAGCCGACCCGCTAATTTCAACTAGTGATGCAGCGGCCTCACGCACGGTGATTTTGCTGGCTAATACTCAGCGTATTGGGTCGTGGGGATTTAGAGGCTTGCATGACTCTAGCCTACACCGTGTTTATAGATAATTTTAAAAGAAAAACGCGTATTAAAAATAAAATAAAAAAAACCAGTATGTTACCAAAGAAATTACCAAAAATTAAACAAAAAAAAAAAGTGGTACCTCGAATGTGGCGGTTTTTAGCCGTCATGCCACATGTGATGCCCCACCCGGACCATTGCGGCTTGGTTATGCCGTTTACCCGCTCCACTGTTGCGGCCCACTCGCTGGTAAACTTCCAAGAATAATCGTATCGGTGGGCGTCCTTCCGAAATTTATCGCATAAAAAAATTGATTTTAACAATTCGTCGTCACTAATCCCGTATATTCTATTTTTTTTTTTTACCTTGATAGGCCACCGAAAAACCCGTAATAAATGTGGCGGGCGTCCTTCCGCATTTACCGTAAACGAATAGCAGATTGGCCACTCGTACGTTGCGTGGTCTTTCCCCCGATACCCGTACACGAATTACCTCAACAAGCCACCCGTAAAAAAACGTTGGGTGTTCTTCCGTCTTTTAAATATAAATTTCCCACGTGTTGCCGCCCGAAAAAAGGTGGTGCGCTAAGACGGCAAAAAAATGAAAAAATAAGAAATCGAGATTTTGAAAATGGAGGTCTAAAATAAAAAATGTCTCACCGAGAAAAAAAAATTATTAGAGCCTCTTGCCTTCTCTTCTTTATCAACCTCAAAAACTGAACTTTTTCACCTTAAAAACCAGACTCGATTTTTCTAACAAACCAAATACCAAAAAACAAGATTTTAATATTTTTTCTTAAAATTCCAATCAAGACTGAACAAACAACAAACTAACCAAAAATTCTCGCACCAAATAGCAACGATGCAGAAAAGTATTTCTTCTTATGAGCCTTTCGTTCTTGCACATGCAGTTGATGAGCAGTGGAAAAATAGAACGAACGTGATTTGCCAAACACAAAACAAGAAACATAGAAAAAAAATATTCATCTACATCTTAATCGCTCGTACACACGCACATATTGGTCTCGCTCCAAAAATCAATATTTGGTGATGCTATCGTAGAATTAAATTGGCACAACACAAAAAAATTCCCATCGAAGCAATCATAGTATCGCTACTCATACATAGATAGCAATGCCACAACGATCAATAATAAATTTCAAATTAATAAAATGAAAATGGGAAAGGAATTTAAATGTTATGACCAATGAGTCGTAACATAATCATCGTAGGAACTCGTCTCGGCTTCAAGTATGGATCATCTTTCTGTGCCGCTTTCAGTTTCGTAATAACGTCTTTTTTATTTACCATGGCAAGGGGGCTTAGGCTAAGGGCATCAACATGCTTCATACGTGTTCCTGGCCCGTGCCCCAAAGTGTAATAGAATTCTTTCGAATTCTTCGATTTTCTATGCCAACTCTTTTTTGCATGGTCGCCTTCAACGCACAATTTGTTACAATGGTAAATTGAAGCCCATGCAGATACACTCTGAATTTCTTCAACGCGCTCACAATTCCTAGTACATCTAAATTGTAACTGTTGTACCTCTGCTGGTATTCAGTTGTTTTTTTACTATAGTAAAATATAAGGTGAAATGCTTGATTCTCAGGGCCCTTTTGTAATAATACGGCAGCTAAACCAAATTTGCAAGCATCAGTGTTAAGTTCAGTAGGTCAGTGAATATATTCAATGAATATACTCTCAGCACTGGTTTAGAAGTGAGCATATTTCTCAAAGTTGCAATTACTTTTTTCTGTTCGCTTCCTATCTTGAAAACAGCACCATCCTTAAGCAAATCTGACAAAGGCTTAGTGATCAATGCATAATTTTCGACAAATCTTCGAAAGTACCCTGTGAGACCAAGAAAACTGAAGGATCTGAGAAATTCCAAATTGCTTTCATCTTGGATGCCGATGGCATTATGCGACCGTTCGCAACTTGGTATCCCAAATAATCAATAGATTTTTGTAAGAATTGACACTTACTCCATTTCACATCATGTCCATTCTTATAGGCAACTTCAATTATGCGAACCAATCTCGAAATCGCTTCTTCTTCAGTTCTTGTCGGAATTAGAAGGTCGGCTAGGTAAATGCAGAGAATTTTTTTCATCAACAGATGCTGGAAAATATTGTTGGTGAACCTTTAAAAACTGGAAGGTGATTTACAGAGTTCAAATGGTGCTCTCAAAAATTCGTATAACCAAAACGGGGCTACAAACCCTGTAAACTTTACTGAATCAAGAGTACTTAGCGCTTTGGTCGATTTGATCATCGATTAAAGGCAGTGGATACTTATCTTCTACCACAATCTTGTTCATCATGCGGTAATCAACGCATAGCTGCTTTGTCCCATCTTTTTTGTTTGACAACACTATCGGCTAGCATAGTCGGATTTGCTCGGTCTAATGCCGACGCTTTTCCGGGTAATAGTTAACGATTACACTCTTAATTTTGTCAGCCAAATGTTTATTTTCTATGTGGTCCAAGTATAAATTTAATTCTCCGTGTTCCAGAATGAATGAGAACATCTCAGGTACAAATTTTTTCATCGTAATGCCGATTGGTGAAATTATTGTAACTGTCTTAGATATTAGTTCATTTCCCAAAATCACACGCCCTGGGTATTGTAATCGTCACCGCATCCACCATGATAACTACCGACAATTGCCCAACCGTTTTCAAGTTCCTCGAACCAACACCCGGAAAATAAAGTTGCGATCGCTCCAAAATTCGGCTCACTAATATTTGTGTATTTTTTTTGCGTCATGAAATTCAAGTCACTTCCAGCGTCGACTAGCCCATGCAACTCTTATTCACCAAAACTAATATTTTTTATCTTGCTTGCACAACTATTTTGGTCTCTCGTAAAGCGCATGCTTTGCCTTTTCTTTATTAGGCCATTCCTTACTGATATGCACAACTTCTCCACAACTATAACAACGCGGGTTACGCGGGTATTCCTATGCGTCGCACCCCTGTAATTTGGTGGCGTTTTGAAAGCCTTCGAATTTGCGGTGATTTTCGACGAAACTGAATTTTGCTTACATTTCTTGTTTAATTCAGCATATGAATCCATCCATTGACCGTTCATAGAAGAGTTGTTTATTGGTCCCCAAATCAGGAACCAATTTCCCCTTTTCCAGACGGTAATTTTTTCGCCCAGAAAGTTTCAGATGTACTCCAAATTTTTCACACGTGCTAACATCGTTTGTGGTTCTCAAGCTGTTTTTCGCAGCTCCAGCCACTTTTCCACCGAATAACCGTCATCACCACTAAATTGCACCAAAGATTCCTCGACGTATTTAAACAGAAAAGTTGAAGAAATTCCGGATTCACTCCGTACGGTATTATTAACGATGTTCAATAACGTGCGAACGTGTTCAATAAGTCGTTTTCTCGACGAAGCAATTCAAGTTCGCATTCTCTTCCTTCTAACTCCCTGATACATTTCTCCACATCGGCAAAACCATCTGTAATAGAGGAGTGGTGAGTTGAGAAAAAGTTTAATTATAATAAATTTTTTTTCGTCTATTTCAAAATTGCGCACAAAATGGAGAATTTATTATTATTTATTTTGTTTTTTTAGTTAGTTCAGTTCACAATTCGCACTACGTATTTAAAATTGTTCAATAGTTATTAGAGAGAAAAATCGCACACGTCGTTACGTCTTGAATTGTTGTTGTTACAGCGAAATTTCACGGGCTGTTCAATACACAATATCAGCACACGTTATCGCGGAATCGCCAATTATCCCAGTTGAGCCTCCACTTGTAGGATTTTACTTTTGATCGTCTTAAAAATGAAACGCGGAATTAGGTTTTGGTTTTTGACTCGGTATTTGTTGAATTACCACAAAAGACTGTCTTTACGAATAATCATTTTATTACATTTCCAAAAATAATCTCAGTATACAGACTACAGCACAAAATTATACGATCGAATTTTATGGGTATTCGTCTACATTACTTGTAATAATAAACAGTAATACAATACAATAAGCAATATTAATTAAATACAGAGTGCCCCACATGAATGTACTCTCGTTTATATGATACCACTAACTCGACGACTTGAAAATATCTTCATTATCGACCTCGAGCGTTTTTACGATTTAGAACAATTTAGTTGGTGTGCTAAAATGTAGAAAGAGATCGGCTCAAAATCCCGAATCACAAAAGAACGAATTATCAAAATCCCCCAAAAAATCCCGACTTTCAAAATCACGACTTTTAAAATCCTGACTTTCAAAATCCCGACTTTCAAAATTACCACTTTTCAAATTGCCGACTTTCAAAATCCCGATTTTTAAAATTCCGAAACATTAAAAATCCCGGTATTTTTTTAAAAATATTAAATATTAAATTTAGTTTTTTTTATAGCTAAAAAATCAAAATTTAATATTTAATATTTTTTATAATAATTTTTAATTTTTAAGGTTTTAGCAAAATCGGGATTTTGAAAATCGGGAGTTTGAAAATCAGGATTTTGATAGTCGTTATTTTGAAAGTGGTAATTTTGAAAGTTGGGATTTTGAAAGTCGAGATTTTAAAAGTCGAAATTTGAAAATCGGGATTTTTTTGTCGTCGGGATTTTGATAATTCGGGATTTTGTGATTCGGGATTTTGAGCCGATCCCCTGATCCCGGCACCTAAGTACCCCGAAGTTCAAATCTAAAACTCCTTGGAGGGATAAGCGGGGGGAGCGCAATGAACTTCCGCGTGCCCGTGAGAGTTATCAAAGCCGTTAGCCTCTACAATTATTGCATTTCAAAATGCCGGCCCGCGAGCTCCCTAATTTATATTTTTTTTTAAAAATCGCGCTTCCCTCGGCTGATTGAGATTCGTTCTCGTTTGGCTTATTAAAGAAGGATGAAATCCGCGGTAAACGTTGTAGCTGTTTTTCTGATTCTACCTTTTTCCCCCTTTTTTCTAGTCCGCTTACATAAGTTCTTCATTTTAATAAAGGAAACAGTTTAGTTTTAAGAAATGCGACAAACGTTAAAGTCGATATTTTGATTATTCATTAAATACACAAAAAACTATTGTGCATATCCATACTAGAGTAACTTGTATCCGGTAAATTCTTTGTTTCTTTCCCCTTTTTCTATAAAATTTATTTATTTTATAGGTTAAGAGGAAAGAAACGAAGTAGTTACCGGATTCAAGTTACCGTAGTATGGATATGCACATTAAGAAACTATTAATGCGTTTGAAATCAAATGTTGAAAATCAAACCGCTTTTGGCACTGTTTTTAACATAAACAAACGGTATATTATATAAGTACCAAATTATTTTAAGAAGATGTCGTTATTATCATTATACACATAAAATATTAAGCTTCTTTTAAAAATTAAAATTTTAATATAAAATAATCAGAATTAATTTGAAATTTCGGCCGTTTAAAACCGGGGCCCAGGCCTATGTGGACTTGAACTATCACCAATTCAGGATTTCGTTGATCTGTTGCTGTATAAGGCAGTGAAAATTTGCCAAATAAAATTTCGTATTAAAGAAACTTTATATATGGAATTATGAAATTTTACAATGTTCCATCTATCTCCGCCACTTTTTAACATAATATGATTAAATCTGGTTAGTAGTATTGTTTAGGGGTTATAAAGTGATTTTTGAATACAATTCTAGGATCTATTCTTGCTGGACTAAACTTCGCCATTTTATACACAATCATTATGAAGATGGGTTTCTACGATTAATTTTGGATTGACACATAAACTTTTGGATATGTGCATTCTACAAAAATTCTAAGATACGTTTTGAACGCAATTCTTATATTTGACTATATGCTGGAGAAAACTCGGCTAATTATTAACCCATGTTAGTCCAAAATATAATTTTTTGAATAATGCCTAGTACGCAGGTGAAGTGAAATGAAATTTTACATATAAAATTGCGGTATGTATACAGTTTAGCCAGTGAAATTGAAATTTTTCGTATTAGAATAGAGATGTCTCTGTTTAACTCTATACATTTTTTACTGCATTTTTGTCTGCCGGTACGATAAAAGTAAACTAAAATTTTGACGTTTTAATAACTTAGCTGCGGTTAATTTTGGAGACCAGCGAAAATTTCATTTTACGTCAGCTGCGTACTAGCCTTAATCCCTAAAATGGTTACTAAAACTTTTGAATGATGAATTTAAAAAAACCACGCACTTTTCCGACTGGCACTGGTTAAACTACAACTCTCTCTGCGTCCCGAATTGCTTGCTCTTATATACTTCCCTATCGCTCTTCGAGATTATTCTTTTTATTGCAATTGTAAACAGCTTTCATGCAGTTGAATTCCCTAAATGTTATTCTAAAATCCAATTCCCAATCAGTATTGGAACCGACAACATCGATGATGTTAAGAATAATCCAAATAATAAAATTATGTACCCTGACTAGCATCGAGCTCGTGTCCTAAATGACATCAGTTGATGGTGTGTAACTTTACCGCGTGGACCAACGAGTGATATGCTTTTGTAAAGTAGAATTCGTACCATTACCCCCACCTTAAATTTGTTCATCCCGAACAGACACATCCAATGTCATATCGCTTGAGCTTATGAACTTGCAAAATTTTTCGTCCATCTCCCAAGCGTTCTTGCATCCGATACACATCGTCGCTGATCATCTTGTGCATTTTGAGGTCTACTTTTCTTCGATCTTTGTCCATTCGTCGTCGTTGTTTAGCTGCGTTATTTTTGTGGCCCCTTAAATAAATCGATCGTTTCTCGGTTTCTTGGTCGCTTTCCTTTATTGATTCATCATGTCGCTGTTCGTTTCTATGCAACTCCATTGTCGGACTCACCCTCAACAATCGTACTGGAATTGCTGCTGGGCCTCTCCCAAGGGTCTCTGCTCTATTTAATAAGCCAATTCGTCCCTCTTTTTGAACCTGAATTTGAACCAAACGTTTGCCTTTGGTCTCGGATGGTATCTGTTCCCGCATCCTTGCTTAACGATCACTCCATCGTTGCGTATACTCTCGTATGTAGTGACCTAACTTCCTGCATTTGAATATTCTTCTTTGGCTTTTGATGCCAACTGACTCACCATTTGACTGTTGTAATTTTCTGTGGCTCAAACAGCTCAGTGCCAGTTGCCTTAACTCCTCTTTTATTATAGCTTTCATCACCGTCATATCCTCGTAATTTAGCTTGTGCAACTTTATTGTGTCAGTGGCCAAACTTGCTGATAAAGCCAACGCCAATACTTCATCCATGGTTTTACCTCTAGTGATCGTTTTTAAATGAAGTTTCAGATGGTCGTACTTGACAGCATTGCTAACGCATCCACTGTTACTTCAGCACATCTGCAGGTGCATTGCCATAACTTGGCTCGCCAATTCTGTTACTTCTACATATCTCCAAGTCTTATAGGCTTTCCCCGAGTAGTTGTTGCTTGCTTTGGAGTTGAATCTTGCATAATTCTCTGACGTGTTATTGCCCTATCTTATTTCCAACTCAGTCATGATCAGCAGTATGCAGAACATCGGCTTTTCCACGAAAAGCCAAAATGAGTGCGTTGAGCTGCTCTCCTGTGTCTCCTGTGCTGCATTGCCGCTTGAAAATGGAATAGGATTTCACTGTCGAATGTCGAAGTTTTCAAAACTTCCCTTGAGCTTCCAGCGAGCTTTTGCGAGGTATCTGTTTCAAGATATTCTTCACGGTGAATTTATTTGACTCTGTAGCAAAATTTTCTGCAGAAAAATTTGCTGCAGAATAAATAAATTTTTATTCCGAAGGGGCAATAAATTTTAAAAAATGAAATTTAGGGGAAATTTGTTTACCAAAATATAACCAATTTAGTTAATTTGATTGGTTGCTTTTGCTCTCTCTCTCTTTGATTTCTATTCTCCATCAAATTTTTCTGCAGAAAATTTTGCTACAGAGTCAAATAAATTCACCTTCAACTTGCTTAATTTTATTTTCAAACTCCTGCCTGATTGGTCCTTCAAATTCCTTGAGCTGGCCATCTATTTTTCCTCAAAGGATTTGATTTCTCCGCAAAACTCTTTAATTTGAAGATTTTGGGTACGAAGGATTTCGTCGAGTTTTTCGTTCTGCAAGCTAGCCACTTTGCTCACTTGAGGCAAAAGTGCATCATGTCTTCCTTGTCCATGGAGGTTTTCTGTTGTTCAGGAGTTGGTGGTTATACTGATATTGTTGTTTTTGTTTGCTCTACCGCTCCAGTTATCCCATTTTTAACTTTTTCTTCTCAATGACTGGATTTTCTGCTCAGCGTTTGGGATAACTGGCGCAAATCCCTGAAAGTCATGGCATCGGTGATGATTGTCGCGATATTCGTCCTCCGGTTTCAGCATTCTGCTCTTATTGCCTTGTCTGTTAATTTGACTGAAACAATACGTTTCCAAAAGCCAAAACAAACGTATTCATTGAGATCTCTCATTAAACGAAAATCTCTGTCCTCCGAGCGCACCTTTTAGCTTACGGAACAAAAAAGTTGATTGGGGCTCTGGTGAGTAAGAAAGGTGGTCAAGCAGGTGGTCACTGAGATGTGAGACGACATATTGTCTTGATGGAACAAGATTTTTTTTTCTGTAAATGTGGCGGTTTTTCCGCAAGTTCTGCCTACAAATTGTCGAGTAATGATGCGTAATTAGCTCCTGTAATGGTTTTCCTTTTTTAAAGATATTGATTAAGATAACTCCATGACTGCCCTCGAAAACAGTTGCCATCACTTTCCGTGTCGAAGAAACAGCCTTTGCCTTTTTTGGAGCAGATTCCCCCTCCACTCGGCAGTCCACTGTTTTGACTGTAATCGGCGCCAAAACCCTAATTTATTGCAAATAAATTGCGCCAACAGAGTGCTTTAGAAATGTTCATTCGAACATGGTTCTAGTACAATGTCAGCAATCGTAGCACTCAATTCGCGGTTAGCTTTCTCATGCCTAAATCTTGTCTAGCACCATTTGGTGAACATGAGCAATGTTACCGTCAATTTTTCGACCCACGTTTAAATTCAGCAGCCCATAATTTCACGATAGTAAATGATGGTGTAGAGCCCCCTTTCACACCGTCCAGCTCATCTTTGATTTACGTAGGCACATTGCCTTTCAAAAACAAATCTTTAATGACAGCCCGATACTCGATTTTTCCATTTTTACAAAAACACTCACATCGATTCACTCGATGGTCACAAATAGCTGATATTTCGGTGAGTACCTTTCAACGCATTCACAAACACACTCCCTTATTAATGTTGTTGAGTGCTGCCATCTTCATGTTGAGGTCGAACATTTTTCAGACAACCCCCGTATACTTTAATTAAAGAGTAATTGAAGGCTTTGAATTGCGTGCCGAGTTGTTGTTGGCTTTCTCTATGTACTTTAAATTAAATTATATTTTTTTTATCCTTGCACTAAAAATTCTATAAAAATTAGAGGCCGTCGGACATATATTACTAGGAATCCTCCTTTGCGTGGAAATTCTGGCGAATGGAATAATTCCGAGAATTTTTTATTCTGTGTGCAGCAAAATGCGTGAAGCATGTATCGGATGACTAAAGGCGGAAAATGAAAAACCTAAATTTGGGCCAAACTATTTGAACGCACACGTCATTGTTAATGAGATGAAATCCTCAAAATGAGGTGTGTGACGTCTATGGCATGTATCAAGGAACTAAGCCATCATTTCACATGACAGGTAAACTGGACGCACTTGTCCAGGTTTTTGATTTTGAATAAACTTCTTGCCATATATTTTTCGTATTTATAAAAATCGTAATTCTAATTTAGTCAAAGAATTTCGAATACCTTTATCTAAACGTCCTTTATATATCAATATTATAATATTCCTCGGGGGCCGAAAATGATCTAATCTGTAGTCAAACACATTATATGTTAAATCAATCATAAAATAATTCGATCTAATGAAATCCCATATCAGGAAATACATAAAATATTTCCTATACATGATGGGTGGTAATATCCCTCATATTTCGATTTTCAAAGATGCTAAGTAATTTTTCGAAATAAATACGAAAATTATGTCAATTTGTTGTTTATTATGCCAAAATCCACATGAAAATCTCTATACATTTTCTCATTTATGTTTACGAGTATTTTTTTTTTGTGTGTTACCTCGAACAAATCCCCCAATGATATTTCCGAACGTAGAGAAAATTTATGATTGAACTTCCGATTTCTTAGAATTCGTATATATATATCTTTGTGTGGAACAGTTTTTAGGGCTTTAGTCTTAATTGTTTACATCGATTTTAATGGTACGGTTGTCACAGGTAATCCCGGCTTTTATATACAATACCCATTCCATTCTGTTGTTCGCCCCGAAGTGCTGTTACTTGAAACGGTCCGATAAATCAATTTTCAAAGAACAAAAAAATGTGTTTGTTGTCCAAAGATTTGTCGATACAAGGATGCAGAACCCTAATCATCGAGATTTTTGTTACATTTTCCTTTTTCATTTGGTTTAAAATAATAATGACATAAGATACAGTGACGTATTGTTGTTGATTTTACGGACTAAACAAATACTTTTGTATTTACAACTGACGATCCGAATGTGAAAAATGATTTATTTAAGAGATACTGTGCTGCGAAAATTATAATTGACATTATGATGTGCTTTGGTGAATAAATTTAACATGTGCGCACATCAGGAACATTACATAATTTTTCAAGTTGATTTATATATCGATTTTTATTTTTCTTGGATTTACGATTTACGATTATTTATTATTATGAGATACACGAGTCGAAAATATCTTATTCATGTCCTTGCTTTTTTGCACACCAGGAAGTCGTATTACTTTCTACTGCACTCAACATGTCTTTTCATCGTATTTTTCATTACTTAATTGACTCAAAATTCACGACGGTTTGTTTACATTTTTGGTTCGTTTTTATGTTTTTACGAAGAAAAGCATAAATATAAATAATTTGTTTTTCTAGGGGAAATGAAAATTAGAAAAATTGTCGAGCCAAATTAAATCATTCTGCTGTATATACATAATATATGAACGATGCTGCGGGTAAGATACGAGACGAGTTTATGTACTCGTCGTAAATAGCGTAATTCAATTTTACGTATTAAGTAAACAGTTGCCAATTTTATTTAGGAACTGTACGAGAATTCCGAGTATTGTGTTTGCGTGATACTTAATTGTTAAGTATAAACATAAATTGATGATATAACGTTTGCGCACTACAAAGACTTCAAAGTAGATTGTTGCAACTAACTTTCTAAGTGCATTAAATAAAAAAAAATAAAAAGAAAAATTGAATTTCAATAATCAAAATTGATGACAAATGGATTAGAAAACCATCTGTTTGGCACAAATCGTATTTTCTCATATCTAGAATAGACCTATTTATTCTATTACAAAATGAAATAAATTTGAAAAAAACATTTCCTGTACATTACGTAATAGTATTTTCTATGGAATTGTCTAATCCTCCGATAAGAATTTGTTCAAATATATTGTAGGACCTTATACAAGCCTACAGTGCCAAATGGTCTGTGTCGCAACATAATAAATTCGTTAGATAAGGTTGCTAAGGCTAATAAATTAAGCCCATTTACTTTGCTCTTAATTATGTCTGCCCGAGCAGGAAAAGTTTGGTATAATAATACGCAATTCTGGCTATTTTACAAATTTAGTGTTTTTTGTATAAATATCTTGAAGGATGTGCTCTCACTCTGGTTTTTTACTGCATTTGTAGGAATTTTGCCACCGGCTGGAACTTGAGGAACGAACAACATAATTATAACCGAGTGAGGTGCCTTGGTGCGCGCATTTGTCCAAATTCAAACGATGCAAAACACTGGTTTCGAAATCGGATGGGGGCACCAAGGGATCGCAAACACTACATCGACACGGAACGGAAGCTCCGGCCCCACCATACCAAGCCGAGAAGAAATTAGCAATTCATTTTTTTTTATTTATCACCGAAGAGGGAATAATAACCACTATACAACAAAAGAAAAGTGATAGAAAGAAAAAGCTATAACTTCTCACAAGGATAATGAGGGAACAAGACCAATGTGAACACCAAGGGCGTGATATACACCCGCTATGCGGCGCTCGATTATAATTAAAGAAATAAAAAAAAAATAAAAATAAAAAAAAAATCGAACCTTAAAAAAAATTTACTGTTGCGGCCTTGGTGCCGTCATGCCTCAGGTGATGCCACACCCGGACCGTTGCGATGCCTTTCACCGATATCAAAATATAACAGAACGGGCAATCGGTTGGCTACCCGTGCGTTGCGGGGCCTCTCCCCGATAAATTTATTTGGCCTCACCTGGCCGCCAAAATAAGTTGGGCGTTTGCTCGCCTTAACCGATGACCATTACCCCGTTAACACGTAAATATATAATAACGGTCGTCCTTTCTCCTAAAACTAACAAATGCGGTTGGGCGTTGGCTCGCCTTAACAGTAGCTAAACTTTACTTGGCCTCACCTGGTCACCGTTAGAAGATGGCACTCGTACGTTGAATTGTTTTAACACTCGTAAATTTGGACGTACCGTCAGAAGTTGGCACGAAACTTCACCAACCACCACTATTGATATTTTCTTTTTTCACAAGGGATAGTTTTCAGTTGGTACCCCAACGAACACACAATTTTTCACTTTTTGATGTCGGTGTTTTTGGTTTATTATCCGACCGAATACACCCAAATGCGAGAAAACAAAATTTCCACTTTCAGGGAATTAATTTCACTCAAATGCAAAACTCGTTTTCTTTTTTTACAAATTTTTTTGCGCCTTTATTATTTACAAAAAAACCAACTTAATTACAGATTTTATAATTTTGTAATCAACAAATTACAAAACTAGACTCTACTGTGGCGAGACTATAATTTTGAACACAAAAAAAATCTAAATTTTGACTTTATATTTTCCCCTCTCAAATACGAGAAAGACTCCAAAAACTAACTTTTTCTTTACACATTCCAAGCAAGACTACTTTAACAAAAAAAAAAAAAAAAAAAAAAAAAAATCGCGCACCACACAACGAACGCCAAAAGTTTCTAGAAGAATCTTTTTTCTTCTCTTTTTTTTCTGATTTACATTGATGTAACATATATAACAAAAAATATTCTTCTAGAGCGCATTGCTTCGCACACACCCGATGCACATTGGTCTCGCTCTCTCTCTTTTAATCGACGATCGCGCGTCCTTATGGTAGGGAGAAACAAGAGAATTAAAAAAAAACACGTCCGCATGGTGGAAAATATTTTAGTACAACAAATGTCACGTGTTCGTACACTGGTGGCATTGCTATCAGACACAATACGAGATTCGCCATAGAAATAAATACCAAGAATGTTCGTAGGCCAGGAAATGATTGTTATGACAAAAAAAAAGTTGTAACAGCTTTGGAGGCAATCATAACTTAGATTGTGGATAGTAAACACTCTATTTGGCAGCGATTTTTTATATCTCCGTTAATCCACCTTTATAAAATAGGCCCAAAACTCTGGTCCAAAAAATTATAATTTTTATCGCTGACAATACCATCATCGTTGAGTGGTCATCGGCCTCGCTATGATTTTCGGATAGTTATCGTACATGTGGTTGTAAATTTGTCCTTATAGCGAGAATGACTCTTTTTCAGAGGCTTTAAGATCAACATAACATCTTGCTGAAAGTTGACCTTGATGATCGGTTTTAATAAGAATTTCGAATAGTTCTTGTTTTAGCCTTGTTACGGATGGCATGAAGCAAACCCGCAGATTTCATCTAAACACGCAGAGACCTCACTCGAGGCTTGCGTGCTCCTGGCCTACACCGTGGAACAGAATAAACATAAACGCAAATTAAATTAATGGACACCAGAATCCGTCGACCGAAATTTGGGGAACGTAGTACATTTAATAATTACTTTGTGTGCCCACCCAGGAATGACCAAACCTCCCCGAGCGACAAGTACAATGTCTGCTGCAGGAACCCCCTAAATGACCCATCGACCCCTAGAGGATGATGCCCAGCCACAACAAAGCAGCATAATAGAGTAGGGACGTTTTTCCACCAGACAATGTCTCTCTTCGCCCGAGGAGACCTCCAGGTAACCTTCCAACAGCTTGTGACTGCCGGAGTGCCACGGGGAGACCGTGTAGATTTTACGGTCGTCTTTGAATGGACGACACATATATTGGGCTCGCCACTTCGACCCTGTGGATGCCCTGCCAAGGAGATGAAGGGATGTGACCAACCCAGCCTGCGAACCGACACGAAATGAGAATCCCTATCCCAACATACCGATCCGAAAAGATTTAGGAATTCATTTGTTTTGTTTGAAAGAAAAAAGAAAAAGAAAAGAAAATACAAAACCAAAAAAATAAGAGGTAAACTGACAAAACAATCAATGACAGAAATGCCGGAAATAACTCACCGTGCTGGATTTTATTATAAAATTTATTTTACAAGAATCTTTTTTTTCTTTTTCGTGCGCGTCACTTAGCCAAAACAAAAAACGTACTACAAAAGTATTCTTCTATACTTTTGCTCGTCGCACACACGCACAAGGTGCACATTGGTCTCGCTTCATAATTCTCTCACCGATTACGTAATACGATAGGGGTGGGCAAAAAACATAAAGCAGCGTATTAAGGTCCATACCCAATGAAATTTTAATGTGAATGCCGCGGGGTAGATGGCACCTATTATTCGATTATAACGAAATTTTTTAAAATGTAAAATTAAAAAAAATAACAAAATAAATAATGTTATGACTTTCAATGTGTCGTAACGCCCTTTACGAGTAAAAATTTCAGGAAGTTGTATTGAGATTCTCAACTCTGGTTGATTATCCGAAAGTCATAGTGAAACCGAAGGCCAATGCCCAAAATCTTAACTTAGACAAAGATATTCTGTTTGTTCTAAAAGCTCTAAAATATGGGCCATTCTCGGTATTAGGATTACAACCTCCTGAAATTTACTCGTAGACTAGAACCACAATTATCCGAAGAACTGAACTGAAATTTTTTCGAGATTAAAACACTTAATATTTTTGATTTATAAAATTATTTATTTAATTAAATTATAAAAATTAATTATTTATTTATTTATTGTCCGCCATGTGTAATGGCGGCTGGCTTGTATGCGGAATGGTGTGGGCGAGCGCTAGTGGTCAGCGCTTTGCTTTTTTGTTGTTTTTTTCTTAAAATTGATTGATTCGTTTTCCTTTGATTGTTTTCGTCATCACTCGTTTGTTTTCGTTTTGGTATACTCGTCGTATTGTTCCCGTTTGTTTTTTGTTTGTTCATTTTTGTAAACATGATATTTAACAAGAATTGTGGTAAACACATGGGAGGAGGGCGATTTGAAAATGAGCCACGTTACGTTGAGATTGCGATATGTACGTTTAGAATATTTGGTTGTGATATTCTAGAAGATGATAGCGCAATTTTTTGATTGTTTAGTTGAGATACCGAAAGATATCAATTCTTTAAGAAGTTTATTCTTCCTGTAGTGATTGTTTTGCTTGTTTGTGCAGTAGGTCGCATTCAACGTGAGGCTAAAAGATGTATAAGCTCAGTAAATAGCTTTGAATTTTGTGTCTAGGCAGTAGTTCATTCATATATAATATGAGCTTAAGAGGCGCATATGGTCAGTTAATCTCGAACTGGTGGCCTGATCGGCCCTTAGATTGACCGATACTCCGAACCTAAAAATATAGATTTCGTAGTGTAATATTTTTTTAATGTGTCGATTAAATACAAATATTTAAATGATTGATTCTATCATACTATGATATTCTTGATCATTTTTTTTTGATCTTTTTCATCATAACAATGATGATCAGTCAAAATTTTTTTTTTTTTAGTGATCATCATTGTTATGATGAAGAAGATCAAGAAAAATGATCAAGAATATCATAGTATGATAAAATCAATCATTTAAATAATTGTATTTAACGTACAATGATGAAATTATGATAAATGCAATCATGTATTTATCATATTTTTTTTCTGAGTGCAAATCGTGTAATTTGTCGGGTTTATCAGCGAGATCCTCTTCAGGTGCGTTCGGTTGTGGGATCAACGTTGTTTATATCTAATCAGGGAGCTGCTTGATCCATAGTTTTATAATGACGTTCATCGTGAAGTTCTTGCTGGCCAATGTTTTAGTTCTGTGTAACATGTCCGATGGTTTTTGGATGAAATCGAATATCGATCAATAATTTTGGACGGAAGGGTCCAGCAGACAAGAACCAACTCTTCGGAGTGGTTTCCCAGAACGGTGGTCGCTGCGTCATATGTCGTATGTTGTGTTTCCGCATGTTGCATGCTTCAAACGTTATTTCTTGGTTTAGAACAAAAATAAAATGATTTTGTTTGGTGTTATTTTGTTTCGCAGACTTAATAAAACTTTTAATCGCACTTTTAAAACACATATTGTTTTGACACGTGGTTTTTGATTACTTATATCTAAAACACGACCAGGAGATTTTGACGATTTGTGAAAATAATGCGCGGGGGACTTGGGCCACTATTCACAAAACTCGTCGTGTTTAGTTTAAATTAAAAAAAAATAAAAACATCATGCAATTTTTTAATAAAAAAAACTTTATTTCACTTTACTTTTTTATAAAACAAAATTAAGAAAACTCACGTCCAAAATCGTAAATTGAAAGACAGTGCCGTCTTTTTATTAGCACCTGATAGATGTATCCAATTTTCTATGTCAAAACGAATAATTAGCGCGCTATTTTTATATATAATTAATTTATTTAACTCTTATTTAACTCTAAACTAAGATTTTTCATTCAACTTTAAAGTTAAAAATCGATAAAAAATTATTTTGCTCTACCTATTTATCGGGAGCCGCTATCGGGAGAGCTATCCATTTCAATAAGAAATTTGAAAAGGGCTTTATTTTGCAAACCCCTGAAACCATTAGAAATTTCATCTTACAATAAAAGTTTAAAATGCAGAGGAGAATTCTTGTTTATAACGTCATGTCAAAATAAATGTTAATTAGTATATTTCAAGTGATAAATGTTTGTTTTATGGGTGCATTTATTATTCATTTTTATGGTATAGCGACACCAGTGAATAATAGCTGCAGTTTCAGTAGAAATTTTCCATTAGGCTCCGGATAGTGGTCGAATAATAAACACGACTAAAAATTTCTTCTATGTTATTGAGTCAAACAAAACATTACAAAATCAAAACAATCAAACTGGTTTTGCCATTCCAACCCCGGTGCACATCCTTAATAAAATATGTTTTGGTAAACAAAAAGGTACAAAGTGCCATCTTTTGTATAATAGCATTGTGTCAATGCGTTTCTCATGATTTTGTTTTGCAAAATCAATCGATTTTTTGCGTCTCTAAATGATATGATTTTGAGGTCATTGGAATGAACTGGTTGTGTAAGTAGAATATATTTTTTTATTTCTATTTTGCTTGGCCCAATTTCGTATGTACAAGTTGTTCAAGCACTTCTTGTATTTGAAGAAACAATCCACTACACACTTAAGTACGCTATGACCTGTAAAGACAAAATGTGCGACAGCACAGTATCGTTGCGGTCAAACCTCACACAAAATTATATCATGGTATATTGAACTAGCCTTGATATAACATCGCCTCCTTATCTTTAGGTTTTAACAAACATTCGTGATGGTTTGATAGTGTAAGCCTATCCTATGTTATAACATTTTGATTATTGTAGGTTTGCTGTTTGCGTGTTTTAACTGCATGTTGAGTCAGATCTTTTATGGTGATAAAGATAAATAGAGTTTATTATTGGGTTGATTGACATTTGAACTTTAACTGAATTAGGAATTAGGATTGGCTTATAATAAATAGACTATTACCATAAAATACGTTTTTTGAACTTTGTACTTACATTTTCAAACTACGTGACTTTGAATTTTACAAGGCTGGTTTCACAAATGTTCATGACCAGATTTATGATTCCAGCTCCATGTGTTTATACATAAAAATTTGAAAAAGCATTAACCAATGGATAATTTACTTTCTCAGGCTCTAAGAATAAATCGTAAAATTTTTTATAGCCTCACATTAGTATTTTGATTTTACTAGGTGCGCAACTAAATTTTCGGATTTTTTTGAAAAATGAAAAATCGAGAATTTCAATAGAAGTATAAAAAATGGTTTATTGAAATTATTATGCTTCGCTATTTACACATTTTTGTCATTTCTCTGGCAATACATGAATACCACGACGATAAAACGACGCGTCTTTAGACCGAAACCATTCATCCAACCAATTTTCCATTTCTTCGAAACTGGCCAAGTGTAGTCGACCGGAACAAGTGATAGTCCGAGGAGGCCATGTATGGCGAATAAAGCGGGTGCGGTGGCAGATCGCATCTCAGCGTTTTGATGGTGTCTTGGGCGAAAAGATCCACTTCTCATCTCCCGTAACAATTCGATGCAGAACGCTTTTTCTTTCATGCCGTGAAAGCAAAATTTTGCAAGTGGCTCTTCGATTTTCCATCTGTCTCTCAGTCAACTCATGCGGCACCCATTTTCCCTCCGTTTGAATTTTTCCCATAGCATATAAACGTTTGGGAATACCTTGGCGAGTAGTGTTTAATTCCTTCGCAAGTTGATCTTGAGTTTGCTTATCATTTTCATCCAATAACACTTGCAGCTCGGTGTTTTCAAATGTTTTTGGTCTTCCGAAGCGCTTCTTGTCCTCAATGTCGAAATCGTCACTTCTGTAGTATTAAAACCAATCTTCACAGGTAGTTATCGATGGTACATCAGGCAAATGACGTGCTTCAACTGCATTTTTTTGAGCTGAAGCAGAAAAGCAAAGCTTCCCGCAAATGCTTTTTATTTGACACACACAACTCGAAATTTTCGTTCTTAGAAAAAATATTTTTGTGTCGCGATATGTGCTGGTATTATAACTGGTATCTTTACCACCTTTCCACGCTATGAACAAAACACAACTTCTGTCATAAATGACAACTAGATGTGTCGCTACTAGCACCATCTATGAGTTAAATTTGCATGTAGAAACATTTCTTACCACATGCATCAAAAATAATGTCCACATGCATAAAAATAATGTGGTTATCGATGATCTTATTAGTGAAGACGTTGAAGAAATCATTAACTTGCATGCCGCAGTGTTTCGGAAACGAACTCGAAATCGGGAAATAAACTTACGAAAAAACCGAAAATGAAGATGAAAAAACTATAGAACAGCCCAAAAGAATTTTTCTGAGGAAAATTTAGAAATAACCCTGATTTTGAAAACGCTGGTTCAGGAGAGGTAATGAGAGTAATCTTACTAATAAATGCAACTAAAAATGCAAAAAATTGTATTTATTTAGTGCAAAAGTAACGTAACCCCTAAATTTCAATATACATCTTCCCTCCTATACCGCTGGTTCCTTGATTTTCAGGAACGCATGTGAACATTTTTCAATTCTATTTTGCTTATACCAATTTCGTACACTCCGCGTCTTTTGAATAGGGCCAATATAATTTTTTTTTAATTTTTCCAATTTAATATTTTTCTCTTCTCTTGAGTTATTCTCTGTTACGCGTTGTTGTGAAGGGAAATCAATAACAGAAACAATTAATGAGATTCGTTCATCTCTGAGAGTAAAACCGTTGTTTTTTTTAATTTTGTTTAAAATAAGAAATAAAATTTGATTGTTTTTAGTTCTTCACTTGAATAGGGCCAGTTGTTTTTTCAAATTTAAAATTACTTTGATTTTGTTCTAAGTCATGGGTTGTTGAAAAACGTTAAGTGAGGTTGAGAAAACTAAAAATTAATGCTTACAAAGAATCAAATCTTACGAGTCGCGTGACTGACTGCAAGTCAAATCGGCAGAAGGAAATCAGTTATCAATAATTATCTTAATATTACATATTAAAAACTATGGCAAAAACGGGAAGCTTCGAATTCCGCATACTCTGTTGCTGTATTATTGTTAAGTGTGCTAAACTACTTAAGCTTAAAAAACTACAAAAAAACCGCCACAAAGCATTCATTGTGGCAAGAAAATCGGTTGAATTGTAGAGCGCATAAAGAAGACGTCTGTGTTGCGGTGTTCAGGGATAAAAATTTAATTTAGACGGGCACAACAATTATTTTTTTCATGATTTAAGAAAGGAAGAAATATTTCTGAATCGGCATCACAGCAGAGAAGGCGTGGCACGGAACCATTGATTTCCAACAGACAGTATGACTGGAATATCCTACAAAGCAATTCTGGAAAATAATTTTCCAAGATTTTCCTAAATTTTTGGACCATTACAATGGATATTTCAACACGATAATGTCCCGATTCATAATGCACGTGTTGAATAAAACTGGATTGAGAACCAAAATATTGCAATTTTACCGTGGCGCGATATTCACTATACTTAAACATCATAGAAAACGTTTGGGATGGATAACACGAAAACTTTACGAGGGAGGAAAACAGTTCAAAGACACTGAGGAACTTAAAGAGATGATAAATTGAATTTGAAGTCTCTCGATTTATTTCGAGTTTAAAAAGCGATTATAAAAATGTTGGAAGTACCAACTCTAAAACTTTAATTTTGTTTTTTGTTTTGTTTTAAAAGAAATAATGAACTTGAATTTAAGTTTTTCTGATTAAATTGACGCTTTGTTTTGCTCAATATTTTGTTTTTTTTTCAGTTGGCCCTATTCAAGTGAACAACTAAAACACACAAATGTTATTTCTTATTTTACATGCTGTCAAAAAAGTAACGGGAATTGGTAATTTAAAAAGCCACCTTAAAGGGATTGTAAAAATTGTTTTTGTTGGTAAGTTGGCACAACTGTCCCCTATCTTGATGTGAAGTTTGAGCGCGATATGTCATTTAGTTTGTTTACAGTGCTCTATTTTATCAGTTCATCTCAATTTAAAGTATGTTCGCGATTTTTATAATGAATAAAAATATCGAACAAAGAATTTACCTCAAATTTTGTATTGCAAATAGAATTTCGTATGCCGAATTGCTGAAAAGTGACAGAAAGCTTACAGTGAATAGATTTTATAAAATTGACCTTGACCTAGTTTCAAAAGTAGGTCGATTGAAGTAGGCTCCTTACTACTCACGTGCATATGAGTGGTACAGTGCATTCAAAAGCGGTCGAGATGTGGTGCGAGAATAGTCTCGACTCTGTTCGTCCACTCTGAAATTAACATCAGTAAAATGAAGGAAATGGTGGCGGAAAATCGTCGTTTAGGATTATTACACGATTATTTGGGAATGAAACGCGTTGCCGCCCGACTGGAACTAGACGTGAATTTTCTTCAAAAACTCAATCGCGTAAAGGTCGCCGAAGACATGCTAGAACGAGTCAATTCCAACCCTACATTCATAAAACGCATTATAACTGGTGATGATACATGACTTTATGAGTTTGATATACAAAACAGTCAATAAGCTTCGGAATGGCACCTTCCAACTGTGACGAAACCGAAAAAACCACTTCAAAGTCAATGAAAAGTCAAGTAATTGTTGACTGTTTTCTTTGATTATCACGGTGTTTTGCACTCGGAATTCTTGCAAGAAGGTCAGACGGTAAATAAAGAATATTATCGGAGCGTTATGCGGCGTTTGGGAGAGCAAATACGTCAAAAAGACCCAGATTTGTGAAAAGAACACTTCATGGATTTTGCACCTTTTCAAGGCACCATCTCACAAGGCTATCATTATGAACGAATTTCGGGGCAAAAACAACAAACATCATCGAACAATCACCGTATTCTCGGCTGACTTTTCATCTTTCTCTTTTATATTTCGATATTTTTATTCATTATAAAAATCGCGAAACACAGTTGAGATGAACGGGCAAAATAGAGCTCTGTAAACAAACTAAACGACAGATCGAGCTCAAACTTTTCTTCAAAATTGAGGTCAGTTGTGCTAACTTACCGACAAAGACAATTTTTACAATCCCTTTAAGCGGGCTTTTTAAATGACCAATTCCCGTTACTTTTTGACAGAATGTAAACAAATTTCCAAAAAATAACGGTTTTACTCTCAGAGATAAACGAATCCCGTTAATTATTTTTGTTATTGATTTCTCTTCCCAACAATGCATAATAGAGAACAACACAAGAAAAAGGAAAATAATAAATTGGAAAAATGAAAAAAATTATGTTGGCCCTATTCAAGTGACGCGTAGTGTATGTACAACTTTTTGTTGCATTATTGTTTGGAATAATTCTTTATATGAAGAATTGCAAGTCGATAACGAATTATCTTTACGGAGGATTGTCAGTTGAGGTGAAATTGTGCTTTGTTTCTTGTAGTTAAAAAAATAATGAATATTAATAAATAACACAAAACTATATCGATTTTACCTTGATGTATGTATATAAGGTGGCGATTATCTTGAGGTTTTAACAAACATTCGTGATAATTTGATTTTGTAAGCCTATCCTATGCCATAATATTTTGATTACTGTAGGTTTGCCATTTGCGTGTTTTAACTGCATGTTGAGTTTATTGTGACGAAGACAAACAGGGTTTATTTTTGTGTTGATTGACATTTGAACTTTAACTGAATTAGGAACTAGGATTGGCTATAATAAATTGGATATTACCATAAAATACGTTTTTTGAACTTTATACAGCACATAAGTTAGCTGTACATTTTAAACCAGAGTAACTCTTTGAATTTTATAAAGCAGGCTGCACAAATGTTTATGACCAAATTTATGATTCCAGCTCCATGTGTTTATACATAAAAATTTGAAAAAACATTAACCAATGAATAATTTACTGTCTCAGGCGCTACGAATAAATCGTAAAATTTTTTATAGCCTCACATTAGTATTTTGGTTTTATTATTCCTTTCTTTAATTTGTATATAGAAAAATTTTTTACCACATGCATCAAAAATAATGTCCACCTATATGTATACGTTATTAAACTCACCTCAGGCTTTCATTGCTGCGGATAATTCGTTTCCAATCTAATTTAATAATCAATTGCACTGTATGGATAGCTGCAAATCCCATTATTTTTGCATATAAAGCCAATAATTCGTTCAATGCAAATTGAATTTACGTTGCCAAGAGCTTTGTTCGAAAATTTATTACCATTTTCGTTATTCGAGCGACGTCAATAAATTTTCTCTCGTTTTCAGTAATCTTATACACGGAGCTTATAAGAATTTATATTCCTCTATTATGTATGTATACATGCAGAGCTTCAAAAACTGTCAAATGATCAGTAAACTAGTACTTATGTATATATCGATTGTAACTGTATATTTTTCAATTACATGGAAAACAATGAAAATTGAAAATCGTAGTAAGTAATTTTCAACTAAACAATTTAATCTACATATCGACCCACTTGAACAGTATACTTCCTCTCGATAAAATGGTAAATGAGCTCGTTCACAATTGTCGTATACGTATAGACATAGAGGTACAATGAATAAAAATCACTATCGAGCTTTTTTACTACATGAGAAATAAAAAAAATATATATGTATATATTTTTAGTTATAACAATACTGATCTCATACCGCATCTCAAGCATACATAGGGAGAACGAGCTTTTTTTGCTCCATACAATTTTTTTTAGAGGATTCCGATTCGATAAAGTGGAAACGAAAATAGAAAATAAAAAACCGATATGTTGTAGAAAAATATTTACTGTATACAATGTGTATTGATGACATTTCTAATCCGATCGATCAATTCGGTGGGTGTGAGCTTTTTTTTTACTGTTGTGTTTTCATTTTGGCGGCTTAACGCGATTTAATATTTTTGATAAATATTTTTTTTTTGTTTGTTCGAGATTATTGTGTTTTTTGTTCAAGGAACGTGTTGTTTCCTTATCGTGAATTTTGTAGCGTGTTGATACAATACACTTTGTATTTGTATGTGCATAATACAGTTCAATGATGTGTATTAATTGATTTTATGAAATTTTCGTTTTGTTTCATCACCGTGACGAATAGGTATGTGAACTATAAATTTTAAAGAAGATTTTAAATTTTAAAGCAGACTCCGCTGACCATAAAATTTTAACGTTTTGAAAATTAGAGGAATTGAACAGATCTTTGGATAAACATTATTTTCTTCTAAAATCTTAAAATTTTAAATCTATAATTTTTTAACTGTTTTCAGTCTGCTACGAACTTTTTTATCTGCTTTGAACCGTTTTTAGCTGTTTTCTTGTAAACTCTACCAACTGTTTGAAACTCTTTGTAATTGTTTTAAACTATATTTGTAGTTCCTTTAATCATTTTTAAACAGCATCTAAACTACGTAATTATGTTTTCAACAGGTCCGAATTAAAATAGTTATCTGCTTTAATGTGTATTAAACTCTTTTAAATAAATGATTTAATTTTTTTTTTAAACTGTCAATCTATTTTACAGTGTTTCGAACTATTTTAAATTTTTATTCCCTTTTAAACTGTTTTAAACTGGTTACAGTGATTTAAACTGGTTAGAACAGCTTTAAAACTTTTTATTTTTATTTTTTTTTAAACTTTGAATTCAATTTCATGAAGAAGAAGAAGATAGAAGATTTTAAAAAGTTTTCTTTGAAGGCTTTACATTTTTTTATTAAGTTTTATTTCAAGCTTTTAAACTTTTTCAAGGCATTCTGAATTTGTTTAAGCTTTTTAAATTTTTTGTTTGATTATTTTATTTTTACAGTTTTACATTTTCCCTCTTCACTTTTGCACTCTCACTGTTTTAATAGCACTCTCGCTATTTTAATATATCGATTCAAGTGGTTTAAACTGTTAATTTAAAATATTTTTGTCCGCTTTAAACCCTTTTAAACTGCATTACAAATTGCTGGGCTGGCTAAAATTGTGTTATAAATTGTTCTAAATAGCTACTCTTTATTTTCTCTTAAATTATTAACTCTATTAAAAAGATTAAACTAATTATTTTTAATTTTTTTAAACTGTTTCAAGGTATCTTGAGTTCGTTTAAACTCTAAATTTTTAAACTTTAAGTTTTCCAAATTTTTACACACTAACATTTTTGATTTGACCCGTTTGACACTTTCACTTTTACACTTTTACACTTTTACACTTTTACACTTTTACACTTTTACACTTTTACACTTTTACACTTTTACACACTTTTACACACTTTTACACACTTTTACACACTTTTACACACTTTTACACACTTTTACACACTTTTACACACTTTTACACACTTTTACACACTTTTACACACTTTTACACACTTTTACACACTTTTACACACTTTTACACACTTTTACACACTTTTACACACTTTTACACACTTTTACACACTTTTACACACTTTTACACACTTTTACACACTTTTACACACTTTTACACACTTTTACACACTTTTACACACTTTTACACTTTTACACTTTTACACTTTTACACTTTTACACTTTTACACTTTTACACTTTTACACTTTTATACTTTTACACTTTTACACTTTTACACTATTCACACTATTTATAGTATTTACACCTTTTACACTTTTTGAAAATTTTAAAGTTTTTGTAGTTGTTGGTATGCTGCTTGTCGTCTGCCATATTAGTGATAATCTTCACCAAGTCCCGCTGTCTTATGTTCCACCACCACTTTTTCGAGAGTGTTCGTTTAAACAAGACTTAAAATCTTGAACCTTCAATGTTGCAAACAATAGTATTTTGATTTATCGCTTGTCAGATCTTTTCCAAATAATTTTGGATGGCCGTCATATTCAAGAACGCATTTACATTTCTTTTGATTGGCTTGTTTGATCTGTTAGATATTGATTCTCTCTGATCATTTACACTTTTAATGAGGTCGTATCAGCTACACACGATTTTCGCTTCTGGTTTCAAACTAAGTCGTAATAGGTTTTTATTGTTAATTTAAACTCTCATTTTATATTAAAACACCAAACTTTTTTGTATTGTTTTATTCTGTTCTCTCGTAAATAAAATTTAAACAAAAGGTGAAACCGGTCTTATGAAATCGTGTGTAGCATGACTGTATCAGATATTCGTTTTAGACGAGGCCGATGTAGCTGGTTGTTAACTGGGGGTCTATTATGAAATTTATCCGTCTCGGATTTTTCCGTTAACGGATAAATATGTGCTATTACGAAACTAAAAAGCAAAATCGGATCTGATTTTTCAATCACACTACAAAAAATCCGGCTGCTATTTAGTTGACGTATTTGTATCCGATTGATGTTATTTTGACGTTTCAACAAGTGAAAGTGAATCCTATTTCAATAATATTATTAAAATAATTTAATTTGCAGTATTTAGTATAAACAAATAATTAAAAACCAAAGATTAAAAATGTAATATTTTATTATAAGAAATTTTTAATAAATTAAATTATAAAAAATCAAAATCTAACCTCAAATTATTAAAAAAAAGTTGCTAACTTCAATTTGTTTATTACCAATCCGATAATACAAGTTTCATAATATGGTAAATCCGTGTCGAATCGGATATTTCCGTTAACGGAAAAATCCGAGACGGACAAATTTCATAATAGACCCCCTGTGGCACTATTCTGGTAATTCCCTGGGAATAGGGAATTGGGGAAAGATTTTATATGTAATTTCTATTTTGAAATTTTTTTTCTGGCATACTGAGGTAAAAATCTAGTGGTAATTTTTTTGAAAACAAAATAAAATTGGGAATAATTTTCCCTGCCAATTTAGATATGGAAAAATTATTCCCAATTTATAAATATTTACATCAAACTTTTCTCCTTAGTAGGCCGAAAAAAAAATATTTGAACTGAAATTACATATAAAATCTTTCCCCAATTCCCTATTCCCAGGGAATTACCAGAATAGTGCCACTGGTGTGATCTTAGTGAAGTGTGTGAAAGTGGTGTGAAGTGGTTAAGAAGTCATTATTTTCCGTCGTTATTAACGGATCTCGTTCGAATGTTTCATGGTAAGGAACGGCTTAGTGCCTCACTGAGTGTTCTAGTCTGAATTTTGGTATGCTGGCTCCTCCATAGAGTCTGACTTTGTTCACTTATGACACTTTTACACTTTTTACACTTTTTACGATTTTTACACTTTTTACGCTTTTTACAATTTTAACACTTTTGTCACGTTTTACACTTTTTACACATTTTACATTTTTAACATTTGTGGATTTACTACTTCTTACAGTTGTCTACCATACTACTTAGTGGTAATCTTGATTAACGTTACTAGAAATTTCAATTTAATTCCACTAAGTCCCGCTGCCTTAAGTCCCACCAATAATTTTATCGAGAGTGAGGCTTAAACACTGTATTTTAAGTCTTGGACCACTGTAGCATAATATCAGAGCTATTATTATCATTTGTTAACTAGTGTGATGTTAGTGGTGTCTGTAATGAAGTGGTTAAGAAGTAAGTTTTGTCGTTATTAACGGATTGTAATTTTGCATAATAGCGTATTTTTGATAGTATAGAAAAAGTGCTATCGAAAGTTTCATAATAGGCTCCTGGGTATCAAGAGAGAATAACCCGGGGGTCTATTATGAAATTTATTCGCTTTCGAAAAATTCGATTCGCGGCGAATATTGGTATTATGATTTTTATTTAGCTTTCGGAAAATTCGAAATCGAAAAATTCGCCCTATTATGAAACTTAAAAAGAAATTCGAAATCGGATTTTACGAAAATGTGACGTCAAAATTCGACTGCTTTTAAGATGGCGAATGTATCTTAATACAAAAGTTATTTTAAGTTATATATGTATATAAAAATTAATTCAAAAAATTAAGTGAACGAATTTTAATTATTAAATTGACCAAAATGTAAGTTTTAAACTAATTTACTAGAAGTAATAAATATTTTTATAATAATAATTTTTACTATTTATTGCAGGTCAACAACAAACGGACAACAGTTTGATAAACTTGTAAGTTTTATGGAGGCAAATGAAGGGATTGCCAAGAATTTTTTAAATACTCCGCAATTTAAGGAAACCACAAATCATTTGTGGAATGAGTTAAAAGAAGAATTAAATTCTGTTGGTCCACCAGAAAGGACAGTAGACGGCTGGAAGAAAGTAAGGCTGTACTTAAGTGTTTATCTTTCCTGTGTATTAATTTTTATCTATATATTTAATCTAGGTTTGGAAAGACTTTAAATATAATGTGAAAGGGAAATTAAGGAAAAACAAATTGAGCGTTGCTGGTACTGGAGGGGGCCCCAATAGGGTTAAGGCACTAAGTCCTCTTGAAGACAGAGTGGATCGTCTTTTAGACTTAACAACCGAGATCAATGGACTTAATATCAAAAAATTTGGGTGTCCCATCGGCTCAAATCCGAACATACAATTTGATTATGTGGAAATTGATACTATTCTGGTAACCACCAATGACAATTTTTCAATTGATCGCCCGTTATCTCCAATATGTCCCAATTCCCCTTTCGAACAAAATAAAAGTGATACGCCACCTGCAAGTACATCCACATCCATCCAGCAAAATAGAATCAACGAAGTTCCATCCACAAGCCAAAATATCCCACAACCTGCACAATCTGGAAGCTATACAAATTGCCATACACCAAGTCGAGCAGCAACCAAAAAAAAGGAAACGGCCAAAATGCTTTTAAAAAAGCAAGTACAGATGCAGGAGGAATATTACGAAAATTTTAAAAAATTTAATAAAAGGACTGAAAAAAATGAGATCGAACAGACTAAAATTTTAAAAGATATTCGTAAAATAAAAGAAAATAACTTAAAATTTCAAAAGGAAAAGTGGGTAACAAAACAAAACCTGTTACTAGAAAAAAATAAATTGAAAGCAGAGGAATTAGAATTAAGAAAACTTGAACTAGAGTTAAAAGAAAGAAAACTGGATATAAATTGAAATAATTTTACTTGATAACTTTACTTTAATAATAATGCTTGTATTTTATTTAAATAAAATTTTTATACAAAAATGAATTAAACATGAATTAAAAATGGATTAAAAATGAATTTAAAATTTATAAATTGTTTTTTATTTGATCTCGAAGTATCGTGGCTTCTCTTGTCAAATCTCTCATCTCAACTGTTGGCTCTTCATTTGCGTATGTTTCGATTGCATCCTCATTTTCAATTAAATGCTCATCTAGTGGGACGTTGTACCTTGTACATAAATTATGCAGAAGACAGCACACGTTAACAATTTGTGCAGCCTTTTCCGGTGTGTAATGTAGTTCCCTTGTGTGTAACAAACATCTCCACCGGCCCTTTAAAATACCAAAAACTCTTTCGATAATGGAACGAGCTTTGGAATGGGCACTGTTAAATTTTGATTCTTGTGATCCCTCGATGCTTTTCCTGAATGGTGTCATCATCCATGGCTCAAGTGCATATCCGGAATCACCTAAATAATTTGTTTACAATTAGTTTGCGTATAAGATTTATATATTGTTCTGTTTACCTAATAACCAGGAGGACCTATCTCCTGCTTTCCATTTCTGTTCCATCACGATTCGGTTATTGCTCGTTCTCCAAATAACAGAATCATGAGAACATCCTCCATAACTAGCGTCGACAGACGTAATTTCCATTTTGTAATCGCACGTCTACAAAAAATAATAGAATATTTTTAAAAATATTATAATTCTCTTTGTTATAACAAATCATAAGTACAATCATCACATTAAGACTGTGTGCTCCCTTTCTATTAAAGAAATGATGCTCATTTTTAACCGGTCTTATTATGTTGATATGCGTTCCATCAATGCATCCGACGACTCCTGGAAATCCGGTTTTCTGAAGGAAATGTTCCTTAGATTTTTCTCGCTCAGCCTCCGATAAATGGTAGCTTATATATTTTTGACACATATAGTTTTCTAAAATATCTAGCATTTCGCTTAATACTACTGAAACAGTAGACTGAGCCATGCCAATGAGAAAATCTTGGCCTACAGCCTGCTGATAACTTCCTTCTGCTAGAAACCGAAGTGTACTTGCAAGTTTTAATATTGGAGGTATCGCATCCTTATTCCTTCTTGATTTGAAGTGGTGTCGTGTTTCGTCCAAAATAAGTTTGAACACTTCTTTTGAAACTCTAAATAATTTAATAAAGCTAACAAAATAAATAAATATTAAAAATAGGTAACACACATATTTTTTTAAAATATTACCTTTTATTTGTCATGTCTAATGGATTTGAATTACACCTTAATTGTTTTCTTATAACGCACGCCGGTGTCACTTGGTCGTCCTCGGAATCATCATCGCTTAAATGGGCAAAAAATCCAAATGTATCCATAATGGGTAGTGGTTCACCAATTATTTAAAACAAATTTAAAATTTAATTTTTTTCACTTTCTATTTTAAATTTATTATACTTTTTGAAATTTAAATATTTTTGTCACACCACCATAACATAAAATTAAAAATTGAGTGATCTAGTTTAACTTTGACAGCTAACCAATAAACATAAATACACCCAATAATCAAAAATTTTATTCCTAAATATTCCCAATAAACCAAAATTTTATTTTTTTTGTTACCAACTTCATTCGTTAAAATTTGACGATTCGCTTTATTTCATAATAGCAATATTCGAAGCGTATCGAATAATTAGATATCGAATTTTTCGAAAGCGAATAATGTTTCATAATAGACCCCCCGGTAACTTTTATGTTACAATTTCTGTTGGTTTTCAAAATCACTTTAATTGTGATTGTGTGGTTACCGAGAATTTTCATCCAAGTAAATTACCCCATCTCAATAGTACAATATCAAATCATTTAATTTTAATAATCCACAAAATTAAATATAAAATTAAATATATTTTGTGTTTTGCGGTAAAATTTAAATAACTGCAAATTTGAAATCGAATAATTTCGATCGTTCCCGCACAAATTAACAAATCAATAAACAAAAAATGTTGACAACAACGAATGAAGGTTTTTTATACAGCGCGAAATGCAAATACCTACCTGTGTAAACACTACACTGCAATGATTGAAAATTTTCACGTATTTTAAATTTTCACCAATTTTTCATATTTAGCCTAATTGGAAATGTTATTTTTGTTCACGGTATTTTTGGTTTATGATGTATACTTTTTATGTACCTATGGATACTGGGATGCTGTGCAGTATTCTATACTATGTGGGAAATGAATATTTTTATTTTGTTTGTGTGCGGCGAGTTTTCCGGTACGTCGAGTAATATTTTTTGTAATAAATTTTGAAAATATAATTCGGAAATAGAAAATTACATTTACATTTTAGATGGGTGAAAAACATAAAAAAAAATGTTTTTTTTGATGATTTTTGATTTTATCATTACGCTCTAATGAATTCAGTTGTACTTTGATACATGTTTTTCCATATTTTATGTTGCTACTTTATATAACCTGGTTTGCCTGGTCTTTTGATATGGTAATGCTGTTTGTTGCCGGCGGTTGCTATAATATACCTTGCGATGATGGTTTTTACAAAAAGCCAATTACGCTATAAACGAGATAAACATTGTGTTGTTTCGAATCTGTAATTTTGTATAGAACTTGAAAGTCTTACTTAACTCATTGATCCAGTTGTTTTAGGAACACATCATTAGTTATCAAAAACTACGCAGTGGTTTAAGATAAATAGTCCTCTTGTATGGTGGTAATTTTTCTTGATTTCCGGAAAAATAAATATTCCGCTCCACCTTTTGCTTGGGCAAAATCACTTTGAGCACTAAAATAGCATTTGTTTGAGCTTGGCACATTTTTTCGCTCGGGCACACAAGATTTCGAACGGCGGGCCCGTACTTTCCATAAAACATTCAAACGCTCGTTGCCATCATCCGATTTGGTCGTAACGGATTTTCGTGATGCAATTTTTTGGCGTTGGTAGTCGATGCGGCGATCGAATTCATCTTGTGACATTAGACGATTGGCCATTTTTTAAATTTAGAATTTTTAAGAACGTGTGGACCGAAAAAATTTTAAAACAAAAGTGTGGTTTGTGATGTCAAAAACGGTAAAAATTATTCATGGCACGGATTACTTCGATTGAAATTTTTCACATTGAACTTTTATCGCAACACTGCTTTCTATGTAAAGTTATTATTTATGGCCTTTCGGGATAACCGTTTAATAAAACATAATTCTCTTCTGCCTCTTATAAATTATTTTGAGGTTATGTCCCAACGTGTCAAACATATTATCTGCTGGTTTTATTAATAATAAATTCAGTGGCTATCATGTTTCACGTTTAATGCAAATAATAAATATTTGCACTAACGTATTTATGCGGCGTCTGTAATTCTACCGTGCCAAATAAATGTTAAGTAGTTTTCTGAGGTGAGGGGAAACTGTGAGAGATAATTTTACATCGATTGTGCTAGACAATAATGCAAATTATTTCAAAAAATTAGTAATTATGCTTTGGTTTTGTGACAATGAAAGAAAGGAGTTCCAGGACTAAGAGTCTTATGCACATTTCAGCATTCACTTTAATTTATATAATGATGAGGTTGCTCTTTCCGACTCTGTTGGCGTATCGAGGTACTCCTCAAACAATTCGATTTTGTAGAGCCTATTTCCAAGACTCTGAGGTTTCCAAAGTTGCTGTTACGTAATCTGTAAGAGCTAATCATGTTCAGCACAACGTTCGTCCAACGTTCGTCCTTGGAACCTATTGATTGTCATGCCAAAACTTAATCTTACTGGATATTATATGCGTTTAACCTGAAACGAAACCCCTTTAACCCTTTAATCTAAATTAACAATTTCGTTTTGATTGCCAGCTGAATCTCTTTATTTATATACATAGTGGTTCGTTGAAATATTATGTTGACTTATCAATTAACTGTTACATTTTTTGGTACCAATATCATAACAATTTAACATCTGTAAAAATAAAACTGAAACTATCGAATACGTCTGTGCTGATTGTAAACATAATTACTTTGTTATTACAGTTTACTGGAACTTGGCCTACGCCAAAATGTACGCATGTTCCTAGCAGGGAAGTTGTTGACTACACGACAGTCAAGCATGACACGTATATAGACATTTATCCGCAAATATGTTGCCTTAAAAATATTACAACCATCATTCCGGTCATACATGGTTCGCTTAAGACATTGTTATGAAAGAAGAACGGTATACGACATGTCACACACTTGTCGTCTCACGTGGACAAGTATTGCACGAGCCAACAAAAGATTAGTGGCGTGCTCACATTTCATCAGTTTTTGTTCCTTTGAACATTATTGAAATGGTTTGGCGAAAACCTCCTGATAAAGCCATAACTACACTGCTCTAAAATGTTTTCTGCTTTCTCTCCAAGTATTATTCAGCATTTTTAATTCCTTTCTAGAAAAATTGTACACATTATTAAAGCCATATAAACTAAAAAGGCCAAAGCTATAGAAATTTTATTTGCTTACGAACAGTGACCCATGATGTGCATTTCGAATCAAATTTCTGACGCTTTTATTTCGCTTTTATTTAAGTTAGACAAATCAGACTTTTGTCAGACCAAATTTATTCGGTTTTGTCGATATCTCCACAACACGGTAAACAATTCACAAGATAAACCACTGTGTCTCGAAAATCTGTTGCCGAGCTTTGTGTCGAAAAACATACATCCCGCACGCTCAACCAATGTACGTTCCATGCTTTCTGCACCCCGTTCTGTTCTGGTGTATACGGTGCAGTTATTTGATGCTGTATCTCCAAATCTCGCAAGAACTTAGACAACTCCTTTTTGCAGTACTCTATTTTAAGTTTTTGACCCATTTGATTTTTCGCAAATGTATTCAACTTTCTTAAAACATTCAAAGTTATTGAAAAAATTTACAAAATATCGTCAAATGAATCAACTGGCATTAAGTCTGTGTGTACCAGTTCTAGAATTCTTTAAGCCCGTGATTTTCTGTCTTTGAACGGAAGCTGAGTTTGTTTCAAATTGATCACAGACAAACTTTATTCCACCCACAGCACAATGTGGACACAAAACCATTTTGCAATTTCAACAAACTGTTCATCAAATACTACTGCTTCAGTCAATTGTGTCACTCTGAACATTTCAGCATTTACTTTTGCCTCTATCAGTAAATAGTTGTTTTTTGTCAAAAACTTTGCAATCTTTTGCGCAAAACTTGACAATTAATCGTTGGCGAACTAATTGATTAACCGTCAATAAGTTTGTGCAAACGAAAATCAGCCATATTCGCTTTCGGCCATTTGTTTTTGTAGTGACCAACTTTACCACATCCAAAATATTTCCCGTCCTTTCGTTATTTCTTCTTCTTCTTCTTATTGAATATGTTTGATTTCGATTGCTTTAGGTACAGGGCTGATGAATTATCAACTAAACGAGTTTCTTCGAGTAGCTTGCTTTTTTATCAAGTTGTTTGAGCAGCAAATTTTCACGTCTCATAATTCTCTCCACCTATTCGATAGACACAAACGTTGCCGTCTTTTGATTACTATTTTTTTACAATTAATTTTTTGACACAAAAGTTCACGAAAAATACTACTCGTTGACCACAAATTTTAACAAAATAACAACCACTATCAAACTTCTACAACCTTCCTTTATTATTTACGCGAGTCTGGCTCTGGACCTGATGTTAAATGATAACCTGATGTTAAACTGGTTTAAAATACAATCAAAATATGAGATTTGAGATTGCAAATTTATTAAATAGCAAAGCAAGAACACAATGAATAGGCCTCAAGCGGCAAATGATTAAAGTTAAATTAAGGCTCTCTCACATTGAAAATTCAACAACTCATTAAGGAAAACTTTCCATCATTAAGGAAAATTAATTAAAATGCGTACCGTGACTTAAAAAGCAGAACCAAAATAAGCTGTCTCAATAAATTTACGATAAAATTTTTAATATTTCCTCTTCCTGATAATTCGATCGATAATAAGAGGCGCCAGACACGATGGCCAAAAATTTGAAGGTTCTGTTGTACGTCTTACACCCATCGAGTAGGGGGCCTCCTATGAGGTCCTGTCCTCAGTGTTTCTAGCTCCAGGGCATGTTTTATGGTTCACTTTTGAGAACGTAAAACGTGTCCGAGTCATATCGCCTTGAAAAAGGTTAATGTGATGTTGTATCTGCAGAAACTGAGTTTTGCACATTTATTATCATATTTAAACTCATTCATCTTTTCGTATTGGTGTCGCCTGTTAAAAATTCTCCACAACTTGGCCTTCTCGTGACCGCTATGTATTTAGTTTTCACCTCGTTGATATGGAGGCCGATTTATTGGCTGTTGTTTCTAACACAACAACTGTTGTTTCCATTTATAATGTAAACAACTGCTTTGGGCTATGTTGAGCTGGCGTATGACAAATTTTAACCAGAGGTTGAATATAATCTGTGCTATTGGGTCCCCTTGCCGTACTCCTCATCGTATTTCGAAAGGCTCTGAGAGTTTGTCTTTGACTACCACCTTGCTTTTAGAGCCATCCATTAATATTCAATCAAAATTGATCACGATAATCCAAAATATATGTCAATAAAAAAATGTAATTAATTTTAAAAACATCCAACATGCAAACGGCCTAGTTCCCATTCAGAATGGCCAAACTCCTAAACTTTACCCAAAATTCATGTCACCCGAATATCACCCGAATATACATAGCTCAAACTCAAACTTTTAAAATAATCGGTTAAGGAACTGCTTAGTTCCATTCCCTATAGCGGACTGGTTTGCAAACCAAAATTTGACTATAATTGTGAAGAAATGGCCTAGTTTCATTTGGTTTGGTCAAAGTTAAAAATTTCTTACTATCTAGAATTCTAATCTAGCTTGATTTGGAGCCAATAATTATTACATACATTTACTACAGTTTACCACAGAATATGCCACAGAAACGACAGTTAAAACCCACTTTTTTCGACAATACTCCTAAAATAGTAATACTCCTACCTACGCCGTATTCTTCACGAGTTTTATAGCTTTCATTAATGGTGCTAGTTCAGTTTGTAGTTTTTTCAATGTAGCTAATAGTTAAAATAAAATATTTATGGAGAATAACTATGGCTTGAAATATATAAGACAATGCACAATGTAACACATGACACATTAAAAACGCCCAGTCGTAACTATTTGCCACCACCAGGAAACGAACCCGGGACCCCCGAATTACATAGCAAGCGCTCTACTTACTGTGCTATCGAGCGCGATAATACAACCGTTTTGCGAATTGACAGCTCTTCCGGCATAGCTTCACTCATGTTTAAACTTTGGCGATTCACGGTTTCCAAAATTGTCTCGTGTAATTCTTTTTTGCCGACTATACCAAAAAAAATGTAATTCAATGCATAATTTGTAGGTTATGTTGTCATCATACATGCATTTCTGCCGCACAAAAATTCCATCAGCGGAAAAGTTAAATATGCCGATATTGGACATTTTTTGCTGTTAGATCCTTACAAACTTAATAGTTTACATCTTTAGTTCGTTTAGATTTTACCAATAACAGCAATACGATTGATGCAGCCAAACACTTGAAATTGAGATAGCCAATTGAGAGGAAATTTTATTTGTACACTGCGAAGATTTTATACTAGATTTAAATTTTTTGAAAACTACTAGCGCTATCTATTGTCTAAACAATTTTTACCAACTCTATTTTTATGTAAAAAGACAAATATTCTAGTCGAAAGAAATTCATGCAAAAATGGAGCTACATATGTCGCTTTTGTATATTTTGTGATTGTACTTACTAGAAAACGATTATCAAAAGCTCGCTTTTTAAAATTATTTTTTATGAATTCGAAAATTAGAAAATTAGGAATTGGTAAATTTAAAAGTAAAAATCGAACTGGGGTACGTTATATAACGGCAATTCGATCTTGTAGTTCTTCTATTATTACAACAGAACATATAATATATCCCTACCGTTAGAATTAGAGAATATATCGTATGATCAGGATAACTAGTCAGTTCGGTCACCGAATCGTAACTCAGGTTGTTACAATTCTTTGGTGATTAAGTGTTCATCTTTATTACTAATAAACCTGTTCTATCCTCCTTATGTTATGTGTGCGGGGCCGGCGTCATCCGAAACAGAAGTTTAGGCTTGAGTATTCATCCCGATCAATCAATTTAATGAGATGGCAGGATTAAGCTAATTTCAATTCTTTAAAGCAATCTGCAAAGTTCCTACTCAGCTTCATTATTTTATCAACATTTAAAATTGTTATATATCTGCCTGTTTCCATTACCCTGAGCTCTAGTCACAGCTAGACTGTATCAATCATTTAGTATTAAAATAAATATGCTCAACAATTCATTTTTAACTCCCTTGTAATAACAATAATAATAATAATAATAACAATCATAAAATAAACAGAACAAAATATGCAAATTTTTCACATTTTGTTATGCTGCCGTTGTTGTTTTTTTGTTATTGTTGTTGTTGTTTTTGTCATCGTTAATATTATACATTTTATTTTTTATTTCTAATTTAAATTGTGAACATTTTTGACATGTAAATCAACATTGTAACATTAAATAACTAAATAAAATAAAAAAATAATAATAACAACTCCTTAAACATAATTTCATCATAAAAATAAAACATAAATTTTCACTGACAAAATAAAATTAAAAATGACAAAAACGTAATAAAATATTCAAAGTGTGAAAAAATAGATGTATACGAGGTTTTTTTTTTTTTATTTATTTGAGAAATGGGAAATTTTTTTCCCCCGTTCGTATTTTCCGGTTTTTCTTGTACTTAGATATACATTTTTCATTAAAATGCTGCTGCTGCTTCTTTACGACGAAGTCGATGTAATAATAAATGATTTGATATGTCGCGCTTCATCCATATTACGAAAAGTGAAAAAACTGTCTGTCATAATAAAATTGGCATTTTTGTCGCGCGCAATATTTTTCCAACGGAAAAATAATATTTTTCATTTTGCAATAATAAATTCGTTTGATACAAATAATAATTACTTGTTTCGATCCGAATACAAATTTTATTTAATAAATATTGAAAAAATTTTAATTGATATCATTTCTTGGTATAATTATTTTAAGCATATTTGATATACATCCTGCCCAGACTTACTCGTATATTTCGCTTTTCATCCAGTTTTACTTTTAAACAGATATAACATGTTTCATCATACAAATACTGCAGGTATTGGCTGTCTCTGTCACATGACCTGTGTAAGTTCAAATGTCAAAATTTCCGACTGAGTCGTTATGGTCTACGTCCTCTCAAAAGGAGTTTGGTTTATGTCTTTTAACGATCATTGACTTCATCGTTCACTCGGATTTTGGGTGGTTTGGACATTGTTACTATTTTGCAATAAAGGCAGATTGACATTCCCCACCATAAGTTTATCATCGAGATTGGTTAACAAGTAATGATCTATTGACGAGCTTTTAGGTATAGCTCTTCAGCCCAGATTTATCACACAGGTTTATGTTGTAATTCTAAACAATCCGGACAAACTTTAAAAAAGTTGCATCCTATCCACCGCTACAACACGTTCGCATTCTAATGTTTTGGTGAATTTAAAAAGATCTTTACGTAAATCCACTAAAAACCCATCTTGGGGTTCAGTTCGTTCTGTGGCCGTTCGTTATTCTATCAGCCTTTAAAAAACTTTTGTTTGATTGGGCAAATTAGCGAATTTACGGCGCGAATTTATTTATATTTAAGGGGTTGAACTACGGGGTCAAGGGGCTCCGGTACAAATTTATCTAAAAAACTACCAAATATGTATCGCGAACCGCTCTACCGATCGATCGTCTTGAAATTTTGACCGTGTTTAAGTTTCCTGTTCAAAACCAACCTTGCGATATTTTTGAAGGGTTTCAACCCCGGGGTCTAGGGGCCCCATGCAAATTTATCTGACATTAATTTTTTCGGATCAGGTCCTTGGGTCTGGTGGTTCATACAAATATTTTCCAAAATACGCAAAGATTACATTGCAATTAATTTGCTAGCAAGAAATTGTATTTTATAATAATTTGATTGTTCGTTACTAGACTTCTATCTAAAATATATGGAGCCCATATATACACGATTTTTATCTACAAGGATGTAGTCATCAGCAATTGACCCTGAAATATTGTACAAAACGAATTGTAAATTGATGGACTCAAAAAGATATCTATTAATTAAAAATCATTTAATTTGAATTTAAAATTAAATTTTTGCAAATTTTAAGCTATTTTCTGACATTTAAAATGGTGAAGCTTAATGAAATAAATGAAGTTAAAAAAATATTACTTTAGACTAAATATTCGACTAACTCGATTTTCTAAATATTTTAAGAAAATAAAAATTAATACACTTGGTTGCAAAAAAATCGCACGTTGCTCAATTTTCCACAAAAGTTCAAAAATATGAAAAAAATACAATATTTGTTTAAAATTTTCTTTTTTTTAAAATTTTTGAACTTTTGTGGAAAGTTGAGGAATGTGCGATTTTTTTGCACCCAAGTGTAGTATGGATAATTATAGGGTAATTAAGTGTTCTATTTAAAAATTTTGGGATCCATCCCTTCCAACTAAAACTCGGGTTCTGCAAGCTTTAGAAAAAGTTATCAGAACCCATAGCAAAAAATGATTTAAAAACAATTAGAAAATTAAAGGTTAATTTTAGGCTAATTAAAGGTCTTATTTAAATTGTTTTATTCTGGTCGTTCTAGAAAACGCTTAAGGTTTTATCGCTCGAACAAAATCGAACTAAAACCGAAATTAGCACGAAAAATTTGATTCAATGACTAGCGTTAGATTAAATGACCTGAAGTTTGGTCAAGAACGAGTGGAGTCCAAAATTTTTTAACAGAGCATTTGATTAGGCCATAATGAGCCTAAAATTATTTGTTTGTCAATAGATCAAGTTTTTCGTTCTAATTTCGTTTTTGGCCCGATTTTCGATTTGGGTTCTGCTAGCTAGCTTTGAAGCGATAAAGGCTTAAGCTTCTTCTAGAACGAGCAGAATAAAGAAAATTACATGGGGCATTTAATTAGCCTAAAATTAACCTTTAATTTTCAATTGTTTTTAAATCAATTTTTGATATGGGTTCTGCGGGTGTGTAACGAAATCCCGGTTTTCAAAATCCCCTTTTGTCAAAATCCCGGTTTTTTATAAATCCCGGTTTTCTAAATATCGGTTTTCAAAATCCCGGCTTTTAATATAAAAAAATCCCGATTTTTAGGAAATTCCGGTTTGAATTTTTTAAAATTTGACATGTGGGAAAATGGGACTTCTAAATGATTTTTTGACAAATTTTAAAAATGAGTTTGCGATAAAGTTCTAGAAAATGGCTTATAGGGATGAAATTTGAAATTTCTTAACAGATTTTGTTGAAATTCGATACGTACGATTTTTCGATAAAGCGGTCAATAGAGATGGAACTAGGGCATTTCTGAACCGATTTTGTTGAAATTCTACACGTACGATGGAAATGGATCTCTAAAATGATTTTTTGATAAAATTCTGAAATATGGCCATTGCTATGGAACTAACCGATTTAGTTGAAATTCGACATGTAGTTAAGTTGAAATTCAACCTCCCCCCCCCTAAATGTGATTCAAAAAATGCGTTTTTGATAAAGTTCTGGAATAAAGCGGATAGGGATGAAGGCTGGCCATTTCTTAATCGATTATTATGAGATTCGTTACGTGCGATGGAAATGGGGTTCTTAAGTGTTTTTTTTTTATAAAGCTGTGGAATATGTTTAATTGGTCAATAGAGATGGAATTTAGCCATTTGTTAACCGGTTATGTTTTAATTTGACACGATCTAAATGGGATTATTAAATGATTTTTTGATATTTAAAAAATTATTTTAGAACCTTATTTCCATCACACATGTCAAATTTTATCATAATCTATCAAGAAATAGCCAAGTTCTGTCGCTAATGGCCATATTCTAGAGCTTTAGCAAAAAATCATTTTAGAATCCCATTTAGGCCTTACTTGTAGAGTTTTAACATAATCAGTTTTAACATATCAAAGGGTTGAATGTCGAAGGACCGAATGTCAAAGGGCAAAATTACAAAGGCCCAAATGTCTCGAAGGACCGCATCTGTCGAAAGGCCAAATGTGTCAAAGTTACTTTTCGTTTTTGGAAATGTAATTTTTTTAATTTATTTTAAGGAATATTTCGTAATTTTCTTTTTATCAAATATTAATGAATTTGCTTGATAAAGTTTCAAAAATTACTTATTATTTTATTTACTTCCCATTTTATAAGGACGTTGTTCTCCATTTAAATATACTACGCATTTTTAAATGACAAATATTGGCATACCAGTTTGATCTTTAAGGCTCGCAGGAACAGTCTAATATTCAGCCCAAATTTTCTGCATTTTAAAGCCATTTGTTTTTCCAAAATCTGTCCTAATTGATCGTCAAAATCGATATCAAAGCAATTGTTTTTTCTTTCAAATAATTTTTAAATCATCAAAACCTTAGTTTACTGCTTGTTGAAACCCTAAAGGTTGATTTATAATATCCGTTCCTTTCAGTTCCTACACATATCGTGCCAGACATCATCAATACGTTTAAATTCAGACATTTTCCTCGTTTGCTTATCGTTTCAGGCAAGACATCTGTTAACTTTTTCTAAAGCTAGCAGAACCCGAGTTTTAGTTGGAAAGGATCGAGCCCAAAAATTTTAAATTGAGCATTCAATGCGCCTATTATTAGCCTAAACTTATCCATACTATCTTGTAATGTTCTACTATATGGGTTCTGCTACCTTAAAGGACGTAAAATGCCAATCGATGACAACAAAAATTGCATTACCATTCCACCAGATTTTTGTAACTTTACATAGACCATTGACGAATTGATTTGGAACGTATTTTTAAACATTTTTTGCAATTTCAAAAATCACCCACAGCTAAGCGAACCTGCATTATTGGCGGCCAAAAATAATGCTGTCAATGCTATATTAACACAGCTATTCAAAATCAAATATCTGGCAATTCTACAACATATAAATCAGTTGATTGCGTCACGAATCAAGAAGAAGTTGTCAATTATCCTCTCGAATTCCTGAATTCACTTGATTTGCTAGAACTTGATATTGATATTGACGAATTGATATTGAAAATTGGTGTATCCGTCATTATGTTTCGAAATAACGATCTGCCAACAAATTGATGAATAACATAGCGACGATATTAAATCGTGAATTCAAGAAGTACAATAGTGAAGAAAAATTTTGACCTTGAGATTTTTACAGATTTACCTAGAACAGTTTTAAAAAATTGTGTGTGCTTGCATATGTGCGTGGTTCAGTGCAGGCTAAATGTCTGGTGGCCCTTTAAATCTCAGACAGATTGAGTGATATGGCTGAAACTTTATATTTAAGCTTGTTACATGAATTGGGAGATTTCGGCAGTGGAAGCTGCCACATTTGAAAACTTATTTTGATAAGTATATCATTTACAAGGAAAACTATTATTTTATTTTTTATTTGTTTTATTTTTAACTATATGCGATCTGTTTTGTGGCTCAAGGCTCATTTTGCTCATATATACTTTTTCAATTATTGCAAATATTTTGAAAAAGAATTTTCGAAAAACCGATTCAAAACAAAAAGATTGTAAATTAAGTTTCAAACAAAATTTGTTCAAATCATTTTATTAAATTTTATCAGAATGGACGAGTTAAAAAAACTTTATTTCACCAAAATACATGGCATCTCGTTAGCCCAAGCGGACTGTTCGGAATAAAGCTACATACCGATTTTTTTTTTTATAAATTGGGAGATCCATATGAAATGTGGTGAACATATGTGTACCACATATTTTATAGGACTTTAATCCAATGATCTGGCGCTGGTGCCAAATTATTAGTTTATTATAGATTAAATAACTGTTGTATACCATCACGTGGCGTTGCTGAAGGAAGTTGCGTACTGTCATCTGCCAAACGACACCATACAAAATTTCAGTCTAGTTTACATGTTAGTTTTGTTTTGTAGCCAGTTGTATCATGGACGATTTACATGTTCCAATTTTTTTTCCAGTAAAAAATGAAGGGTTAAGTATATTACGTTTTTCGTTTGCGGGAGGGGCACGAAATAAATTCCAGTAAAATAAAATTAGATTTTTTTTTTACTTCGAGCAAATGTTGGCATAATGCGTGAATTCCACAGTGAAACATTTTTTTTCAGTAAAATTAACACGAGATAAAAATATAAATCCTTTACTTGTTAGAGTGAAACAAAAAAATTTTCAGTTAAATTTACTAGAGTAAGTGGGAAAAATGTTGCCATAAAAAGTATGAAACTCAATACTTTTTTTGGCAACATTTTTAACACACTTTCAGAAAATAGTATGCGATGCGAAATATTTTGCAAAAATATTATAGTCAAATGTCAAGAGAAAAATGAAACGAGGGATAATTTTTATGTGCCGCTACGTACAACTTGTTCATTGTAGGGTAAAATAAGATTTTAATTTTTTTTTTTCGTTAAAATCATTTATTTTCAAATTGTTTAGGTTATATTGCTATTTTGACTATAAATTTTGCTATGTAAATTATGCTATTTTGACTATGTATTTTGCTCTCTTTGTCGCTCTAACGTAATTTAAATGTATTATTCTCTTTTCAGTTTTCCAGTACTTTTTAATGAAAAAAATTGTTTTACTGTGGAATGCACACATGAAACTGGAAATGTTATCATAAAATATTGTTTCTACGAGTATTTTTATAGCAGTAAAATAAAAAAATTCAAAAAAGTTCAAATAAACACCAAGTAACCATAAACATCATTAAAACAAAAATAGCAAACATAAGCAGTAAAGGCGCTTTCATGGTTGCGTTCGTTCCGACAATCTGTCTCTTTCTCACATTGTTCCTTCAGACAACAAGATAAAGTTAATCCAACTTGATAAAAAAAAACTCCGAACAAAAAATAACATCATTTTGATGATTATGGATTGGTTTAAAATGTCAGACGTACAAAAAAATTATAACATCGCCATTTTATTTTACATATTGCTGACTCTTTTTAACTAGTAACTTTTTTTATATGCGTGCAGCTCTATTTTTCAGTAAAAAAAATATTGGGGAAAAAATTGGAACATGTAAATCGTCCATTACTCGTGTTTGGTTTTCTCAGTAAAATGGAAAAACAGCAATATCGATGTCGTACGGAACCGTTGACCCGTTGCGTTGACCCGATGGGTGCTGCAATTGTTGAAATTGTTGAAATTGCGATCCGGAATTTTAGCGGCCAAATTGCATGAACTGCGATACGAATTACTGTACTCGCCCGACCTGGCTCCCTGTGATTTCTTTCTGTTCCCCAGAATAAGAAAATATGGCTTGGAGGGGAAACAATTAGATCAGTCGTCGAGGAAAAAGCGTAGTTTGATGCGTTTGAGAAATCATATTTTTTGGACGTGTTAAACAAATGGCAGAAACGGTGGGAAAAGTAATTTATTTGAAGTTAGGCAAGAATTTCATCCCAGATAAATTAAATAAATTTCATCGGGTAACACTAAAACTGCAATGATATTCCAGCCCAGAATTTAATATAGTAATTTCGTTCAATCCATTTGTTGTGATTTAAAAACATGATCAATAAAAGGCCATTTACTGAATGTATTCTATGCGTCGTTAAATCGTATACATAAGTTCCAGTATAGAAAGGCGATCAAAAAGGTTCGCCTGATCTGTCTAGATATATCGGTGGCTAGTAACGAAAAGTATTATATTCGAAACAAGGTTGGACAGTTAGTTCTTAGTTCTTGTTTTAATTTCAAACCGATCCAGTAATAGAATGAATTTTATACGAAACTTAGTCGTACTTACCATCTTTAGTTTCAAATTCAAACCGATTTGCATGTTGTGAAGACAGCAATGATGATTTGGGCCAGTATGGTATCGAGTTCATATAAGTTCCTAAGGGATTCGGCCTGGTATTACTTAGTGTATCAAAGATCAGTAATGGAATGTATTTTACTACTGGCCTCATTTTATTACTGGCCTCTGATGCACTAAGACATACCAGGCCGACCCCCTTTGAATATTATATGAACTGGACAACATACTGACCCAAACCATCATAGTTCCGTTCACAACATGCAAATCGGTTTGAAATTAAAACAAGAACTAAGAACTAAGTGTCCAACCTTGTTTAGAATATAATACTTTTCGTTACTAGCCACCGATATATCTAGACAGATCAGGCTAACCTTTTTGATCCCCTTTCTATAGTTGAGCTTATGTATACGATTTAACGACGCATAGAATACATTCAGTCAATGGCCTTTTATTGATCATTTTTTATAGCACAACAAATGGCTCTTCGTTATTTTATAAAATCCCAGAATTATAATTTTTACTTAATTTTTAATTTTGATTTTAATATTTAAAATTTGAAAAAATTCTGGGTTAGAATGAAATTTCGGGATGGAACGAAATTACTATATTAAATTCTGGGCTGGAATATCAGTGCAGCTTTAGTGTTACCCGATGATTTTTCTTTATTTTCCTGGGATGAAATTCTGGGCTAACTTTATAAGGGTGGAAAAAAAAGGAGATTACGTTGAAAAATAAAGAAATAAAAATACACCTGGATGTTATTGATCGACCCCTGCTACACCGCAACCGACATGAGTAATTCGACATTACGAAATTCTTTGTATTCAACGTTTATGTTCACGAACCAACCAAATATTCTGCGAATTCAAACCCATTTGAAATTAATAATTGCTGCTTTGCAGCATCAGAGAATTGCGTATTTCATACATGTAAGGAAAAATTTGACCATCAATTATTGTAGTAACTGGCATATAGATAGAAGAAAACACTGTATTCTCAAAATTTTAATAAAAAAAGCGTTAGGTTCTCTAATTAGACAGAAGCTTTCAAGGACAACCTTCTATGACGGCTAAATATAGAGAAGAGCGAGATACAAATTATATGCCAAGTTCAGCAACCAAAATTACATTTCCACGAACTAATCGTCATTTCAAATTTAAACTTTTCAGTAAATAATGAACACGCGAAATGGGAATTACCATTTTCTTAATTGCTAAATTTTTTGTGCCTTGGTTGGATTAGCCAATTTATGGAATTAATCACTTATAATTCCGAAAATTTAATTTAATTTGTGTTCTAAGCATGAACAAAAAATTTTTTTTTTTTTTGTTTAACGATAAATCCCTCAGTCCCTCGACAGCTTTATAACGACTTATTATTATGATGGTGTGCGTATTAATCAAAATAATAAATTTTGATTGGCATATTTTTGATGTTTTGAGTAAATATTGTGCCCCAAATATAAATCTTGGTAATCTTTAAAAATTACAAACCGCACACACACACACACCCACATATGTACGCATAATTCTTAAGAACATCGATATGTTTCGAACAAATGATTTAAGCGACGTGACACAATATTATATAAGGATATCATTTTGTAGTCCCCCCCTATACATCCTAAACCAACACAAATCATTTTAAATGGGATTTTGTAGAGAGCAGCATCTCTAGCGCACACTAACAAAAAGTGATTCACATACATGCATATATATTGAGATAATTTGTCGTTCTTCTTGTTATGATAGATGATACCCTTTGAGATGATATATACCAATTTGAGCTGTGTGCTAGGATGGCATCCTAGATATACTCCTCTTGTATACCTCATACATAGATCTACTGTGTGCCATCGCCACCGCAAATATATACCACCACCACCTTGTTGTGCGCTGTATATCATTCTTAGATATACTCGGTTTGATATAAATCTTTTTTATAATGTCTTTTCTTGCCAGCCGCACGGTTATCTTATTGTTTGTTTTTCATTCTTAATGTTATTTATATACGATGATCGTAATTTATGTGATAAGGCGAACGGAAAATAAAAAGAATATTTCACGATGCTGGCTGGGTACATTATATGTGTGTGCCCTATAATATGTGTATGTATGTTGCTCGCGTATCTCAGAAGCGGAAGCGTTATATTGAAAATTTTAAGGTTTTTTTTTTCTGTGTGCCATGACTTGCCGGAGGTTAATGTATAGATGGGTTTTGAATTTATATGCTAACTGCTATATGCTTGTTTTACATTGATAACGTTAAATAAACTGTTAAGTGTAATATACGAGTATGTGTCAGACGTACATATATACAAAGATGAGAAACACTAAATTTATACGCAGGCTTAATGTGTGATTTTGCTGCCATGCTACAGATTTCTGCCTGTTTTATTACCGTTACAATTTAATTTATTTGATTAGAATTTCTAAATGAACATTTAGGATTTAGGACCAGTCTATCGTTCGTAATATATTGTGTGCATGCTGCGTTGACGAGTTGAAACCAAATGTCTTCTTGTATATATTTTGCGTTCGTAAAGCTACTTTGAAAGTTAGTTAGTTAATTACGAGAAAACATTATCCGCATCCCCTCCTCCATTCCCTCAACATAATTTTTTAATACTTTACCACAAAAGGATAAGCTTTCTTCGTATACATTAAAACGTTAATAAAATTAAAACATAAAGAACAATAGACGCGTACAATAAATAGAAAATTATTGCGGAAATGTTAGCGGTTCAAGTTTTCAATGAAAGTCGTCGTATAAATCGGTGGGTATCGCAGCAACAAAACTGAAGTACTTCATCCGTGCAGCAACAATTGTTGTGCACAGTGTTTATTGAGATTATTTCCTCATTGTCTATTAACATTACGTATATACACAAACGAAATGAAAAATCTCGAGAAAAAGTTGTATAAAGCTTTGTTTGGCTATATAGATATAGAAATGGTGCGCGTTCAGAGTTCTAGTTTCACAGTCGATTTAGTAAAGTTTCTTTTTTACTACTGCTTTTACTATTATGCTATGTACCACTACTGTACAAACAAAAGGATGGGATTTTCATTTATAAATCTATTCTATATTCAGCCATGTAGAAAACTATATTAGAGAATATTGTTATAGTTTGCTACAACTACTACATGGCTTATTTTGAGAAAACAAAAATGAAATCTCCATAGTGGCAATAATAAGCGGAACGAAATGTAAACAAAAAGTAAAGGGGGGCAAATAATCCCACGGTAACTACACAATGAATTTATGGCTTGTTTTGTGTACGTACATGAACCCCGAAGTAAACAATTTTACTGGCAACATACTAGCTATTTAGAATATTCTGATGGCTAAAAATCAAGCAAAAATACTAGGCAACGCAAATTTGGAGTTGGTTGGAGATATTTTCTCAGGTTTCACGGACCTTATTTTAACATTTCGTTCGTAAACGTTCACGCTGCAACTGAAGATACTTCCGATCAAACAAAAGATATGCTTTCTATGATCAGCTTAAAAGTATTGTGAGCAAAATACCTCAGTATGACGTCAAAATCATTTTTGATTTCTTTAATGTTCAAATTGGTAGAGTTAGCGCTCGTGACACAATTGTGTTATGGAATGATTGGGTACGGTGTTTTTGCCGACTAGATTTTAGGGTTTTGGGTTGTGAAACAGAACAAAATAAAAGTTATTACTGAAACTAAATTTAAATCATACCAGAATTAAATCGGCCGAAATTTGAGGAACAATGAAATAAAGATAATAATAACTGGGTGTGCCCACTCAGGAACTATCGGATCTCCTCGAGTGATAAGTACGATGTCTGCTGAAGAAATCCTCCCGAATAACATATAGACCCCTAGAGGCCGATGTCCGGCCACAGCGAAGCAGCATAAGAAAGCAGGGAGGCCCTCCAACAGACAAAGCCTCTCTTCAACCGAAGATACCTCTAGGGAATCTCCCATAATTCACACTGCGACAGCTTGAGTCCATATAATACATAACATATACTGGACTCACCACCGACCCTGTGGATGTCCTGCCAAGGGGATAAAGAGGAGTGGCAGGCCCAGCCTGTAAACGTGGAGCCGACACAAAATGAGACCCCCCTCCCAATATACCGATCAAAAAAAAATTAAAACAAAAAACAAGGATGGGTACGAAATTAATGCCATGGATAATACGCAGTCACGGGTGTGAAGTATTCCACGGATTCCACGGCTGTGTGTATGTATGTGTGTTACACTGCTAAACCAAAATCTAATAAGAAATATTAAGATTCTAATAGGAAGTTAAAGTAATAATTTCGCAGTTTAAGAATTTATATTTAAAATTATTTTATTCAAAAATTTTATTGCACTATAAATTTAAAGAAATAAAAGGGATAAAAATGCGTAAAAATTTGAACCGAAATCAAAAAATGAGTAAAATTTACCTCTTACAAAAGAAAATAGCTTTTAGCAAAAAAAAGGCCCGATATACCTATCAAATTGTTTAGTTGAATCACCATCTCTAGCGATGACCGATAATGGCCATTCGCCATTGCCTAACATTTAACTCCTAAAAACCAAGGAAAATGGCTCGTTGCTAAAAAGCGGCCCGATATACCTATCAAATTGTTTAAATTTCCTGAAAGGTGGAGATTCAGGTTTGGTTAGACCATGATATAGATAACTAAATCGCCAATCAGGAACACTAAAAGCGATAAAAAGTTCTCGTATAGCCAGCCTTTTTTCGTATAGCTACAATATTATATATCTGTATAACTACAATTTTTTACCAAAAGATCACTGGCCATTATCGGCCATCCCTAGAGATGGTGATTCAAGTTTTATTGATGCTATGCATAGATCACTGTTTACATTACCTTTCAGAAATTAACAAATTAACACTTTTCAAATAGGAAAAAAATCAAGATTCACAATTTTGGCTTCAAATTTGATCCCAGTCGAATTACATATTTAGATTTTTCAAAACGGTGTAAAGTTCAAAATTTACAAATTTCTTTATGACACTTTTTAAATTAGGATTATTGAAAACGATATAAGTCTAAAAAATATGTGGCGATGTTTATAAACTTAAATGTCAAATTTATAAAATTACAATGAACTCGCTAAAATTATGGAAGAGACAAAAAAAACCCGGTCTACCAACGTAGGTTGTGAAAAATAAAATATAAAAAAATGTTCAATTTTTTTACACACAAGAAGAAAATCCGTAGTGTGAAGTTTTGATTTTTAAGAATAAAAAATAAGAATTTCAACGCAAGTGTTTGCATGTTTGTATATTGTGAAGTGAATTATAGTTTGAGCTTATATAATCTCGTAGAGGAATTAACCTAAAACGAATCAACTTTAATTGATATCGTTCAAATTACCAAATAGAAAGGTTTCGTCGAAACGTACACCTGGACACATCAAAAGTATATGTGCAGCCATATAAGGGAGTAAAATTATAGTATCTCTTTAAATTGGTGACCACCGTCATGAATACGACTGCGCAAGGATACGGCAGCACATCACAGGCGTTTTCTCTTTGGAGTACTACGAGCAGAGCACAGCAGAGGTGTCAACAGCAGTTGGCGATTCAGTGGTTAGATAATCTGGACATCAAATCATCTGGACACCAGGAAAACAAATTCACAACAAATTTGTAAACGTGAGTAGATCGGGGGTAAGTTTTTCTTCCTTAATTTTATCGAGTTCATTGCCTCAAATTTAATAATAAAATTTTATTTAAAAATTAAAATTAACTCCGGCATTTTATTTATTTCATTTTTTTTCCTCTACTGGATTTCGCATTTTTGTTTCGCTTTTCTATTTGAGTTTATAAATGTCGTCTGATACTCCATCCTACTCTCCGGTAAATGACAAGGATTATGGAGATGCAAGTTCTGCAGATCCAATTAATTCTGCATCGCAACTACAAAATTTATTCGCAGAACAATTTCAATTGTTTCTGCAAGCTCAAAATTTATTCCGGGATCCAGGAGTTGCTCAGTCGTCTGGGCAGTCTGGTTCAGGACCTGGTTGGACTGGGGTCCAAAATCCAAATTTGGAGATTGGAGCGGTCCGATTCCGACCTCCACAACCGTTGTATGGTCAGAATCCGGCCGTTTGGTTTACGATTCTTGAATCGCAGTTCGCTGTCGCGAACATCAGGTCGGAGACCACCAGGTTCTCTCATGCAGTGGGGGCATTGGATGCGAGACTGCATGATCGTTTCGCGGATTTAATTCTCCGCGATAAGGGTACACTTCCTTACTCGGTGTTTAAAGAGGAAGTGATTCGCGTATTAGGCGAGTCAGAGATGTCACGCCTAAATAACGTTCTGACGAACCTGACTTTGGGGGATAAAAAGCTGTCTCAATTACTAAGTCGGATACGTTTGAACGCTGGCAGCAATTTCAACGACAAGTTGCTCAGACAACTTTGGATGAAGAGGTTGCCTTCGCAGATTCAGGTTATACTAACCACTTTTGAAAACGACATGACGTTAGATGTTTTAGCAGCACGAGCCGATAATATGATGGAGGTAATGCCACCGTTAGGGTTAAATGCCGTTAAATCGTGCAACCCTTTCGGCCCATTCTCGTCTGCAGCATCTAACGGGTATGTCAATCCAACTGGCATTTCTGATGCTTCTAATTTAGACGCTAAATTAGAAGATTTCAAAATTAAAATTTTAGCTGAAATTAAATCTATGGTTAACCCTAGATCTCGATCTCGTTCAAACAATAGAAAACAAACAAATTCTCGTTCGAGATCTAGAGGTCGGGTTAACCCAAAATTCGATTTATGTTTTTATCATTTTCGGTTCGGTGAAAAGGCTCAGAAATGCCAGCCTGGCTGTAAATTTTATGATAAAACCTGCGGAGGTCAGTCGATCAAGAAGGATTTTTAAATGTTCATCAGGACGTGACGACCGTTACTGATGAACCTACTACCAGTCGTCTATTAATTCATGATGCCAATTCAAGAGTTGCATTTCTAATAGATACTGGTGCTGACGTTTCGGTTGTTCCCCTCAAAATTTGTCACATTCCGCAGGCATTAACTACTTCCAAATTATTCGCTGCGAATGGAACGCCAATTAAAGCTTATGGAACAAAAATTCTAAATTTAGATTTTGGGTTACGGCGTAATTTCAAGTGGGAATTTATAGTGGCAGATGTCTCACTGCCAATTATTGGAGCTGATTTCCTTAAAAGTTCTGGATTGATAGTTGATCTTGGCAAACATCGTCTTCTAGATCCAACGACATCATTGTTTACTGTTGGTTGTATCTCTCTCACAGCCGAGTCAACACTGTCTCAACTAGACAAATCCCAGGTGAATAATCAAATCCAGCAACTTCTCTCTAAATTCTCAGAAATTATGACAAACTCTCTAAACGTCAAACCAGTTAAGCATATGATCACTCATCGGCTGGAAACTTTTAGAGCACCGGTTTCTTGTAAAACTAGACGTTTGGCACCTGATAAATTAACGATTGCAAAACAGGAATTCGAGAATCTGATGGCACTAGGAATTTGTCGTCCGAGTAATAGTGCATGGTCTAGTCCTTTGCATCTTGTCTTGAAGAAAAATGGAGATTGGAGGTCATGTGGAGATTACCGAAGTCTGAATCGTGTTACTATTCCAGATCGTTATCCTATTCCACATCTTCAAGATTTTTCGTACCAGCTTGAAGGATGTACAGTTTTTTCGACTCTTGATCTTGTCCAAGCTTATCATCAAATCCCTATTGAACCGTCTGATATTTCAAAAACCGCTATTGCGACTCCCTTCGGTTTATTTGAATTCACTAAAATGACTTTTGGTCTCAGGAATGCAGCACAAACTTTTCAGAGATTCATGCATTCCGTATTGTTGGGACTTAATTTCGCATTCATCTACTTAGATGATATTCTAATAGCGTCTAAAACTTTCGAGGAACATCACGCGCATCTCGAACTAGTTTTCCAAAAATTATCAGACAACGGTTTAATAATCAATCCTGGAAAATGTGTCTTCGCTTCACCTCAAGTTAAATTCTTAGGACATTTTGTTAATGCAAATGGCATTTTACCTGTTCCAGAACGTGTTGAAGTCATCAAAAATTTTGAACGTCCGTTGACGGTTAATCAACTCAAAAGATTTTTGGGGATGATTAATTTCTACAGACGGTTCATTCCAAACGCCGCGGCTGATCAAATTTTACTTAATGATTTTCTTAAAGGTTATAAGAAAAATAGTAAAATTCCAATTAATTGGTCAGCAGAGTCCATTGATGCCTTCGACAATTGTAAGGAGAAATTGTGTAAAGCTACTCTTCTTGCACACCCTTCATCTACGGCTAAACTCGCTATCATGGTAGACGCTTCGGACACAGCTATCGGCGCAGTAGTTCAACAGTATATCGGCTATATTTGGCAACCACTCAGCTTCTTCTCGGTTCGTCTTAATGAAACGCAACAAAGATATAGTGCTTATGACAGAGAGTTGTTAGCAGCGTACTCTGGCATCAAGCATTTCAGATATCTTTTGGAAGTGCGACAGTTTACGTTGTTTACGGACCATAAACCACTCGTCTACGCTTTTTGTCAGAATCCGGAAAAGGCATCACCGCGTCAATTCCGACATTTGGATTTCATCGGGCAGTTCACAACCGACATCCAACACATATCAGGCATGTCGTCGCAGATACACTTTCCCGCATTAATCTAATTTCTATTCCTGAAAGTATAGATTATGCACAAATTGCGGATGCCCAAACCAATGATGTCGAGCTTAAAGATCTTATGCGCGATAATTTAACTTTAAAGTTTGTCCAAGTTCCGTTGAGTTTTAACTCTAACAAAACTATATATTGTGATATTTCGACAGCTAATCAAAGACCTTTTATTCCAATTGAATTTCGGAAAAAAGTTTTTGAAGCCTTTCATAATCTTTCACACCCTGGAATTAAAGCAACAACTAAATTATTGACGAAAAATGTCATCTGGCCCTCCATCACGAAAGATTCAAAAACTATGGCACAATCCGCTTGTCAGAAATCCAAAATTTCAAGACACACCGTTTCACCTCTTGGATCTTATCAATTAACTTCGCAACGCTTCGCAGAAATTCACTTAGACATCATTGGTCCTTTGCCTATTTCTGACAATCAGCGGTATTGCGTTACATTAATCGACAGGTATACGAGGTGGGCTGCGGCAGTTCCAGTTCCTGATATTACTGCAGCTACTGTCGCTTCTGCGGTATACTCCACATGGATTTCACGCTTCGGGGTACCAAACGTTATAGTCACCGACCAAGGTTCGCAGTTTGAGTCTTGTCTTTTTAATGAATTGTCAGCGTTAATCGGATTCAGACGCGTAAGAACGACGGCTTATAACCCAAAGTCCAACGGTATGATTGAGATATGGCACAGAACGTTAAAGACCGCAATCATGTGTCACGAGCGAACTGATTGGGTAACGTTCTTTTGGTTCTTTTAATTAGTTTATTTTCGGCCTCGCGTATAGACTTGTATTTTCATAAATTCTTCCGAATTTATTGGGGAGGGAGTATTGTGGCGATGTTTATAAACTTAAATGTCAAATTTATAAAATTACAACGAACTCGCTAAAATTATGGAAGAGACAAAAAAAACCCGGTCTACCAACGTAGGTTGTGAAAAATAAAAAATAAAAAAATGTTCAATTTTTTTACACACAAGAAGAAAATCCGTATGTGAAGTTTTGATTTTTAAGAATAAAAAATAAGAATTTCAACGCAAGTGTTTGCATATACAAACATTGTGACGTGAATTATAGTTTGAGCTTATATCATCTCGTAGAGGAATTAACCTAAAACGAATCAACTTTAATTGATATCGTTCAAATTACCAAATAGAAAGGTTTCGTCGTTACACCTGGACACATCAAAAGTATATGTGCAGCCATATAAGGGAGTAAAAATATAGTATCTCTTTAAATATTAGTTCTACATTGTTGCTATTATCGGGCATTTTCAAAATTATTGATTCATTTAGTACATGATCAAGGAAGTTCTTATTAGGAGGAAGTTCGCGTTGGAACTATTTTATAGTCATTTTTGAATTAGATTTTAATATTCATATTGGATTTGTTCTGTGTACTAATTGGTTTGCGTCTTTGGTTAACTGATTGTCGTCTTTGCTTTTTTAGTACTATTTTCTTTACATGAATGAAACAAAAAATAACAACCAATTTAGTTTATGGCATTTTTTATAACAAAAATTGAATTATTTTGCTTAAACTATAGTTACATTATTCTGCTATTAATTTTATTTTAATTTTACTTAAATCCGACAAATTCATTAAATGAATATGCAGAAAATTGGAAAAAATATTTTAATGTGCGTATATTTCTTCAATAGACCATTTTCCCCAAACGTCAAAATAACATTATGACAGTTGAACGTGTATGGCAAACCATTAAAATAAAATTCTATTTTTTTATTTTATTCATAAATTGTCACAAATGCTATTAAAATTTAACAGTACAATTGTTTGTGGTTATGTTTTAAACATTAAATTTTAATAATTGTGTCATAAACTTTAAAAATTACAACTAAATTTTAGTTTGTTCTGGTTTGCCATACAGTTTCAGCTGTCAAATTTTTTGGAGGAAAATGGTCTATACAAGTTTCGTGATAGCTATATCTGTCTCTTGTTGCTATCTCAATTTTACATGTTCACATATTTGTGAATAAAAATGTTCGATTAATGATCTAGTGTCTATTAAAACATGTTCTTTACTCCTATATTAACATGTTTGAATTAAAACTTATTCGATTAATTTACATTTTTATTAAAATATTGTAAACTAAAAATCAAAATAGTGTACACTACACCAATACTTATACATGCAATAAGAATTTGTACGATAGTTATTCACTTGCAGTCACAATCTCCACTTTTAAAACCACAAAAAACGATTTAAAACACAAATTTTGTACTTTAAATTATTTTATTTTTATTATTTTAACGTTTTCGGTCACTGAATGACCATCTTCAGAAAAAATTTTGCAACCAGTTGCAACCGAAATCTCAGCCGATTGATCTTATACTTGGAGCAGATTACTATCCATAAATAATAACTAATAGCATTATCAAGGGTAACTATCGAGAACCAATGGCACAAAACACCAAGTTCGGATGGATCATAATCGGCAGCCTGACAACCAATTCAATAGAGGAGCAACTGTGAAATTATAAGTTGTTGAAAACGTTCCTGAGGAAAGAAGCCACACGGAAGAAGAAAATCCGGCAAAAAAGACGTTCCAAACAACATTAAAGCGGCATGCTGATGGATGATATGCCGTGAAAATGTCATTTAAGGACAGTCAAGTCTAAAGCTTGGAGAATCTCGGAGAAGAGCCTCAGTAAAACTTCTGAAAATCGAAACTTGATCCAAAAGAGACACAGCATAGAAGCAATTATAGAGTTAACGCACTAGAAAAAGCAGAAGATGAACCTGTCGATGTACTACATACCTCATCATGGTGTTATCAAACCAGACAGCTCAACAACCAGGGTTCGAGTAGATGCTCGTCATCATAGCCGACATTGAGAAAATGTTTCGACAAGTTTGGCTTAACACAGAAGATCATGACTACCACCGTATAATGTGGAGAAAAGAGCCTTCCGCACCCGTGAAGGCATATAGGCTAAGGACTATAATATATGGCACTACCACCGCGAACTATCTAGCTGAAAGAACATTAATTCAGCTATTCAAGGATGGATGACAGACGCCTATGTAGATAATCTACTCACTGGTGCGGACAATATTAAACAGGCTCTACTGGACATTTCTGGCTAGAAACAAGATAAATAAAACTAAATGAATGCGTTAAAACATTGGTAATTCTATAAGGCCAGCAGAAGATTTGTTTGAATTCGAATATAAGCACCAAATGGCAGAAATGCAAGGATGAGCTAAATGAAATATCAAATATAAAAATTCCGAGATGGGTCAAAATGACATTAAGATGCAAAGTGGAACTGCATGGGTTTGCCGATGCGTGTGCTGCAGTGGAATATTGTAGGTCAATGGATGATACCGGTGAAATAACAACCCAACAACCAGCTCCCACCACCCAAATCATAAAACACATACGAGATACCATGAAGCTTGGAGATATTAATAAGTACGCTTGGTCAGACTCAACCATAACACTATGTTGGATCAAAGGTAGCACAAGCTACTTTAAAACTTTGTGGCAAATAGAATTTTGACAAGCAAGACAATATTACCAACCACAAGGTGGCATCATGCGAAATCGCAAAAAAAATCCGGCAGACACTGCCCCGTGTGGCATAACACGCAGAGAACTCACCTATAATAACTTATGGTAGTATGAAACACTTATGCCACCTCAATGGAATACTGAGGAAATTAATCCCCACTTACCATTAAACTTACAAGCAGAACTGGAAGAAAACGTAGTGCTGATGACGAGGATAAAGGGAGCGCACATATTCTCAGAACTATTCCACAAATTCTCTGCATACTGGTGAGCAGCCTAAAAACGGAAGCATTCATAACGGCCTACAAAATATTCATTTTCAGGTGAGGGCTGTGCATTACCACCTAGAACCTATTTTGTTACATCAAATACCACAATTAAAAGGACGTACCGTGCAGCCTTTGCAACATTATTCGATGCCATGACCAGTGTTGGAACAGATTGGCACTTTATACCTCCTAACACTCAACATTTTGGGGGAAAATGGGAAACACGAATAAAGTCCGTCAACTTCTACCTCAAGAGTGTGATGGAAGAATTAACTCTTACATTCGAAGAGTTATATACTCTCACTATTCAAATCGAAGCATTTCTCTCTTACCAACGACCCGATTTCACAAGGGTCACGTTTAAACTTTTGGATATTACAAAGTTTCGATTTGAAATGTTCAAATTTTATTTCACTGATCCCTGATATGTTCACGGGCTCTCTTCCTTATTTTCAAATAGGTCAGGAAATTATCTATGAACATTGTGGAAACGGGTCTTCTACAAACTTCTACATTTTAAATTTTATTCTCAATTAGAAATCGAAATTTTCACGATTTTTCATCGTTTTAAAAAAAAATTTCAAACAGAACCACGTTCGTTCACGTTTTATCTAGGTTAACCTAAATACATCCAAAACAGATATTTGAACTGTCAAATCTAATATTTATTTTGTGTTTTGGCACGCCTAAATATCGCAGAATCTAGATAAGAGGATGAAGCTAGTCCACCTATTGTGAAACTCATTAATTAAAAATGAGATCAACAACAGAGGAATCTTGAAAATTTCTAAATTCTTGTAATCATTGTAAAAAATCTGAACGCTCTGAACTATCCAAAAGTATAAGCGTGACCCTGAAATACCAAAATTTTCATTTGAGAAAAAATTTGAAAATTAAGAATTTTAAATTTTGGAAGCCATGGTGAAAATCATCATTCGAGTGAACAGGATCACCAAACTCATAGAATTTTGACTGATCTATCTGACCACGTATGTGAGACCCAGTGAACATCTCGAGGATCGATGAAATAAAATTTGAAAATTTATTCAAATTCATGAAACTTCTATGCCGTGTATGGCATAGTAAATATCATCATAACCGAACTTTGTTCGGAACTATAGAAAGTCGACACTTTGAACTATACATAAGTATAAACGTGACTCTGTGAACATCTCTAAAATTTGTATTATTTGATACTTTTTACAATAAATCAGGTTCGCAGCTTATTTGGGAATTTCAATTTGGTAAAATTCTGTTTGGTGGAAATACCAAAATTTCCAATTGAGAATAAAATTGAAAATGAAAAAGTTTTAAATTTTTGTAATCATGGTGAAAATCATTATTCGTGTCCCGTTTTCACAATATTGATAGAAAATGTTCTTGCCTATGGTTATATCACCTGATTAGTGATATAACCTAGGCTAGTGTTTCGCTTTTCACTTCCTACCTTACACCGTTGTAATTATATTCGAGAACGTACGGCTATAGGTCCGATTTTCGTAGAACCATCTGGACATTGTATAGCTTCGGAGTTCTGCACTCCGACAGGGCGTCATAGTTGTTCATTTTCAATATCACAGATCGTAATCTATAATGATGATAAATCGCTTTTGCAACCTACCTATATCGGGGTTCGAACCTGGTACCTCCCGATCCAAAAGAAGCACTAAATCGTTTGGTCTGTCTATTCTTGATGATTTCAAAGATTTGAATTTTCCGGGAAATTCTGTGAAACTAAGTTACTGCCCAAGCGCGTGGTTTAGATAAATCAATTGGCTAACATTCAGGAGCAACCTCTTTGATTGACTCTTCTGTCTTTTATATGTACGTACTTTCAATATTATCTTATTATAGTTTACTGTATACGTTTAAGATGAGTTAAAATGAGTCCTTCTATATTTTTTTTACTGTTGTGGGGTTTTTTGTCAATTTGTTATAAACTTGACGCAAACATGAAATACCATTTTGGTAAGTTTCGTAGTAACTGAAAACTTAAATATGGTTCTGTTGCCCTTTGAATTTCATTTAAATTCTTTCTAATAGTGTAAAAGTAGTAATAACAGTAATTTTTAAAATTGTCTGTTATCACATTAAGAAATAAGTTCAAAACTTATTATAGTTATATAGTTTTTAAATTTGAAAATTTTGAATGAATTTATTAAAAATAGAAAGGTGAACGAGCTTTCCAAATTAATTTGGTAATCAATTTTGTCATCTAATACTGTTACCAAAAAATATTGATCAAATATTGTTCACTGCAGTTGGAAAATATCAATCAATTATAAAATATTTTGTTAGATGTTATACCCACTAATTGCAACTAAATAGAAATTTTGTGAAAAATCACATCATTTGTAATATGAGACGTTTATGCAACAGTTTGTGCCATAATGATAATTAATATACGTTTTAAATTACCCAGCACCCTACTACATATATATTTCGACACTGGTCTATTAAACACGCTAATGACCGTTTTGTTAATAGTTTTAAAACATACAAAGGTACAACACTATTTAAATACTAATTACCCGTCATCTATATTATGTACGACTCCCGTCCACCCTAAATACTCTAATGCTACATTGCGCGCTGTTAACAACTCACCACACCACACCTTAAATATTAATAATAATAACGTTGGCTATACAGCAACAACAAAATGTGTACACAATATCCAACAACACAGTAAAAAATCCATTTTCCCATGTAAATAAATCGTTACCGTTACGAATCTTAATTTCCATAAAAGAAAATCCTAGATAACACAACAACAGCACCATGCAAGTATAATATACCCCAATTTAACTAATGAAAATTCCGGTTATGAATGGAAAATTCATTTCTTCTTACTTTTTTTTTATAACAATTAAAACTAAAAAAAAATACATATTACATAAAAAAGAAACCAAAAGAAGTTGAAAATTTATTACCAAGAACATTACCATCATCGTTCGGTAAAAAAAAATTTGTTTTCCCCAACAAATTTTCTTTTGGTACATTCGTTCTACCGTATAACGATATTTATTATTATGACGTTAGTCTACGATGAAAAGTAAATAATAACAGTAATAATCGTAATATGTATGTGGAAATTGGGTTTAGAAACCTCCCTTTTACGCCTACGCTTATCGACGCACACACAAATACACCAAATAAATTTTCAATTATTTAATTATTTTCATCTTAATTTACTCGCGTAAATTGTTAAAGTTTTAAATACTTTGTTTTGGTGTGTGCTGCTGTGTTAGGAGGAATTTATGTTTAGTCTTTCTTCCGCAGCACCAGGTAAAAAAAAAATTGAGTTTTTCCTCGCCTAGTACTTTGGTAACATCTGCAGTTATGTGTTGTAATCAGCATCCACGCGTTTACGTTTGTTTTTGGTATTTTTGGTTTATAGAATCTCAAGGTAAAATGAGGAAACTGTGTATTAACAATCGTATTATACAGGGTGTCTTACAGAAATGAATTCGGGACTTCAAACTAAAACCCGACTAAGCAAACTTTCCATATTATATGTATATAACGAAACCCTTATAAGTATGTGTCATTTCCGAACTTCTGTGAACTTCTTGTGTAATGTGGAAGGAATATTAGAAGACCATGAAATAGTCAGGAATAAACCCAACCCCGCAATAAATTTTATACAGGGGGCCTCTCTAGCCTACCTAGAATACCATTGCCACAACAAAAGAATATTAAACTTCCCGAGTAGACTTCGTCATACTACCTGGACTAACCTCGTTCGATGGTATAATTGGACATTATACTTTGAAAAAGGTAGGAGCGATGATGGATAGGAAAGGAAACATTTTAACAATCTGTTGAGGCATCAACATTCCGTTGAAGGAGAAAATGTCAACTCAAGTTCACAACAGTAAAGATAGGGACAATAATCTAGATTAAAACGATCAGCTACAATTAAAATAATTAATTGGCTAAGTCAAATCTTCGAGTCAAACTAAACAAAACGGAAGTTCTCAAGGTAGAGATGGATTTCCTAGACTACATTATAACGAGTTGAGGCATAAAGACTGGTCCGAGGAAACTGTCAGTGATAAGAAATCTCAAACCACCTCAAAGAACTGAAGGTATTTCTTGGATTAACTTGGAGTAAAAGCAAACAAGTCAAGGAATATTAAAAGCAAGCTGGAGAACGAAAAATTAAAAGCCTTCGAGTAACTGAATAAACTATTGTCATCAGCAAGCAGCGAAACAATACCAACTCCAGAACAAGAACCCATTAAAACCTTTGGCTTCCAAAATAGGGCAATACGAATCAGGGAAGGTGAAGTTAAACTGGACAGTTTAAAACAAAAAATAAATTTTAATTTAACATTTATTAATTTTATAAATAATTCTGCAAGATTTTTTTGATGTTGAGCTATTAATGGGGTTGTTTTCTCCATAGTCTGTAGAATGGTGTTCTAGTACTAAACACTCATGGTTTCGAAATGTTCTGCACGGCGCATATGAATTGATATGTTTCCAAAATGTCAGCTTTAAAAACGGATAAATGATGATATCAGGCGTTCGTATAATGCTTGGGACAAAACGATAAGGATGATGACTAAAAAAAAGGGGTTATCTAATTTTTTTCTGCTTCGTCCTAAAACCTGTATGCATCCAATGGATACTATCACCAATGGCAAAATTTCGGGAAGGTACCGATCCAACATCAACATATTACTTGTTTGTATTTTTGGATAACGATCGCCTGCATGCCGAATTATCGTTTAGTCAGCGGATTTTAACTTCCCGAGTCAACGGAAAAATATTTATAACCACTGGACTTTCTGGATTACTTCATAGTAAAACTCCGTATTGCTTTATTTCACTTCAACAACCAAAAAATGAAAATCTATCTTCAGAGCCCACAGATATACTTATTTGTTCTATCCAATTTTCATTGGACTATAGTTGCAGTTTTTGAAGACAAAAATTCCGAATTTATCTAAAATTTGCAAAATGTGCAGTAACTAAACACAAACAGGGTTTTGGACTCGATATTGAGTGGCATTTTGACGCAACTGCTCGTGAAAAGGGACCATACGACAAAAGGAACTACTGATTTCCACGCAATTACACCTTCAAGAGAAGGCTACTTAAAATTTTAAAAGTATTCAATTAGTGAAGTACATAATCTTGTGTAAAACGAGTAGACCTGTCGTTCGTAAATAGATTTTGTATAAGAAAACAATATGATTCGTGCCCAACATTTTCAAAATATTTTTAAAAAACGATAAAACTCAACTCTTCATACTTGGCGGCCATTTGAAAAAAAAAAATTAAACAAGTGTTACAATTTTTTATCTTTCATATCTTCATTCATTTATCATTAAAGTGACCCACCCTGTTTTTAATTATCGGATAACAACTTTTCGTTTTTTTAGCTATATATACAACATGATGATTTGACACCCTGTATCTTAATATCAACTACAGAAAAAAAATGTCGTTGAAAATGGCAAACCGAATCGGAATATTTCGTTTAACCATGGGTATACCCAAAAAATATACCCAAAAAATATACCCAAAATACTTCATCCAACTGAAGTTAACCAAAATATCGAATAGCGGAATCAACTAAAGAGTGGATTCCCACTGCGTTTTTCGTATTCTGTACTGTTGGTCCGCATTTAGTTGGTATGCTTGGCCAGGTTAAAACCTGTTTCCATCCCTGCCGCTTGGTGGCGCATGCTCCAGGACGTCCGTCCGAAAGGTTTACAATTTTTGTTGCCGCGATTTAGGCGAAAATTAATATTGACAGTTCACACAGTCGCGAAGTACACACGTGGCAAATTGCAATATTACCGCTGTACGTGAAAGGGTACGAGATAATCCAACGACATCAAACAGACACCGTGCACTATGACTTGAACTTCGAAGATCAACACTAACCAATATTTTGAATTAAACACTTGGATTTATCTGGTTTTTTTTGAAACATTAATTATGAGTGACCAAGCTCATTTTCACTTAAGCGCACATGTGAACGAACAAAACAGCCGATTCTGAGCAATAGAGAATCCACAAATAATTCATCAATCACGAAAATCCGAATGAAAATTGTTATCAAAAGAGCCCGCATGTGAAAGGCCAATTTGTCAGACATTGTTTTTCATACATAATTCCAAGTATCAAATAAACGATACGTAAACATTAAATTTATTTTCTTTTATTTATAAAAATTTAGTAAACCGTTCGGGTGGACAAAAAAAGGGGTGTCCACCCTGTATATTCATAAATACACACCCAGCGTCATGTAACCTAAACTATAATATTTTGCAAATTGTAATGTCATATTGTCATTTCTAAGGGTTTGCAGTTTAACCCAGACTTTTCATTCTCCTCCTCTTTAAAATGTTGTATATGATAAACTCCTTATGTCAAATTTTAAAGTTCTAAAATATTTAAAATGAATTATCCGAGCTTATTCGAGATTCAAGCCTGATTTGACCTTAAAATCACTATCGTGTCCATCCGCTTAGAATATTGTCTCAGAATTTCGTAGTGACGTGAACGGGCAACATGAGTACGAGAGGTGATGATTCGACTTTATTTGATTGCCTAGAGTTTGTTTCCGTAACTAACATTTTGCCGTTTATTTTTACTAGCATCCTTTCCTTTTCCTTTCATCAGCTGGGCTACGTGAAGCTGGCGGACGACGTATGCTAAAGAAAAATTAAAAAGTATTTGGGTCATAGGAAAACTTTGCCGTTCTCCTGATGTTATTTCAAAAGCTTCCGAGAGTTTGCCTTCGATTTGCCCCTTGCAGGTTTATCAGGCTAAAGCCTGGTCGGTTGTTGATCTGTTTGATCGAAATCCACACAGGTAGTCGCCCAAGTTACGCTCACTTTATATTCATAATTTTGATGCCACTCGAACTTTATAATCAGCGTTTAGCAAAGGAACTCCGCAGTGGGAAAATCCGAGCCGTCCTCGACTCTTCTAAGATATTTTTGACATCACGTTATAAACATCATCGTATGATGGAGGAGAGGGTGAAATCATTTCAGTGTTGATGTTGTAGAATGGTGATGTTGTTGTCCATTACTAACTTTGAATTTATAGTATCTGACTCGAATTTTCAATGTTAGACACACGTTCATTGTACCACTCCCGTTTTTTTCGTCTACAGGAGAATTTTCTCGCGGTATGTACTTATGTGTGATTGTCGGTTATTTTGAAATAGATGTCGTTGGTACACGCGATCATGTTCTCGAACTGCTTTTAAGCAATCTTCTTCCAACCAATAATTTTTAGTCCTCGGAAAAGTTTGACCAATTATTTATGATGATGCTTCCGTTCCTGCAGTTTTTATGATATTTCACTGATCCTTCGTAGAACTAAAGTTTTGTTTTATTGTGAATTGGCCTTAATCTTCATGTACGTGCCCAAATGTCAGCCCAAATAAAACGCAGCGGCAACACGAAAACTATAATTTCTGTCACGTATAAACTGTCAGCCCAAAATACAAAATTATTTTCCGTTATAGATTTTTGAGGTAAGCCGAAATAATTAAGCCTATTCTAATGGAAGTTGAGATTTTGGGTATAGATCATCGGTATCACTATGATTTTCGAGTAGTTCTGGTGTCAAACTTTGCCGGTTCAAAATTTTAGGACGATGTAATTGGTATCTCATGGTGAGAATGACCCACATATCGCCACTTTAAGAACACAATTAAAGAATTACGAAAAAAATAAAACATAAAAAACAAAAAAAAATTGAATTTGAACACATTTACGAATTTATAAAAAATTGGAGGGTTTACTCCTCACCGGCGAAAACACCCGACTATGTTTTACCATGAATGACCGATGACTAATGTAAAAAAAAATATAAACAAAATAAAAAAATTATAAAAAAAAAACCAAAAAAATTTGAATTACAAACACGTTTACAATTGTGAGACCGATGACCAATACCCAAAATCTTAACTTCCATTAAGATTTACAGTGTGTTCTCAAAGTGGTTATATGTGGGCCATTCTCGCCATGAGATTGACATCGTTAATATTTTTATTTCATAGTCATACCAATGAAACAATTATTTAATTTTATTTCAATTGTGTTTTTTTTATATTCATCATTACTGTGAACCTTTTAATAGTGCAATGTTATTTTTTTCACTTTATGATGAAATATACTAATTACATATTTTGAATTGAGATAATGTACACATACTTAAGTTAAATTTTTATTTATTTATATGTATAAATATACAGGGTGTTTGGTGCATCATTTGCCAAATTAAATTAGCTGAAAGGATTGGTCAATTGTTAGCTACCCCAATAACTCATGTTCTGGCGACACGGATTTTTTTATTTTAACTTTTTAATGTTTATTTTGAAAAATCGCAATATTTAGCTTTCAAGTTGTATTATTTTTTTAAATAATTGGTATAGGTTCCAAATTTAGTATTAACTCTTATACGTTTACTGTTGTGTGGTTCTATCTATTCAAAATTCGTCGCAAATAACATCCACTTTCCTTTTAATTTACTTTTAAAATGTTTGAGAATGGAATATATAGCTGGAAAACTCAATTTTACATTGCAATAAAAAAAAAACTAAAAGAGATCGTGATCTTCGAACTCTTTTATACCTCTTTTAAACCTTTTAAACACTTTACTATATCACAAAATTTGTGTATCGGGATACCTCTCCCTGATACTCGATATTCGCGATAAAAACTTGCTTTTACTTAAAAAACCTCCACATAGGCTGCGTGCCAAACTTAAGGTAAAAGTCAATTTTAAGTAAATTTTTCGGTAAATTCAATTATTTTTCAAAAACTCTATGGCAAGCTGATCGAAAAATCAGTCCTAAAAACGGTTTTTACCATAGTAAACGATTTACCTTAAGTTTGGTACACAGCCTAAGTAGGCTACAACAACCAAAAACTAATACCTTACTCTTCTAGGCTGTCCTAATATTGTTATTTTGTTTTCATTAAGTTTTTAAGTGTTGTGGTTAAGTTTTGTTATTATTGCTACAATGGCTACATTCTCTAATGAAGAATACGCTGACATTTTGATGGCATATGGAAGCGCCAATTGCGTCGCTCGTGTTGTACAAAGGTTTTACCAGCAACGCTTTCCTAATAGACCATTACCCAGCCGCTACACCTTCCAATATACTTATCGACGCTTACGCGAGACCGGTAATTTAAATTTTAATGAACCAAGAAGGGGTATAATGCGACATAATTTTGCTGTCGATGAACAGGTTCTAGCACTGTTTGAAGAGGAACCGACTAGAAGCATAAGAAATGTAGCTGCATCACTCGGGATTTCTATCTGGAAAGTGTGGAGCATACTTCGTAAACAACAAACATCCTTTCCATTACCTCCTGTGCAAGGTCAGGACAATCATGACTTTGACAAACGTGTCCAGTTTTGTCGTGTTTTATTGCACACAGATGTGGATGATCCCTACTTTTTGAAATGTATTCTGTGGACAGATGAGTCCAAATTTACTAAAGAGGGAATTCTTAATTTGCACTGGTCAACGAAAGATCAGAACCCACGTGCCAAAAGACAGAGGTCATTCCAAAGAAGATTTGGTGTCAATGTTTGTGCGTCTTAACGGGGATACTACCTCGAGTTTTTACAAAATGACTTGCCCGAATTGGTAGCACACAACCAACCTATTGTTTTTCAAAATGACGGTTGTCCTGCACACTGGAGATTAATTGCCAGAGAGCACCTAAATGACGTATTCCCAAATGGATGGATTGGAAGGTACGGCCCTATTCCATGGCATCCATCTTCTCCAGACCTAACTCCGTTAGATTTTTACGTCTGGGGACGAGTCAAAACTCTGGTATACGTTACGGAAGTTCCTTCTAGGGATAATTTTTTCGTGTTGGTTGTTGTAGCCTAAAGACGAAAGACTGAGTTAACAAATGACCCATCCTTTCAGCCAATTCAATTTGGCAAACGATGCACCAAACACCCTGTATATTTACTACTCACATGTACGTGAAATTTGACGTATTTATAGTTTTCTGTTTTGATAGTATTTACAATTGGTAATGGTATTGCCAGCGTAAAAAATTTAATTTTTTGGGACAAAAATTTGGGCCAACTTCACAAAGGTTGTGTCTACCTAGTTTGTGTCACGTAAACTTCGTGTGCGACCGGCGTAGATGTAGAGAAATATTTTTGTTGTGCGGTTTCTCGTTTTGTTGTGTGCGATTGATGCGCGTTAAAAATGAGTAGGGGAGTGACGCGCACGGAAAACAAAACGAAAAACGCCAACAGAAAAGATTATTCTAGATTTTTGTTTGGTGCGAGAATAATTATTGAGTGCTGTATTTTTTAAGAGCTCTGTATGTTGCATTATAAAACGTTGTACATAAAGAGCAAAATTGTTCTAAAAAAAATTGTGTATATATCTTAAAAGATAATAATTAAGTTTCCATAATACCCAAGATCAGAAACTTAACGGCATCGATACGGGTGTCTGACGCGCAATCTGCACAACGAATTTGTTTAAGGTGCGGTAAACCGGCGCGGACGCCGTGAATATAACGGGTGGCCAACAACGTGGCCAATCACATTTTTTTGATTACTGTGAAAGCCATATACTCCGGGTGGCCCATCGGGGCATTATAATTAAATAACCGCCTCATAGGCCAGGCTTCTTGTGGGTGTGTGACAACCCTTTGCTGGGATTACCAAACTGTGGCCGGCTATCCATACTTGATGATGCTGTTGGTGTTATTTTTGACCCATTGTTTGACAGCATTTTGATGGGTATTCGAAGTGCTGTAGGTGCTCATACTGGACAATGGTGATGGTGTCGGCGGTGGCTCGTTGTTTAGGCGATGACGCATCTTGGCAAGTAATTTCTATACTGATAACCCTGTTTTAATGGAGGGGTCATTCAACGCTATTATCTCGTCATTCCTGACAAGAAAGTTCGAGTACAGCCTTTTCAGCTCTTCTGTCCGCTCTTCTATCGTCTTTGTTGTAAGTTTTTGATTGATCCATTATTTTCTCGCCTATCTCCTCTTGTTTCTTCAGCAACTTCTCTATTTTGATTTTGATCGTCTGATGAGTGTGGCTCTCGAGTTTTCTCCTTGTTCACTGATTGACTTTTGTTGACTTATTTGCTACTTCGATTCTTGCTAGTGCTTCCAACCATTTTTTTACGTTTTTAGCTAATGCTATTAATGACTGGATCTTACTGTTTATTTCATTTTATTGGCTTTGAGTAAGTTCAGTAGTATTTTAAACCAATATTGTCATAATGAGTATTTTGATAATGTTGATGATTTTAAAATGAATTCAAACGGTGACTTTGGAAGTAACACTCAACGATTGATAGCTCTCCAAATTTATATTCGTGGGATGAATGACATTAATAAATTTGACAACCTGTTAGAGTTCATTGATAATTTACAATATGATGTTCATATTTTAGTTATTTCGGAAACTTTTATTCAGAGTTACAATATGATGTCTTATACTATCAACAATTATAGTAGTATATTTTCATGTAGGGATGATAGATCTGGAAGGTCTTGCATTATATATCAGAAATGATATTGAATATTGTTCATTGAAAAATTGATAATGGTTTATACCCATTTCACTTCATACAAATTAAGCTTCCTCGATTTGTTGGTACTAATGATAGCTGCAGATTTTGGAATTTTTTTCTTTTTTGATAATCATATACGGTTCTTGGTGTTGGTTTTTGAGTAATGAGTAGTGTACCTTGTAGTAAGTCTGCCCAGCCGGTTTATCAACATATGTCAACTATCAGAACAATTTACCTTATTTACAAAAATACCTTATTTGACCAAATAAGGAACTACAGACGGCACACGAATTCAATATTTCGAAAGCACAAAACTTGAAAAATATTCATCAAAAGCTTACATATTTTTCGATATATTCATATACAAAGTGGTGTGTGTATTTACGAGTATTTCCTGCTACTTCATAAAAAAAAACAAAATATATAAAAAAAAAATTAAATTTTATCAAATTTTTAATTCCCAAAATGGACAAATGGTAAAATACATTTCAAATCATAATTTAATTTTCATGAGAAACGACCATTAAAATTGGCTTTTCTGTATACATTGGCGCTCATGTACACCCCAAAACATGATGAATATGGCTCCACTCTCGAAATTTCTCGCAAGTCGTCAATCTCGTAAAAAAAAACGCAATAAAAATAATTCGCAAATTTCGGTAAAATTATATATTGCCAAAACAGTATCATAATTTAATTAAAATTAAAACTGTACAATGGAAACGTGTACACTCACACTCTCAGAATACCGACAAAAAAACAAAAACTGTGAGAAACATAAATTTTGTGAAAAGAAAGTGGAAAAACAAAACAAAAATTAATTTATTACAAAATATTTTCAAAAATATAATTTTTAATATGATAATAAGCTTAAAACTTTTTGTTGTTCTCCATATTTAGGGATAGTAAAAAATTTAATTAATTAGATTTTTATTTTAATTAATTTAATTTACGTACGGAACACACATATACATATTCACACAAACACAGAACCAAACCAAGAACCAGAATAAAAACGCAAAAAATACATTTAAATATTTTTTTTTTCAATTTCCCTGCTTTTTGCGGTAGCAATTTTTTTTTTTAAATTTTCCAGGTTGTGTTTTGTGTGTTTGTGATGAAATGTTGATTAGATAAAAACAAAAAAAAAAAATTGTGTGTTGTTTATTCGGATTACCTTTGGTTTTATGTTGTGTGTTCGTTTTGTCGGTTGGTAGATTGGTGAATAGGTCATCATTTGGGTGTGTGATAGGTTTCATGTGTAAAATTAATATTCATACACAATGGAAGAAAACTGTGTTACATCAAAAAAAAAAAAATATATAAATACCTGAAATAAAAAAGGAGCAAGAAAGTTTTACATATCATTAAGCTTAATGAGCGTATAAATAGTTTTTAACGGTTATTAATTAGTTTGAAAGGTTAGGGCTGAAAAATTGAATAGAACACGGAAGGAAATGGAATTTTTTGTGGTGTCCTTTGACATACTTTTAGACTTTACCTATCTTTGGAATGTGTTGTGTAAGGTAAAATTAGGGACGATCTTTTGTATGCTTAAAAATTGGGTTATTTCAATTTACAATTTAATTTAATTAAGGATGTTCTACGATTTATAAATTCTTTTACTTCGCGCCAATTTACTTGACCTTATTATTATCAGTTCATGCTAACACTAAGCTTGTCAGATTACAAAATATAAAAAACTTAGTATTTGATGCTACTGACGATTCATTCGATTATAGTAACAGGTTCGGCTTGAAATCCCATAATGATGAAGAAATTGTGGAATAAGGTCACTTGATTATGATGGGATTGAGTATGTTGGATGAAAATAGAATTTATTTTGGGAGAACTTTTGGAACATGACCATCTGGAACAGAACTCAGCCACAAATTTATATATTTATATATTTTAATTATATTAAAATTTATGTTCCGCGAATCCAGAAATGAAACCGTAGAAAAGTGGCACTAGTGGCATTTGCAGTTAGTTCTACGGCCATGTTTTTTTGATTGCGTCTGCCTAATATGCGCGGTGTTTTTTTTCAGTTACTGATGCCAAATCACCATGACAAGGTGGTCCTTTACAGACGACCATCCAGCGTTAAGTGGCCAAATTCGGGGCAACCGATTCGGTAAAGAATCAGCCAAAATTCGAACGTCAAAGTAACGCAAAATCAGCCGAGAACATTGGTGTGGTCCGTGACAGTGTATTGGAGAACCCGAGGTAGTCAATTCCTTGCCGTGCACAAGAACTCGGACAGACTTCAACATGACGAATTTTGTGTGGTGTGATCCAATTGACCCGGGAGGTTAAAATTAATCCGCCCAAATTGAAAAACTCTTTATCTTGGTGAGATAAATTATCCTTGAGAATCCTATTTTCATATTATGAGAATAATGTGACATTTATGGTCGTATCGACAGACGTGACTACGACTTTTAGCCGTAGTCGCGATCTTTTCGAAAATGATGTTAAGAATCTGTATTTTTAAACGCGGCTACAATCGCGAATTAATTCGTGATTTTTTTTTATTCTTAAACGCAACTAAAAGTACAGCTTTTCGAAAACAAGAAACCAACGTAATAAAAAAAAATATCTGTTTCAATTTTTAAAAAATCTTTATTTTTCGTTATGTCGACAAATATCGTAGTTTTTATTAGCCCGTCAATCAGCTCGTCATTGCAAAATATTTAGGCTGTTTGTCATATTCTTTACCGCACAATAAAATTGATTTTTGTTGGAAATCGAAAAGAATTTGCATTAGATTCAATTAAGTTTACTATAAAAATACAGTAGCATTTTTTGGCACATTATTACTATCATTATTATCCTGATAATCTTCGTCATCTAAAATTTGATCCTCTAGATCAGTGGCAATGTTGTGTAGCACTGTTGAGGCTATGAATATTGCGCGCTGTTTTATGTTTTCTAAAAAATCTGAGTCATCAGACGACAGAAATTCTATATTTATTTTTAAAAATAGAATACAAAATCCTTTTTTCGTATTTGACAACTGATAATGTTGTGTGTTATATGTTATATGTATGTATTAAAAAAACTATGGTCGAATTTCGGAATGGAAAATACAGTGTCAAACGTCAGTTGTATCCGCGTCTATAACCATCGATATCCACGATTTTAATCTCGGCTACTTATTAAATCCCGGCTTCATATTGACGTTTTAACCTGGTCTAAAAATAATAAAAGAGTGGCTTTATTCACAGTTGCGATTTAAGCTTCGTCTGTCGATACGACCCTTAATTTTGTGAAACACAGGAGATTGTTTTCTCTAACCCATTGTGTAAGCGGTCTTATCCATTATTTATCCAGGGATATTTTAAATTTTTTAGCGCTAGAGACAAATCCAAGTAGAGCCGTATTCCTTTAGATAATTTCTTATATCATGAACAGGAGCTCTCTCTCTCTCTCTGGCATTATATCCCATCAAGGGATTTGGCCGCCTCTAATGAGGTTTCATAATCATATTTTCATTTCGGATAATGAGTGATTAATTCATTGATCCTAAACCAGCCGTGAAATTTTTCCTTTTCACCACCGGGAATCGAACCCGGGACCTCCGGTCGCTGGAGCAAGCATGCTAACCACTTTGCCACCGGGGAACAGGAGCTAGTTTTCTATAATTCTTTGAGTAATATCATAGTAGATCGGCGCAACCAAGAGATATGTGGTGGTATTCGAAAATCGGGATAACATGTTTTGAGCGTAACCTAGAATCAAGTACGGTTCTCTCAAATTTAGATTTATGTATCAATAGACACTTTCAATATGTTGAGTAAAATCAAGGCCAATGAAATGAAAATTTGAAACTCTTTGAAATAAAATTAACGTTAATTTTACTAATCGTGATCACAACAGTTGGGACAGCTGAAAGCACTAAATGTGATCTTATTATAAGTCAACACACGTTCAAGTAGAAGTTTGGAACTAGTTTGGCAAAATTGGAATCTACAGTGGCGATAAGCTCCTGCGGTAGCCAAGGGCCAGATTTGGTGAAAACGCTAACAGGACCTTCAAATCAATCTGCGTTTTGGGAATTTTGATCATGGTCATGTCGTTTAATGTCGGTAATGATAGGGCGTCCTCGTAAACGGTGTTTAAGTTTGCGTAGATGTAATGGCTGAGTTCCATCCCTGCAGGCCATATTCCAGAACATATTCCTCCAAAAAATCATTTCAAGACCTCATTTCCATCCAACATGCCTAATTTAGTCATGATTGGCTAAGACGTGACAGACTCAATATCAAAATTGCGGAATTTTTATAATATTTTGCGAGATTTTGAAAAACGGGCTTTTAAACAACGAGATTGTGAGCCGGAAATCAAAATTCCGGAATTTAAAAAATCCAGGAAATTAAAATGTCGGATTTTAAAATCCCGAAAATCAAAATACCGGAAATTAAAATCCCGGAAATAAAAATTTCTTAAATCATAATCGTGAATTCCAAGATATTGGTTTTAGACCGATAGATTTCACAGCCGCGATTGGACTAAAACTCAGTTTGTTTGTGCAACAATATGTTGATGAGTTTCAATTTGATAACAATATGAATGTTACTCAACCGATTCATATTCCTTACAGTTTGTTCAGTTTGAAAAGCAAGATTTTTGGAAAATGTTCCATTTAAATTAAACCAACCTGTTTGTCAAGAGATGTTGAACTATTCAGAAACAACGCAATGTGAAAGTTCTATTTCAATAAGAGTTTCAGGTGCGATTATGAAAAATGACAAAAGTGACTAGGACTTTACCATTTTGTAACCGATTACTGAGTTTGAAATAATGGGAAATGTATTGTGAGTTTAAAATAGCCAACTTGAACGAAACTAAGCCAACCCTCTGATTGGGGAAAAATTGGGTTCGTATTGTGAAAATGGTATTGCAATAAGAGCTACCTAGGGATGTCCGTTAGGGATGAAACTTTGTTTGGACGATGAGAATGCGGTATTTTAATATAAGATTTGTATGTGCGATTGGACAATGACATTTTGAAAATACTTTTTTTTGAGCAGTAGAACATGGAGAGTTCTAACATAAAGTAGTCATAGTAGAGTGAGCTTTAATTCACTAACTATTTAAAAAATTAACTACCTCTTCTTGATAGTTTGCGGAACTTACAATTTATTATAATAACGGTGTCGAGAGCCTAAGCGCATCAATTCGTTATCATGCGTAGCAATTAAAACTCTCAAGAACCACATTAAGTACACATTGTGTACACTTGCCAAATTCAGTTAAAGCGAGAATCAAAGCCTCTAGACCTTTCAAGTGGTGAACGCATGGCCAATTGGCAACATACATTGTATGCTTTGACACCCTCTAGACATAACCTTACTTTTAGCACACGTATAATTTTTTTCTGTTTATTTTCGTTTATTCTTTTTATGAACGTGACTGCCGTCTACAGTTCAAAGAATAAACTGTAGACATGAATTTGTGTGGTGTGTAGTGAATACGCAAAGGTGAATTCTAATTTATTTATTAATGGACTGATGCATGTGTACACTGTTATGAAATTAATAATTTTTTTCTGTGAAAATGTCATTAAAATTAATTAAAGAATTTTAAGTAAAATTTCAATATAAATTTACTTGGAATTTGGTAGTGTTGGATAATGTAAAAGAGCAATTCTCGTTAGGTTCGATCTTCCACACCAGGCTCGATTGATGTGTCAATTTTTCTGTTTACGTTGTTCTTATATGCAATTTGATGGAAAGCAGTCCGTCCCAATAAAATTAATGAAAGCACGACAATAATTTAGCGTGGCGTGATCAAAACGACTTTCAAAAGATGCTCGAATAAAGACAGAAACGATGTATAAACATCGATCAGTTTTATTATTTTCTTACAGTTTACTTTAAACAGCTGTTAATGGCTTTAATTAGTTTATGTAAATGTGATACAACTCGCATCGTGTCAGTTCTAATTGGATTTATGTATTTTTCTTTTTAGTTTATAGATAATTTTGTTCAAACTGCTTCATCCTTAAAACAGTGTTAACAAAAAAATTAATCCCGTAGGTAGAAGAAGTCTGGATAAAGTTGTTGTACTAATCTATTGGTATGTAAACCGAAGGTGCAAAGCTTGAAAGCTGTAGAGCTTGGGTTAGTACTAAAAAGATTTAACTCATAATTAGATTTTCTATTAAATGATTTTAATATCGAAATTTAGGTATAAGGGTGAGGGGGATGAGGAGTTGGTTAATAGTAAACTGGTAAGATATTTTACTTAGAGTGTTAAGGGTCATTTTCAGATACAAGAAACATTTGAGTTCCTTCAATAAAACTTCGTGAAGTCTTTAGGACCGTTGTTAAGGGATGTTAATTGGGATAGGTTAGGTTTGTGATAACACAGGATCCGACATCATAAACTCCCTTAACCCTTTAGTACTTTTAACATAGCGTAAAAGATCTTGCGCATTGCAGCTTTCGAGATTATAGAGGCTGCCCATAGTGTATCTGCCCAAGTAATCATGTCTCAGTCAGACCCAGCCTTCTCGCATGATTTCCGAAAAGGCAATGCCGGGTAATTATCCTTACAAGTCTATCTAAATCACGCTTACTCAGTGTGATTAGGATCATGGATCGATCCAAGTTAAGCTCAGACCATACTTGTTGCGCTATCCTGCCAGTTAGACTGGTGATCCACCTAGCATTTGCAAAGGCAACTTCTTCCCTAAGGCTTGCTGCTTTCGGCATAGACATAGGCCTTCCTACACATTCTCTTTCTGGTTACAGTTTAAGAATCGTACCGTACCTTGCTAACTCGTCTGCCCTGCAATTTCCCTCAACGTCAGAGTGACCCGGAACCCAGACCAACTGGATATTGAAATATTCATTCATCTCGCTAAGAGATGTGTAACAATCCAACGCCACCCTTGACGCCAGGGAAACTGAATCAAGCGAAAGAATGGCCCCTCGACTGTCCACATAGATAGTGATATCAGTTAACGATATTACATTAGCTTCAACCAGTTCATGTCCTCTTCAATCGCTATAAATTCAGCCTGGTATACTCTGCAGTACTCGAGCAGATGAAAAGATAAACTTACATTTAATTGCCTACAGAAAATACCAGCTCCCACTCTACCATCGAGCTTGGAGCCGTGGGTGAAGAATTTAACTGTCCCAGTCTCCTTAAAGAGACCACTATTCCTATCCTCCCTAGAGGGAAGAATCACCTTGAAAAACTTGTTGAAGCACAAACGGGGTTTTTTGTAGTCAAAATTCACCAGTTTATGCCTCACTGAATTAACTATAGTTGAGTGCCCGTTTTCCAGGCACTTCCAATACGAAGTCGCTGATACAGCTATCAGTGGCCTTGTTAACCGCCATTTGCTTGCCGATAATATCCAACGGGCGATGGTACAGCAAAACCTCTAGGGCACTAGTGGAGGTCGTTTTCAGCACCCCACTAATGAGCAAACAGGCAGCCCTCTGCACTTTTATCATCATGTTCCTATAAGATACTTTCCCTAGAGCAGGCCACCACACAATCACACCATACAGCAGTATGGGCCTTACAAGTGCCGTATAACGCATGTTGAGACTGAGCCCAGTTTTTCGTTACAATTTTTGAACGAATATAGACATCCAGCATCCTTTTCATGATTTTCAGCAAAAAAGATGATAAAGATATTGGTCTAAAGTCCTTAGAGTTGCTGTGTGAGCTTCTTCCCGTCTTCATGATAAAGATCACCCTAGCCTCCCCCTATTTCTTGGGGATGTACCCCAGCTTCAGACACCCTTTGAAGATAACTTCCAGCCAGGGAAGCAAGACCTCCGAGTTCTTCTGAATTTCTGCTGGTACAATCCCATCCGGACCACCTGAATAAAAGGCTTGAACCCTTTACTAGCCCATTTTATTCTTCGCGTGTTCAGAAAATCCTCTGTATACAACAGTTGGACCCCGCAGTCATCCTGTAACGAGAATGTGCTTTGATCAAAACACTGATGGGTATAAAAGCACTACAATAGTGACCGAGATCCACCACTCGTTATACAGATTTAAATTATCCCACTAGAGGTTCTGGAACGGTCGATTACGCCGGCTAGGGCTCAGGAGCAGGTGGGGTGGGGAATCCAGAACATAGTGAGATCTGTGTTGACCGTAAAAGGAAGATGGGAACCAGCTATAAACTACACGACTTACCTAATCTGTATACTCACCTCAGCAGCATCCTCATCTCAATCACAACTTTAATTCATTTTTTTTTCTATTGTATATAAACCACTCGACAGGAATAAGAAAAGAAACGAAAACAAACTACCCCGAAAAGACCCATGAAAACACAATAAGATCTATGCAATGTTGTTGCTTTTAATTTAAAATTTAACTTATATATTGACACAAAACAATAACGCCAAAATGCCTGGTGTATAACGTTACACTATACCCGAATGTCCTAGCTAAACCCTACTACCAAAAAAAAAAGGATTTTTTTATTTTCTTATTTTTACCTAAGTTTAAGGATTTTATAATTCTTCATCATACATTCCGTTGCGAAGACAAAAAAAAACAAATTATTAAACTACGAAATATTTAGCCGGAGATATATGATAAGAATCATAAAATTTCTAAAAATAATATAATTAAAGTATATAAAGGTATATACATAGATATATATATAAAAAAAAATATAAATTGTACTTAAATAAATTTATTTAATCCAATTGTGTGTTGATTGATGCAATTGTAGGTATATAACGTTCGACGTTTACGTTATTTACTCGAGGTGTTAAAATTTCAATTTTTATTTCCGGATTTTTATTTTTATTTTTTTTTATTTTTTTTTTATTGTTTTATGATTAGCTTACTTGCTACCATTATTATACTGATCAACAATTAATTTGAATTCAATTCTTTCAATTTTATTTTATTTTATTAATTTTATCACTATTATTATTATTATTATTATTATTATTATTATTATTATTATTGAAGGCACTTTTAGTCTTTTGAATAATTGTAATACACTGCACCACATATTATAATATAAAAAAAAATCACCGTTTATCATTTGATTCCTTTGGATAAGACCCACATATCGCACTTTGCGGAACCGTTTTTTTTTTCGCTTTTAATTTTTTTTATTTTATTTTATTTTTTTTTTTTTGTTTCTTACACTTACGAACTATTGTACTTAATTCACTTATATTAATTTTATATAATGTTCACATAAACTTAAAATTACAAAATTTTAGTTCCCGCGCTATCACCAATATTTTGGCGTGGGTTCAACGGTACTCCCTTTTTTTTTTTTTTTTTTATGAGCCCCCTTACGTGGCAAATACGCTGCACAAATTTTAATATATTTTCATGGTCATTTATGAGGCAATAAAACCGTCTTGGGGAGGACCAATAAGCTTTCTCTGTTTTTGTTAAGCGTTTTTTTTTTTTTTTTTTGTATGTTTTCTAACGTTAGTTGTGTATTACTAATCATATATTTTTTTTTACAAAAACTATTCACGATCACAGATAATAATCACTTTTCGCGATCGCGTATTTTTTTTTTCCCTACAATTTTTTTGTTGTTGTTTTTTTTTTGTTTGCAATTGCATACTTTAACTAAACGGTACTTCGAAAAAAAATATTTTTTTTTATTTATTTATTTTATAATTAAAATTTTTTTTATTTTTATTTATTGAGGTATCATAAAATTTCATGATCTCAAAATTCAATAAATGATCGCCTCGTCCGAGACCCAGAAATTAACTGCCGCGCCCTAACTTTTTTATTCTCCTCGTCATCTCGATTTTTTTTTTCCCGTTCCCGCCAAAATTCGCGCGTACCAAAAAAATAGTGGTTACGTGATCATCACAAACAAGTGGTATTGCCTTATTTAAGTCGAATTTCGAAAAAAACATTAGCGTTTAACCTAATAGCAGCCAACTCGCATTTAGACGGGAACATGGAACGACCCGCGGACGTAACAGTCGTGGGGACGACTCACACCCTGTTGATGGGTCTCACAAGCCGGGCAAAGAAATTAATAACGATAAGAAATCTAATTTGGAATTTTCAATGTACTGTCTACACTTTAACGTCTTTAAAGTGGTAAGTTCCCATGGAACTACCGTTTTCATCTGCCACTTCACATGACACATTACCAATCAATTTTGTAACAACACATTTTATAAATTTTGGGGCTAGTTTTGCCGCAAATTTATCAATCGCACTGCTTTGTTTAAAATTTCGGACATACACCCATTGTCCTACCTGAATTTTAGGTTGCCGCGTTCGTAAGTTGTAACGCTTTTTGGCATTATCTGCGGATTGCGTTAAATTGCGCTGTACATCAGTGAATATTTGGTGTAGATAGTCGGGTTTCTCAGAGCTGTGCAAGTAATTTCCACCAAATTGAGTGGCCTGCCGTAATATTGGATACACCGAACCAAGCAAGATAGCATGCTGACCAAACACAATGAAGTGTGGAGAGTATTTGGAGGATGCATGAACGGAATTGCGAAGGGCGTGCGTTATTGCATGAAGATTGGTGTCCCAAACACGATGGTCTTGTTTGATATATGCCCGCAAGGAAGCCAGCAACGTACGATTAACTCGTTCTGAGGCGTTACCTTGCGGGGAATATTTTGCCGTAAACATATGTTGGACCCCATACCTTTCGCATAACCGCCGGAGTTGGAGCGATTCGAATTGCCGACCGTTATCTGTAAGGATGACTTCCGGAACCCCAAACATTAAAAAGATGTTATCCTCCAGGAACCTACACACCTCCACTGCAGTGGCTTGACGAACTAGTCTTGTGAGCACAAATTTTGAAAAGTGATCGACAGCAATCAATATGCCAGTGTTGCCAGCTTTGGTGCGTGGATAAGGTCCTAGAAAGTCGAGATATACGCGTTGAAAAGGCCGAAACGTCATGGGGAGGGAACCAAGGGGTGGTTTGGAAATTTTATTAGAGGCTTTATTACATTTGCACTCATCACAAGAATTGACAAATTGCGCTACATCAGATACGACAGAGGGCCAGTAGTAATATCGCTGGATGAGCTCTGCGGTTTTCTCAATTCCTAGATGGGCGGCTGTGGGAGGACAATGAGAAGCGGTTAGGATTGCAGGACGAAGGGATTCGGGAATCAGGAGCTTATAGGAGGGTATATCCGGAAGGCTCTTTTTGTTAGGATAAGGGTTAATGTAAATGAGGTTTTGTTCGGTGAATAGGTTAATTGGTTTAATTGATTGTTGTAGGGACTGGACTAACTGAGAGTACGAGGGATCAAGGAAAGCTGGAGAATTTTGGTCAACGTATAATGGAGAATCGATTTTTGGAAGGTGGTGTATGTCTAAAGATTCCATCTCAAGTCTTGAAAGTGCATCCGGGACTGCATTTTGCGAGCCTTTTCGATATTCAATTTCAAAATTGAAACCTTGCAGTTTTAAGCTCCAGCGGGCCAATCTTCCGGAAGCATCCTTCAAAGACATGAGCCACTTTAAGCTCGCGTGATCGGTAATCACCGTAAAAGGTAGGCCCTCTACGTATGAACGGAACTTCTTAATAGCCTCGATAGCCGCCAAACACTCTTGCTCTGTGACCGAATAATTGCGTTGCGCAGAATTTAGCTTTCTCGACATGTAGGCTATCGGTTTGTCGTGTCCATCTTTATCTCGTTGAAACAGTACTGCTCCTATACCCGTTGAACTGGCATCGCATTGAATGAAAAAGCGTTCCTTAAAGTTTGGTGTGGTCAGTACTGGAGCGGAAACTAAAGACTGTTTGAGTTTTGTAAATGCTGATTCAGCTTCATCGGACCAGCGGAATTTTTGATTTTTCTTAAGGAGGGAAGTTAATGGAGATGATAATGAGGAGTACCCGTTAATGAAACGACGGTACCACCCCGCAACGCCAAGGAACCTTCGTATTTGCCGTACATTTTTCGGCGTCGGGAACTTCATAATGGCCTCGACCTTATCTGGATTAGGTCTCAAGCCCTCCTCACCAATCACATATCCTAGGTATTCTATCTCTTTCAGTACAAATTTGCTTTTTTGGATATTTATCGTTAGCCCAGCTTTTGTCAACCTTTCAGCGACATCCTGCAGCAACGACAAATGTTCATCAAAACTAGCTGTTGTAATTAACAGATCATCAAGATACACGAATACCTTTTCTTGTAAGTGATGAGGAATGACTCGAGACATCAATCGACACAAGGTCTGAGGCGCATTACACAGCCCGAAAGGCATTACCTTAAAATGATATAAAGGGCGTCCTGGGACAGTAAACGCCGTTACTTCTTTCGAACCTGGGTCCAAGGGAATTTGCCAGAAGGCATCCTTTAGATCCAGGCTCGAAATAAAACGAGTACGATCCAAGCGACTCAACAATCCGTCGATCAGCGGTAACGGAAACGCATCTTTCTTTGTAACATTGTTTAGCTTGCGCGCATCTAAACAAAGTCGAACATTTCCATTTTTCTTTTTGACGATCGCCATTGGTGAACTCCACGCACTGTGACTCTCTTCAATTACATCATTTGCAATCATTCGATCGAGCTCGTCATACATCAGTTGTTGAATTGCAGGAGAGACTGCGTAGTGTCGCTGTTTAATGGGTAAAGCATCTCCAATATCGATCGTGTGTTGTACCAGGTTGGTTCGACCAAGTCCAGATCGCTCAAAGCTAGGAAAGCAATCAATGACTGTTTGTAACCGTTCACGCTGGTCCACGGAGAGCTGATGTCGATTATCATCGGTAGGGTTGAGGTTTTGAGAAGGAAGGGAAAGGTCACTGTGGCAAGAGGAGATAATGGATATTTGTAATCCAAATAACTTAAAGAAGTCATATCCCAGATACAATTTCTGCTCCAGACTCGGAACAATGAAAAGCTTCATGACATGAGTCTTATCATTATACCGAATACTGGCATTTACGAACCCATGTATCTGAAGAGGAGATCCGTTAGCTATCTGGACTACTGCGGAAATAGGATGAAGGGGAAGTTTATGGTCCTGAATGAACTGAATAGAATTTTTGCCTAATGCCGAAATATTCGCCCCGCTATCGAGTAACCCTTGCACATCGATGTCATTAATATTAACCACCACATATGGTCGATTATCTTCGAGAAGCTTAATGGAATCACAAAATTTTGTTTTACCAATATTTCGGTACATTTCACGACGATTTCTAAAGTACTTATTGGATCGGTATTTCTGGCGTTTAATATAGTTTAGAATACTGGTTTGAGTCTTAATCGAATTACCTATTGAGGATCCGACGGTGGAAATTGAGCGACTGCCGTCGAAGTGTGGGGAGGTGGTCGTTGTAAAATTTTTGAAGGTGGACGAGTTGACCCCATCGTCCCCTTCGTGAAGTTTACCGACGTCGACATCCTGTTGCACTGAAGACAGTGTGGTTTTAATACTTCAGGTGCCCCACATCCGTAACAGAATATATGTGACCGAACCAGCTCGCAGTCGGTATACAAATGGCCAGATTTTCGACAATTCCAACAAACCAGTACGGGAGACTTCCGCGGTAAACTTGAAGACGTTGGAACGTTAACGAACGTTGAGTGAAATGCATCTACCTGGGGGTAGGGTGATTCTGGTGGTTGTTGAAAAGCGAGTGGTTGAGAAGCATCAGACGTTGCAATCGGGATTACGGGGTTAACCGAGTAATAGCGCAACTCTTCGTTTTGGTTCACTGCTCCTACGATTTCATTCATTCGGGGTGTAGGAAGGAAACGTCGTTGCATGGTTTGTTCTGGTATTACTCCCACCATGCGCCATGTATCCTCCGTGGCTACGCAGGTACTCACTAGTTCGGCTATCGACGAATATTGTCTGCCGGCAAGGTGGACTTGTAAACCCGTCCGCATATTCTTCTTTAAGATTTCTAGCGTTTGGGGCTCCGACAGAGGCACTCTCAACGGAAGGGCTAGTTTTAAGATGCTGTAGTAAAATTCAATAAATGGCTCTCTCGGCTGCTGTTTTCGGGCATCAATTAAACGCATGACATCCACATCCGTCCGCCTATCCTGGAAGCGATGCAAGAAAGAACTCCGAAGGAGTTCCCAATCACAATTAGGATACCATTCGAGTATTAACCAGTAGTGCTCGCTGGCGATACCTTTTAACAGAACTGGCATATCGTTAAGCAGTTGTTGCCAGGGAATGTTATTGGTCCGGGCTAGATGCTCTACGCGAAACAAAAATTTTTCGACCGCTAATCCAGTTGCCGACCCATCAAAAGATATACCCCATTTGGCCACTGGAGTAGAGTAAGGTGATGGAGTTATTATATTATTAGCGATAACCGAATTTACACCATCCATATTTAATGGTTGATGCGGCACGGATTGAGCGCCTTTAGTATTAAAATGTGGAGGCTGGGTATAATTATGTTCAATTTTACCACCATTATTTTGAGCCGCATGAAGAACACCTGCCTGGGGTATGTAAGGTGCCTTAAGTATATGGCCATAATTGGTAGCAGCGTGCCCCATTGGAGGGATAACATGGCTCTGCCAATTCTGGTAAGCACCTGCCACTGCAACCGACATTTGTGGTAAAGTAATTGATGGTGTTTGATGCCTCTCATTTGTAAGTGGTAAATTGATTGGTGCAGTTACAGGGCCTAACCTAGGGTATTGAATATGCTGGGCTTGCGCTTTACTAGGTAGCTCCTGCAATGGTTCGTTTGATTTTAGCTTTAACTTGTGACACTCCTTACTTAAAGCCAGCACCTGTTCGGACAACTGTCGAATCTGATCCGCCATATAAGACATTTCGGATGGTCGAGTTGTACGATGTGCATCTGTAGAGGTTCCCGGTAAAGGAGTTATGTCGAGCTCATCCTCAATATTCTGAATCATTGCGATATGAACGGAATTGGCTGCATCAATGGATTCGTCCAGCTTATCCAGGTCATTTAGGAAATTTTGCAGGGTGCCTATTAATGTTTCACAAGGTCGAAGAGCATCTTTAGCTTCCCCGGAATACGTTGGAGAAGAACTAATAACACGTTTTAATCGGCTTGCAATATGAATAAGTCTAGACTCGATTGACCGCGCAACCTGCACTTGTTGGTCAGTTTCCAGATCACGAACTGAACTAAATTCATTCTTTAGGGCCTGCAATCTTATACGACATTTATTAAGTTCTAGGTCTGGCCGTTTTCCCGCGCTTTCATGCATTTTAGTGGGTGCCTCTTTTTTCCCAGCTTCTTCAGCAATTACATGATTTTGCAATGTTTGTGCAGCGGAATCATCGTCGGCTGCAATTTGACGTATAGCACATTCGATTTCGAATTCGGGTCGATCTAATAAAAACACATTCATCTTGGAGAACCAAATGAATTTTAAATTTCACCGAATAGTAAACTCAAAGCAAAAACTCGAATACGAGAAAAAAAAATAAAAAAATAAGCAGAATCTTTATCGAAAATAAAAAAAAGTTTTCCGAATAATTGTTTAATAACAAGAACTTTTACTAATTACCTGCTAACGATAAATTGCGAAAAAAAAAATCAAAAAAAATACAAAAAAAATAAAAATATAAATATATAATTATATATAAAAAAAATATATGTATATGTATATATGTATGAATATTACAACCAAGATCGAATATAAGTACAAAAAAAATAATTATTTAATTTAACTCAAAAACAAATTCACAATCAGAGACGAGGATGCGACTAAGATGAGTACACAATTTGATTGTTGTCGTATATGTTTTAGGCCGTGTAGCCTCAGCTGGTATAAGGAAAGGATAAGGGAAGGGAAGTAATAATTCGTGAATCTAACATTAAAATCAACTCTTCGAAAAAAAATAGAGGAATATAACGCGAGGATGTCGAAATCAATTAAGTTAAATTTGAATGATTTATGAAACCACACAGTATGAACACTAAATCAATAAGCCGATTATACTCAGAATCAATGCGGTGTGCCTTCATCATTTAATAATGTAATTTACTCGAAAAAAAACTAACAGCTGTGTCAATTAAATACTAAGATATAAAGCTGCGAATTCTAAAAAAAATTTTCATTGGTTGAGCGTTAGCATGTGAGGTAACCAAGCAAATAAGAATCCCGAGAAATGTATAAAGCATAATGAAATCAATCAGTAACACCTATTTGCGATTATCTTCACATGAACATGATATACGTCAATTCGTCATAAATGACCAATGAAAGTTAACGATTAACCGCATAAGCGAAACCAAAAAAAATAAAAATAAAAGAAAATTGAAAAATTAATTATAATAGAGGCGGTATTCATAATCGTCGTAGATGAGGAGTGAAGCTCCTGGGATGCTTTATTAGAGCAACCAGCGGAATCAAAAGAAATCAGTAAAGGGAGGAAGAAAGGAAGAGGAAGGAAGGTAGGAGTTGGGAAAGGTGTTGCCAAATTTGTTTGGGCGCCACTGTAACGAGAATGTGCTTTGATCAAAACACTGATGGGTATAAAAGCACTACAATAGTGACCGAGATCCACCACTCGTTATACAGATTTAAATTATCCCACTAGAGGTTCTGGAACGGTCGATTACGCCGGCTAGGGCTCAGGAGCAGGTGGGGTGGGGAATCCAGAACATAGTGAGATCTGTGTTGACCGTAAAAGGAAGATGGGAACCAGCTATAAACTACACGACTTACCTAATCTGTATACTCACCTCAGCAGCATCCTCATCTCAATCACAACTTTAATTCATTTTTTTTTCTATTGTATATAAACCACTCGACAGGAATAAGAAAAGAAACGAAAACAAACTACCCCGAAAAGACCCATGAAAACACAATAAGATCTATGCAATGTTGTTGCTTTTAATTTAAAATTTAACTTATATATTGACACAAAACAATAACGCCAAAATGCCTGGTGTATAACGTTACACTATACCCGAATGTCCTAGCTAAACCCTACTACCAAAAAAAAAAGGATTTTTTTATTTTCTTATTTTTACCTAAGTTTAAGGATTTTATAATTCTTCATCATACATTCCGTTGCGAAGACAAAAAAAAACAAATTATTAAACTACGAAATATTTAGCCGGAGATATATGATAAGAATCATAAAATTTCTAAAAATAATATAATTAAAGTATATAAAGGTATATACATAGATATATATATAAAAAAAAATATAAATTGTACTTAAATAAATTTATTTAATCCAATTGTGTGTTGATTGATGCAATTGTAGGTATATAACGTTCGACGTTTACGTTATTTACTCGAGGTGTTAAAATTTCAATTTTTATTTCCGGATTTTTATTTTTATTTTTTTTTATTTTTTTTTTATTGTTTTATGATTAGCTTACTTGCTACCATTATTATACTGATCAACAATTAATTTGAATTCAATTCTTTCAATTTTATTTTATTTTATTAATTTTATCACTATTATTATTATTATTATTATTATTATTATTATTATTATTATTGAAGGCACTTTTAGTCTTTTGAATAATTGTAATACACTGCACCACATATTATAATATAAAAAAAAATCACCGTTTATCATTTGATTCCTTTGGATAAGACCCACATATCGCACTTTGCGGAACCGTTTTTTTTTCGCTTTTAATTTTTTTTATTTTATTTTATTTTTTTTTTTTGTTTCTTACACTTACGAACTATTGTACTTAATTCACTTATATTAATTTTATATAATGTTCACATAAACTTAAAATTACAAAATTTTAGTTCCCGCGCTATCACCAATATTTTGGCGTGGGTTCAACGGTACTCCCTTTTTTTTTTTTTTTTTTTATGAGCCCCCTTACGTGGCAAATACGCTGCACAAATTTTAATATATTTTCATGGTCATTTATGAGGCAATAAAACCGTCTTGGGGAGGACCAATAAGCTTTCTCTGTTTTTGTTAAGCGTTTTTTTTTTTTTTTTGTATGTTTTCTAACGTTAGTTGTGTATTACTAATCATATATTTTTTTTTACAAAAACTATTCACGATCACAGATAATAATCACTTTTCGCGATCGCGTATTTTTTTTTTCCCTACAATTTTTTTGTTGTTGTTTTTTTTTTGTTTGCAATTGCATACTTTAACTAAACGGAACTTCGAAAAAAAATATTTTTTTTTATTTATTTATTTTATAATTAAAATTTTTTTTATTTTTATTTATTGAGGTATCATAAAATTTCATGATCTCAAAATTCAATAAATGATCGCCTCGTCCGAGACCCAGAAATTAACTGCCGCGCCCTAACTTTTTTATTCTCCTCGTCATCTCGATTTTTTTTTTCCCGTTCCCGCCAAAATTCGCGCGTACCAAAAAAATAGTGGTTACGTGATCATCACAAACAAGTGGTATTGCCTTATTTAAGTCGAATTTCGAAAAAAACATTAGCGTTTAACCTAATAGCAGCCAACTCGCATTTAGACGGGAACATGGAACGACCCGCGGACGTAACAATCCCTAGACCCACAATCATCCCTAGACCCACAATCATCCAAAGACTCCGCAGTAGACACATCCTCGCTTCCCGTGAAGTGAGTTTCCATCAAGAGATCAAGAGTCTCTTCACTAGGAATCGTCCATTTGCCATCCGGTTTTAACAGATAGCCTGGAACAGCTGGATTGGTAGAGAGAATTTTTCTTAAGCGCGAGGTTTCCGAGACCCCTTCCATTCTATCACAGAAGCGCCTTCGCGAATTCCTTTGCGCCTTCCTTAATTCCCTTTTGTATACTCTGAGGCATTCCTTATAGAAGTCCCAGTTTTGACTATCTCTAGATCTTTTCGCTCTAATGAAAGCAGACCCGCAGGCTTTTCAGCCCTCCGCAATTGCCGAGGTCCACCAAACAGGTTTTCGCGTCTTTCTCGCCTTTTTTAAAGGGCAGGCTACCTTCATAGAGGTATTGCAAGCCATTGAATCCAGTTCACTACCCGTGTCGGGGAGTCCTGGAACTCTAGATGTAATGATGCCTTCCAATACATCCCTATATACATGCCATACTATCCGGGGTTTCTGAACACGTATTGTTTTGTAATGTTGAGATTAAGTTTAAACGTTAACGATGGCCGGAGAAGGGATGCTCCTTCGCCACCCTCCATTCCCTGATCATCGGTGGAATAAATTCGGAGACCAGAGTAATATCCAGAACTTCCTGTCAATTACTAATAATAAAGGTGGGTTGCTGGCCTATATTACTAATAGTAGTTCTTAGTTAAGTTAGTTCTTAAGAGAAATTCAAAAAGTAACTCACCCTTGTCATTTATATCCGAGCTAGCCCAGATTGTAAGCGTGAAAAAAGCGTGAAAAAGGGTGTAACCCTTCGCTCGCAGACCGCAGATCTTGTTATTCTTGATCCAAGGTTCTTGGATCAGAACTATTTCCTCGTCTAACTTAGCCAGTCTGAGAAGTAATGCCGCCGAAGCAGCCTTGGTGCAATGTAAGTTTATTTGCATAAACCTAATCATTGATAACAGGCTTCACTTACTTTATTTGCGAAAACAGTGCTATGTCGCTTAGTTGGACCCGTTGGAATCGACAGTATCCCCCGTCCCACTCCCTTCGCAGTCCTTAAAATTAACGATTTTACCACCTCTCCCCCCTCGGAATCCGATGTATCCCACACCACTAGCTACAGTGTCTCCCCTGGAGAGATTCTACTCCTCGCGCTTCCCTCAGCAGGTTGGACTTCTTCCTCCCCCTTCTCTGGCTGCGCAGTAACTGGTTTCACTTCGACCTCGTCCTTCCTGAACACGTTAAGTGTAACAGAGCGAAACCGACGTTGACTACCCCTTTGGTTTAGGGGAGCCAGGGATTCCTTATTGATCACCATAATTGATGATCTGAAATTGCCCTTAGACTCCTCCTGCATAACAATCTTTCAGTTCCCTATCGGGAGATCCGGATTCAGGGATTCATCCAGGTTGGCCGGCTCCGTGGGAAGCCAGACCATTGCCCTAGGTCTGCTAGGTATTTCCTCTTTGGGACTTGCGTTGTACTTAGCCCCGGCCATACCTCGCCTACCTCCTCAATCGCCTTCCTATTCAAGAAGGCCGGCGCTGATACCAACCCGCGTCCCTGCATATTGGTGGTGTTCTGGATGTTGTCCAAGGGCTCGGAAGAAAACCAAGTTCAGTGCATTAAACACCAACCTCAGATGAGCAATTCAATCAGTTATTAGAAACAATATGGAAACCTGAGTCAAGATCTCTGGTAATGAGTGTTAATGACCATTTTCAGTCCCAAGATAAATTTGAGAGATTTTGGGACTTGGGTTAGGGGAAGGTATTTAGATTCGTCAAAAAAGAAATATAATTAGCTTAGACGCATTATCGGAGTGTATGCCAAGATCTCTGATAATTAGTGTTATGGCCATTTTTAGTTCCAAAACAAATTTAAGATGATTGGAAAAACAGTTTGGAACCCGAATATTTATGTATTTAGACTCATCAAATGAGAAATATAATTAGTTCTGATAGTTCGTGTATTACCTAATTAAAATCCTCATCCAACGAGCACAAATACCATCCCCTAACCCGGGTGCCAAATAGTTCACTCCTAATACTCCTTACCCGCGTGTTCACGATTTTATTTCCTAGAAATTTAAATTGGCGTTGGATCTAAAAATTACCATTAACGCTCATTACTAGAGACTTTGACTCATGTTCCAATAGTGTGTCTTATAGCTAATTAAATCCCTCATCCGTTGAATTCAAGTACCATTGCGTAACTCGGGTCACAAAGTGTTCACCATTTTTTGCCATAATTCTCAAATTTGTCTTGGAACGGAAAATTTGAAACAGCTTATCAGATTTTGACTCAGATTTCGATAGTACGGCTACACATGGGGTGTAAAGTGTAAATCATTGTTTTCTATAATATGTTATCAGTTATTTCGTATAAACGGTTAATTTTTGCTAATCTTATTCTTAACTAATCTTAAGGCAAAGTGTATAGGAATTCTGTGGTAGCATACGATATGGAAATTTCTGCTAGAATAAAAACTATAAAGTGGGTTTTATTAAACGTTCTACTCGACAGTGGATAAATATTATTTGAGCAACCAGAATATTTTTTTAATTTGTTCAAAAAAGGAATTAATCAATAGGCAAAAATTTAGTTTAGTTTACTTCTGCTAGATTTCACTGGATTTAAAATATTTAATTTTTTTGTTTTGTTTCTCTCTTGAGCTGTCTCGAACTGTTTCGCTATAGGATGTACGGCTATAGGTTCTTCACTGCGACAGGAGGTCACAGTTGTGTTCATTATCAATCCCTTTTTCATGCTGTCCCTAACGGGATTCGAACCCGGCACCACCTGATCCAAACGCTAAAGCTTTAACCACTGTGCCGCTTGTTCGGTATAAATTTTTTTGTTCCTTATTACATCACATTCAAATTTATGCAATTTTAGTGCACAAATCCCATTATTTTAATTTAATAGTGTTAAACTAATACAGGAATAAAGATTTTCAATTTTCGCGGAGATTCTATATTTCAAAATTTTAGTCGTATTAGAAAAGCCAACAAAAAATGAAAAACCAAAATTTCTTCTCTTTTCAAACTAATAACTCGAAATCCGCGATTATTTTATCATGATCCGGGATTTGGATTTCCGGAATTTTGACTTCCGGGATTTTGGCTTCCGGGATTTTGATTTACCGGATTTTGATTTTAGGGAATTTGTTAGAGAACTCGAAAACCGGATTTTAAAATCTAACATTTCTAGAGTAGCACCTTCTATTTGTATTTCTTTTCTTCTATTCGCGTAATTAAATTTTTTTTGTGGGCCACGTGTAGATCCACAGTTTTAATATTATTATACAGCCGCCACAACACAAAATATACTTCCGTAAATGAATTTTGTTACAAATTTTTCCACAAAAGAAAATACACGCACAATAACGAAAAAGTTAAAGATCGAAATGTCTTTTACACTTACATACATTAGCATCGCTAAACATAATTTTTCATATTCATTCAAAGATTTAACCAAAGTTGTTGTTCGAACATAAAAAATTAAAAAGAAAGCAAAAGAAAAAATCAGCAGGAACAACAACAAAAAGCAAACAACATAAAAAGCTCAACAAAGTTTATTTTTTATGCTGCTATTTTATATTTTTTTGTTTTACGGTTCTTTTCCCTCAAGGAGCGGTTTGATTATATATCTCGAACAACAACAGCAGCAGCAGCAGTTATACCTACTATGTATATCTTTATATCGAAGATGAGCAACAACAGCAACAAAATTTTATTAAAAAAAAAACGCGAACGAGCCAACAGGAAAATTTAACTTTTTTTTTATTTATTTTATAATTAAGATTTGTTGAAGGTTGATTTGAATAATTTTGATTTTATTTATTACCAGAAAATATTAAATAATACATAAACAACAACAACAACAACAAAAATAGCAGAGTAATAAAAAAATTCAAGTACACGCGAGCAATAATAAATCGTCTAATTAAACGAGTTCTATTTTCTTCTAGCGAGTTAGATTTTTATTTTATTTATAATTAAAAATATAAAATCTCGAACTCGTTAATTACTTGGTACTTAAGAATTGCAAAAATATTTTATAATTTATTCTGGATATTCTTTTAAATAATAAATCTTTTAAATGAAGGCGTGATATAAGCGTTTTCTATTGTGCGGTTATGAATCAAAATGTGTTATGTATGTAAATTTCAACCCCATGTATGAGCCACCCCATTTTCCGTATAAAAAAAATAATTAACCAAAACCATTATACTCGTACATTTTACCCTTCCAGTGCTACCTAACACTAATACGACTAATTTAGTCATCACCGTATGTTGATAGTTTTTGGGTTTTTGTGATGGGTGCTCCCGTCGTCCCCCATTTTCATCTCATCATATTTTTATTCGAAAAATAATAAATTCTTTTGAATACACAAATAGTTTAGATTTTTTAAATAGGCATTGTCAACAGTATAAAATTACACAAAACAAGATAAAAATTAAAATGAATTTTAATACACAGAATGAAAATATGAAATTTAATATTTTTTTTTTTGGTTTTAGGGGGAAAATTTAAATTAAATAGAAAAACCCAAAAATAATTTATTTTCAATATCACATTATTATTCATGGCATTATTTTATTTACGGGAACGGGTTAAGTGCGGCTAATATTTTTTTTATGAACGAGTTAAATTTGTTTTTCAGGTTCGCATTGTCTTTGCCACGGATATAGGACGCAGTGGTGTACTGGGGATGCAAAAAATAATAATTTTAGGCAAAAATTGTAATGGTCCTCCATGTATTAATCGCTAAATTAGTTTATTACAATTTTTCACTGAGAAATTCCAGAAGTTCTGTAGCTTTTCTAAAAAATTGCAAACGATATTTGACATCTGCAAAATAATTGAAAAGAGGATTGAAAAATAATAAAGCGGAAAAGAGAAAAAATTCCATCGGGTTTAAAAATGACACTGAAACCCGAGATACAAACCTAGAATTGACATTTCGAACAAGACGAAACTTTTAACTCGTAATGTTTGGCTTTTATATATTGCAGCATTTAGTACTGGCAAATTCCATGCTGTGCGTGTACATGATTTTGTGGAGGTGAAAATTGCTCGGCCTGACAAGTTTTTCTGTCAATTATATTGCGATTATAGAAGGGGTTACAAACGGCTGAAAAGTCTCTCAGCTATGCATTACGACCGTTATATCTGCTATGACCAATAGCTCCAAAATCGGTATTGCTAAAGCTCTACTATGCTTGCATTTACTCTATGCTTGAATGCGCGTTATCGTGTTGGGGTGGTTGCTATCATTCAACTTAAAATAAAATGTGTTGTTTCACATTTTTTAAGTGAAAATTTTAGAAAATATATTTCGTGGTAACTGCCTCTTCCTTATTTAACCAACTTCCACTTAGCATTCGACAACCAATAAATTCGAAATCAGTTATATTTTTATTGTTAAGCTTTTAATTCTTATGTTATCGTAACTTTTTACAATAATTTTTTTTTGTTAAAGGGCAGATCTGTACTGCCGTTAAATCGGTTATGATTAGCCACCCTACAAATTTATTTTTATTTTGTATATTAATATTATATGTGATAAAACCTTAAAAAAAAATATTTCAAATTTACTAGGCGATCGTCATACCAATTTTGGGTGGGTTATTGTTTGAACGTCTTTTTGTTAGCGGAACTGTTTTTTCAACCGTTAAAATGATGTCGTAATATCTATCAATATTCGCGTCAATATTGTCAGATGTTATTTCTTCTTACCAATTGAAGCTTTTAAGTGATTGTCTGAATTAGTTTGCGATTATCTGTCTGCTATAGGTTCCAGTGTTTTTTTTGTATGGCAATCGTTTCTTTGTGCTAGTTCCTGGATGTCGATTAGAAATTCCACAAATGGATGCTAAAATTTGAAATATCTTAATGGTGTTTAGTTTATTAGTGAAGATTCAGTCCAAAAAATTCTCGTGTGAAATGTTATTTATTTGATTCAGATTGCATCTGAGAACGTCGAAACGGTTACATTTAATTTAAAACAATAAAATCTTTTCACTTTGTGGCCTTCCTTGTATAGAAAAAATATTGCTGAATAGAACTACAAGAGAAAAGAAACAAGAAACTAAAAAAAGATCAGCGGGTTTTAGGAGTTAAAGAGACAGGCTCACAATAAAACAGTGAAGTTCCACGAACAATCGTTCACACCTAGGCCCATCTTGTGCACCAATAATATTAAAATAATATTTATATAGTGAGAAAAATAAATAATGAATAAATATTTTATACTAGCTGTTTCAGGAGCGGCTAAGCCGCCCGACAAGGAGATGATGATCGCATATTTACCGTAAACGACAATTGAAGAAAGCTTATGTACAGATTGTTCGATTTTATATAGCACTAAAGTCTCCCCCAACAACGAAAACATTTCCGCCGAAAGGCATTTCGCAACCCATTATTTCACGCAACAGCTTGTCAATGCAGCGGAGTCCATGCTTTGTCAGCATTGAAATCTCATCGACAATAATAAGTGAATCTTCTCGCAAAATGTTTGCTTCGACAGAAGTGTCAATCAGCGGTACTGGTAATTTAAATCCGCTGGGCAAACATATTTTATTGCAAATTGGAGTCTTTTTTTGCTAAAATTACAAAACTTTTGAAAGCAATTGGCTTATTGCTTCATTTTAAGTACATGTATGACGTAATTTTTTGGAAAAAAAATTTACCTGAAATTGAGGGACAAAACCCCGAAAAATGGCAAAATATTCAAAATACGTTGATTGGAGTTAAAGTAATGGAATAAATTAAACACTTATTTTTTATTTTTTTTTTTTGTTTTTTATTGATTTATAGAAGTTGTATCTTTAATATTGATATTTTGTTGGACCGCCATTTACTTTTATTACAGCGATACACCTCCGATTCATTGAATTTGATAAATTTTCCTAAGTCGTAGGAGGTATGGATTCCCAAATCGTCATCTACAAACTTTTTAAAGCTTGAATTGACTTTTTAATGCTTGAGCTCAACACATCGATGTTTGTTTCTTCGAAGTACTTTTTTACCTTTAAACGAAGAGATAAGAAAAAAACAAGTTTTACTGCGAGTTCATACAACGGATAAAAATCTCGGATTTTACTATCCCATCGTTTTAACCAATTACATCACGTAAATTATACAACGGGCACGCCTCTTTTCATATAAAAAAGTTGAAAATATTGATCCGTCGTTGATTTTTATCCGTCGTATGAACTCGCAGTTAACAAATTATTTATGTTTATATGAAAGCCAATTTTTCTATCTACAATTCAAAATTAATAATTCACAACTTTGGCGGTATGGCACGGAGCGTTGTCCTGTTGAAAAATAAATTTGCAAGTCTCGCCAAAAAGCTTTAACACAGAAGGCTCAAATACGTTGTATAGGACCTGCAGATATACAGCTGCTGTAATGCTGGAACTAAGGAAGCACAATCGACCGGTTTAATTTCCAGAAAAGCATCCTCGGACCATCACTCCTTCATTTTTCGCTGGAAGTCTTAAAAGATATTCGTTGCTAAGCCTCTCGCCCAGTTTTCTTCTTACGAGAGTTCTTCCATCTCAAACATGCAGCTTGAATTTTGATTCATCGGAGAAAATCACATCATTCCGCATCTTTGGAGTCCAAGAAACATGCTCCTGGCCCATAGTAAATGTTTTTTTTTCACTAGTAATGTTAACTCAGGCTTCTGGACTGGTTTAAGTGCTTTCAAACCAGCTTTAACAGGTCTTTTTCTCACTTTGCTTGCTGAAATTTGTTTTCCGTTGATCGCTCAACATCCCGTCTTATGCTCGATGAAGTTTTAAAACGGTTCCGACGGCACTGTATTCCACGCGACAGTACTTGACTTTGCTTTTGACCAATTTTTATTCACATCAGTTGCGGGGTTGTACTGATGTAATAAAAACAAAAGGCGGTCCAACAAAATATTAATATTAAAGATAGAACTTCTATAAATCAATAAAAAACAAAAAAAAAATTAAAAAAATAGGTGTTTAATTTATTCCATTACTTTAACTCCAATCAACGTATTTTGAATATTTGGCATTTTTCGGGGTTTTGTCCCTAAATTTCAGGTAATTTGTTTTTCAAAAAATTACGTCATACGTGGATTTAAAATGAAACAATAAGCCAATTGCTTTCAAAAGTTTTGTAATTTTAGCAAAAAAAGACTCCAATTTGCAATAAAATATGTTTGCCCAATTTTTTTTCCCATCACTGTATATATATCGATGACCACCTCCCAAAATCTCGACTTGTATTTCGTGGAAATTCAAAACCGTAATGATAAGTTTTGGGCCATGTTTGTTCTTTCCAAAACTATGACAGGGATCTGAAAATCGCCATGGGCATAGTTATCTGATCGATCTAACATTAAACATAGTGTGATCGATGACCACTTCCCAAAATCTCGATTTGTATTTTTTTTAAATTCCAAACAAGTTTTAATAATATTTATATTTTACGCGTATCCTTACCTCTTAGCAATTTATTCATATTTTATTTTGTTTTTAAATATATAGGTTTTGCACTTCAAATTCACAACTTTGCAAATGTTATTCATTTTTTCTAGTTCATTCATAACTTTTTACAAATCATCCTCAATACAAGCAAATTCGTGTTTTTTCAAAGTAACTTCAATTAAATATTTTTAAAACAAATTCAAGATTTAATATTTAGGTTCGTAAATTTTTACAATTCAAAATCAGCTTTTGGCAAAACAAATTCAGCGCTCCTAATTCTTAGCAGATTATGATGAGATTAGGTATATGTTGATGGAAATATGGGATTCATTTTTGAAAGAATTTCTGGAATATGGCAACCTGGAGCGGAACTCGGACCATTTTTAACCGATTCTGTTGTGATTGGGTATGTTGGATTGAAATGGGATTCTAAGATGTAATTGGAAAAAGTTTTGGAAAGGGCCATCTCGAACTCGGCCATTCTTTATCCGATTATAATGTAATTGGATTTGTTGGATGAAAATATAATTCTTAAATGATTTATTGAAGAAGTATTGGAAACTGGCCACCTTGGACGGAACTCAGGCAGTTTTCAACTGATTATGATGGGATTTTATTTGTTTAATGGAAATGATATTCATTAATGACCAAATCCTAATATTCATCTTTTCTGATTTTTGCAGTAGTGAGAGTGTAATTATTGGTTGTTTTATGGAATTAACTCCCAGACCATTTATGCTCTTGTATTGAAAGTTTTTTTTTTTTTTTTGTAAGTGTAAAAGTGTAATTTTCCGCTTGGTATGGAAGGTTCTTGGTATCTCAAAGTCTTAGAAGGCATCATATTCCATGTTCCTGCGAAGTTGTTTCGAGTCAGTTGTTGATAAGAATGCTATAAATTAATTCGGTCCCTTTATGTAGGGTTCATAACGTGGGAGTAGGTAATTGGACTGCCACTTAACCTACTAATTACTTGAGTGAGTCACGTACGGATGATAGATGTAGGGCCATCCAGCCTTACCAAAAACATGTTAAGATCACGAGTCGCTTGCTTCAAAAAATACGCCTGCCTATTACCGTCCTAGTTTAAACTACCAAGTTCCGTCTCAGGTGGTGATATTCCAGAACTTTTTCAAAATCATTTAAATCTGATTTCCATCCACAATATCGAGTTTCAGCATAATCGGTTAAGAAATTTTCAAAATCCGTTCAAGGTGGCCATTTCCGGAACTTTTCAATAAATCATTTAAGAATCCCATTTTAAACCAACATAAAAAATTTCATCAATGGCCGAGTTCTGTCCCATGTGACCTAATTCCAGAACTTCTTCCAAAAATCATTTAAGAATCTTATTTTCATTCAACATACCCAATTTCATCATAATCGGTTAAGAATTGATCGAGTTTCGTCCCAGTAGCCCTAGCGGCCTATTCTTGTAATTCCCCGACAGTAGGGAATTGAGGAAAGAATTGACATATAAATTGTGTTTAAATAATTTTTTCTGATATACTAAGGCTAAAAGTGAGTGGTAATTTTTTTGAAAACAAAATAAAATTGGGAATAACTTTCCCTGTAATTTCGCTGGAAAAATTATTCATATATTTAAAAATATGTACATCTGACTTTTTTCTCAGTAGGCCAGAAAAAAATTTTGAATTGTTAAAATTTGGGAACTTCAAATATTAAAACTTGAATTTGTTTTAAAAATATTTGAATTTAAAAACTTCAATTAAAAAGTTACTTTGAAAAAAACACGAATTTGCTTTGATTTGAAAAAATTGACAATGAAGTATAAAAAATTGTGGTTGAATTGTAGAAAATTGTGAATGAGCTAAAAAAAAATTGAATATCATTTGCAAAATTGTGAATTTGAAGTGCAAAACCTATAGTTATAGCCATTTTTGAAATTTTAAACTTATCAGTAGAACGAAATATTCAAAATTGCATATTTAACTAATGTCGCCTAAATATTTGTGTTTTGGTGTCTATTTACTAATCCACATACACGATTTTTACTTAGGATTTATTTAAGAATTATTTCCGGTATACAGGGGTGTGAAATATTTCCTAAACATTTCCTAAATTTTTTTTCAACTTAGGATAAAGTTAGGAAATATCTGGCATTGAAGATGGGTCTGTCCATGAGTTCTGCACTCCGACAGCGGATCATAGTTACAGTAGTCACAGATCGTGACCTGATGATGAAAATTCCCTTTGGCAGGGCAGTATCCTATCGGAAGGATTATTCGTGTGTGTAAGCAAGATTACTAAAGCTGGAGAAATAAATAGTTAAGTTAAACTACACTAAAATTAACAATACATCGACAACTTAATGAAAATCTCCTGCGTCGGTAGCACTCCAGAAATTTTTAAAGTAACTTTAATATTCAATTTTTGCAGTTTTTGTTTTGCAGATTTCTGAAAATATTAGCAGCTTGTATAGTAATACATATTCTTCTATCAATTATTCTGAAGTTTAACTAAATGATCATGGTGTGAAGAATATCTTTCAGGAGACAAATGGGTAAATAACAGTGTTGAGGAAAATTTTCTTTGAAGAGCACACAAATCATGAGCAAATGGCGCAAACAACAGGACTTACTTTGAAGACAAAAAGAAAAAGTGCGAGTCGTGTGTTATTGAATTTAAGACTATGTAGACCCTATTAGGCACAACCTACTAGTTTTAACGGTCATTCCTAAAATTAAAGTGCTTAATGCGCTGCCACATTATAGTTTGGATTATTAATAATATACCAATAAATTTCGCAGTATTTTATTTTATGAATTCTAAATACATGCATAATATTTATCTATACCACATACTCCTATTTACATAATAATTTATCTGGATTACCTAACTAATTGCTAATTTATAAAATCCTACATATTTTGGTTTTTATAATAATTCGCTACAAAATAAGCACACAAACCCACCCCGTTTTGTCCGATTTTGCACACGCAATCAAACGAAATCCAATTCCCAATTTATTCAAAATGTATTCAATTGAATTAACCGTTTCGTCTTTAAAATTTAATGAGTACATTTTATGCCATGCGACACAGTTTAGTGTTAATCACATTGGGAATTGCTGTGGTTGTTAAAATGTTGGCAACTATTTAAAAACTTTGTTTTACATATACATAGTTAGGAATTATTTCGATCGCTGCCCGTTTAAAAAAAAAGACTTGAATCATTTATGATAATCGCTCTCGTTAAGTAATAAACCAAACATAAATCATTTTTTTTTGCTATGTATTGTTATGTTGCTAAACCACACCTAAATTGTAATGTATAATTTTTTTTTGTCTTCAAATAACTGGAAAATATTGAAAATCATTCTAGGAAAATTATTTTTCATATACTCATTTTCGCTCGTACAAGTATGCATAACATGAAAAGACATACATACATACATATACATAATTCATACTTAAAATTATTATTTGTTTATAAATAAAATTTAAATATTTAATGATAACTGAACTTCCATTTCGAAAAGCACAAATATTATTTTCATTTGTTGTTGTTGGTTTTGAATTAATTAACAAAATAAAAATTTATATTTTCCACCGTATATACACAAAATCTACTGTTGAATTTTCAAATTAAAATATTTATTTGGAGGTTATGAAAAATGTAGGATGCTGCTTAACTCAAATTCAAATTCTACTTGAAATAAATTACGTCTCAGAATATAAATTTTTTTAATATTTTTGTGTAGGTAATTCGAAATTTTACCTATATATAGTTGTTTGTAATAAGTATATGACGCTGAAATATACCGAGTGTTCATTTGAAAACGTAATTTATAAGCATTGATTGCGTAAAAATTCAAAATGGATACAATGAAACAATTAGAACGTCTAATCTATTAATTTTTATAATGCTTCCATTAACTAGTAGAAATTCAATCAAACAAATTTAATATGAGGTTCGGTAGTACTAGGTCCGTAGTCATTTGGCGGGAAGTATGACTTGTAAAAAAAATGATTTAAAAACAATTGAAAAATTAAAGACCCAAGTGAAATATATACCCAAAAAAAAAATCCCAAATTTGTTGCATGTAATAAATGCTGCGCAATCAATAGGTTGTTGCAACAAGTTTCAATTAAGAAATACATATGTTTAAAAAAATTCCAAAGCTTGACGATTCTTAGGTTCAGCGTTATAAATAACGGGTTTATTACAAAGGGGTTGCTGCAGCAAATTTCAATTAAAAAATCTGTTCTATAAATTTCAAAATATTGACATGTGTGTAGGTTTTCTGAAATTCTCATGGTAAGGTCTCTTACCGTGTCATACGAAAAGAACGATTTCTGGGGTTGGCACCAAATATCAATATTTTGCAATTTGTTGAACCGATTTCTTAATTGAAATTTGTTGCAATAAACCCGTTGTAAAAGACCCCTTATTTATATCGCCGACCACAGGAATCGTTCGATTCGTTTGTTTCGGTAAGAAAACGTATCACGAGCATTCCAGAAAACCTACCCACATGTCAATCTTCAATCATGTGGGAATAAACCCTGTATGATGTGTCCATGGTACCCTTCGAGATGGTTCACCCAGAAAAAAAACCGTTTTTAGTTCTATAACTTTGACTTAGTAAATCGTATTGTTCGAAAATCAGCAATACAATTTTTGATCCAATAACTTTCTTTATAATTAATAAAATTATTATTTACATAAAATTTATGGCAATTACATTTTGCGCGTAAATTGATTATTGAATTTTTATAGCATATTGATTTTTTGAAGAAGTTTTTGGTTTGGTGATATAATTCGCCAAATCGATAAGTTTTTGTGTTGTACTATAGGTATAAAGCAATAGTTGAATTTTTGCAGTTTGGTCGTTGCAACGTGATGATGAGTATAGACCAACTTTTTATCAGTACGAAACCAAGTTGCCAAGCCAAAAAAAGAAACTTGGGGAAATTCTCATTTTTACAACGGCTGTGTATCTTTACACAAGTATCCTGGGGTTAAAAATGTGGAGGAAGAGTATTTTCTACTTTACGTGGTAGATATATTATTGTGAGTAGATGCCATGGCCTCTTTGTTTTCATATTGATTTGATAATTCAATCATTTAGTTTAACAAGTCCCAATTGTATAAATAAAAATTTTGCTTTATAAGGATTTTGGAACAATAACTAAAGAACTTTTCAAAGGTAATAAAAAAAAATAAAAAAATGTTACGGCAAAAACTTCGTTTATTAGCCAAAAACAACCTATGTTTTTTATTGATTTTGTGTATGAAAATTGTTATTTCAACAATTATTTTTTCTGGGTGTAGATTTCCCATTAGCTGGTTACACCCTTGATGTGCTCCAAATCTGTGACAAGTAACACATTTTGAAATTGCCGTTTAACGACTTTTTCAAGTGCACAGTGACATACATTTTCAAGTGCACTGTTTTCAAGTGCGCGTAATTGATTGCTCTACTGAGCTGATGATTAGGGAGAAGTATTGCACGATGTTTTTCTTCATAATTTAGCAATGAATTCTGAAGTCTTCCGCGTACCCGCTGCAGAATTCCATGTTGATCCAAAAAAGGTTTAATTGTAGTAACTTTCTTTTTTTTTCTTGACTGACTTGTTCTTTAACAATTCTTCTATTTTCGCCTTGAAAACGCTACTATTAAGTGTATGAACTGGGTTTCTTTCTCGGGGACAGTTTCTGCATGTTCATCAAGTTCTTGGTATAATGATAATTTTTATTGTCTATTAACCATTGTGATCCAGTCCACCAGATCTTATGATTCATAAGTTCCATTGTTGTTATTCCTCGACTAGAACAATCGGCTGGATTATCTTTTGGTTTTTATATGATGCCATTGATGCGGTTCAGTCATTCTTCGGATTTCTGACATTCTATTGGCAACGTAAGATTTGAATTTTTGAATTTCGCCTTGTATCCATGAAAGTGGTATCTAGAATCAGTCCGTTGGTGCTTGTTTTATGTTTAGTGTTTGCTTGACTTTTTGCACTGTGCCACTCTTGTTTTTGCTGCTAGAGGGCTGATGTCAACTTGCTCTGCAGTGACTACTTTCAGGTAAACACAAGCTGCATATGCCTGTTCTGAGGAGTCACTAAATCGATGAACCCCGACGGTTGATTCACTTGTGAACCCTATCCATCTGGTGATTTTCAATTCATTAAGCAGAGTAAGTTTTTCTAGGTAGATAACCCATTGGTTTGCGATTTCTTCTGAGACCGGCTCATCCCAACTAAGCCCTAAAAAAAGTTTTTGCATCGTAATTTTCGGAATTGTTATTAGTGGAGCTATAGTCATCCTAACGGATCAAATATTTTGGCTGTTGTGGAGAGGATGATCCGCTTCGTCACTACTCACTAATCCAGTGAGCGCAGGGAGGTCTACATTAAATTCAAAGATGTCGGTACCAGGTTTCCAGTAATTTTGTATACATCTGTGCTTCCTTATGATTGCTTCTTCACTTCCTTAAATTGAAACCGCCTCTTTGAATTAGTTGACTTAAATGATTTTGTGCTTCTTCTATCGTGTCACATCCTGTCATGAGGTGCTCGATATAAAAATCGGTTTTTACCACCTGGTAAGCAGCTGGAAATGATTTTTTCTCAACCTCTACCAGTTGTTGTAATGTTCTGACGGCAAGGTAAGTGGCTGATGAAGTTCCGTACGTGACTGTTTTTAATTGGTACTCCTGAAGTTTCTCAGTCGGTGAGTCAGTCTTGTCTTCTTCAGCTACCCATATTTGCCGAAACATTTTTTCATTGTTTGCTGTAAACGCGTATTTATGCTTTCGCGATCCAGTCCCATATGTGGATGTGTTCGAACCTGCCACTTGGTAGCTTAAATTTACCTAGCTCTGATTTCGTATGGCTTTGAACTTTGTTCTTTTGATATAAGATTCAAGGTTCAGCCCAATTGCTTCATCATTCATTCTTGGCCAGAAGTATTTTGAAGCAATAAGTTTTGCGTGATCTCGGGTGGCGTGTTGAAATTAACTTCTGTAATTCTTCATTCCGTTTTTCGTTCCTCCGCTGTGTAAGTAATTTCTTCGTGTCTCGAAGAAGAAGACGCTGAGTTTTGTGAGAAGTGTTTCGCCAGAACGAGACAAACCGTCGCTCGCCACATTGTGTTTCCCTTTGATATGATGAACGTCAGTGGCGAACTGGGCAATATAATCCAGTTCTCGCAATTGCCGGGGACTACCTTACCGCAAATATAGAGAAATTTTGGCCATCGACGAAATGGCGAAAATGTTTGATTGCGGTTCTCTATCGAAAGTCGAGTATTTAATTTCCGCAGAGGAGAGCTTCTTTGAAAAGAAAGCTAATGGTTGCCAACATCCTTTATTGCGTTATTGTAAGACAGCTCCAACTGCTTCAATGTTAGAACCATCGGAACATATATTGAACTGTGCGTTGTTCAACGGGTCTGTCAACAGGATGACAGCGGCAAGAGAACGTCGACCTCTTCGAAAGATTCAGTGCAATCTCCGGGCCAAGAAAAATTTCTTCTGTTTTTGCCTTGCTTGAGGAAGGTGGCCAAATGCTTGTGAATAGGGGATAACAGTTTGGCTAACCCGGCAACGAGGATATTGTCGATATAAGAATAGACGAAGTCCATCCCTTTTAACACTTCGTTAAGATCTTCTTGTCGGCGAGTTTCAACGAGAGACTGCGTGTTTGTGTGGGGCAGGATATCTATCTGGGACAGTGTCAGTGTCTAGTGGCAGTGTTTAACTGTCGATAGTCTCCACAAGGCCGCCAGTCCTTTTATTTAATTTTGCACCGTAGGTAATGGTGAGGAGACTGGTGATGATGATGGGCGATGGATTCCGATGTCCTTTCTAAAGTTAATAAAAAAAATGCCGCATAAAAAATTAAAAAAATATTAGCATCTCATCAGCATTAATAAAAGGGATAGTAAAAGTATACGGCACGATATGCTTGATGTCAAGAAATTTATCGATGTATCTAAAATAGCGAAAATATCCAATGTGTTGTACAACCATGTACAACCCAATACACGGATCGCACTAATTAAAAAATAAATCTAAAGTTTTTTTAAATGACTGCAGAAAAAAGAATGGAGAATACGAGTCACCCGCATTACATTAGGATCACCGTTATTGCGGAACCTCGTGAAATTGGGGGCACATTGAAAATTACTGGTGCGCTATTCTGTAAATCTTGTAATGGTCTAGCTCTAACGTAGTCATTTATCAGGAAGAGTTTTTATTATTTGTCCTGTAATTAAGTCACATCCTGATTTCTTTGCGTTTTGGTTAAGTTTGATTTCCTCTGTTAATTCTTGTAATGTGACATTAGAAATATGGTGGTTATCCATTCTGTTTACTGCTGTTATGTTTTCAATTGTTGTTTGTCTAGAGTAGAGGCTGGAACGTGTTCTCGAGGTGGGTGGCAAACAACGAAGCTTTTTGCTTTAAATTTATAGCCCATGTTCCATTTTCATTTTCAACTAACGGAATTTGAAATTTAGGTCGTTTTAAACTTTTTGAGGCTTTCCAAAGAGAATACTGGGTCCCATAACGGCTACTTACGTATTTACTAATATGGATTCGTTCTTCAATTTTTTAATTAGCAACTTTAGTTTATTGGACAAAAAGTTAGAGTTGTTTTATATTCTGGCACTCGACTTCTTTGCCAGACCTTTCTTGATTTTCGTTTCGCTGCAATCAGTTCACTAATGCAACCAGTTCCCTAACTGCCAGAGGATAAATAATATGTTGGCGAATTTCCCTTGAACTTAAGGGGTTGCTATTTTACGCCACGTCTGATCTGCCTACTAATACATAATTTATTTAAACGACTGCACAGAAGGTCTAATGGGAAAGCTGATGATATTCGTGTCTATGTTTTCTTCACTAGAGACTTCCGAATGTTAATTTGTAATAAAATATGCCTTTTTTCCTAGCCTTATTTTCTTTATTCCAGATTCGAGAAGATTACATCTCAATACCGATGCTATTTTCGTTGGCTTACCTTTGAGATGAAACGCTTTAGCAACCAAACCACTGTCCACCAGTCCCTTATTACAGCACGCTTTATAGTAATTTCTCACAGTGATGTCGGTTGCAGCACAGTTTCGGTGCCTTGCGATGTTTGTTCATCAGATATCAGTTTTACCATTCGATATTCACCAACTTTTAGTTTTTGCTGAACCACAACATAAAACGTTTGAATTAGATCGCGGTGCTGGACTTGTAACAGCTATTGATTTATTTGGCCGGCTTTGCTTTTGATGACATTTTTGCGACAACGCTGCCATACTGGTGGTACTGACGAGCTTGTTTCCAGAGTTTATACCGAGCATCACTAACTGCCATAAATACTTTGTATTCGTGTGATATTACCACCAATCTTGCAAACCGATTTGCAGCTTCTCGCGGTGTAACATCACTTCGTATTAAGGCGTAACCCATCATCTTTAGCTTGTTCTAGCCTTGAATCATCTCGCTCAACGTAGCATTGCATATTTTGGGATGTATTCAACGATTGATTCGACCCCGGACCTGAATCTATAAAAAATCTCATTTCAGTTCGTTTACAGCTAAATCAGTATCTATCCAAGTTCACAACAACCGTCGAACCTTCTCTAACCGTCCGAACACAAGAAACGCCATCTCGGTCTCGTATAAAAGCATCGTAAAGAGTGATCATTGCTTGACGATGAGCCGTATAGCGAATCAAATAGAACCATGGGTTTTCCATGGAACGACAGTAAAATATCCATCACTTGGATCAGGCAAGAGAGGGAAAGAGAACTGATTTAATTTTGATAAGCTTGCTATCCTACCTTTAATTTGGCAGTGGGTGTCACTGCTATTTTGTGTAAAATTATCAAACTTATTAAAATACCTACCTGATTGTGCCAGCGGTCTTACCTTCATTCCATTCTAGGGATGATAACACTCGCAGGTTACCGTATACTTTATATCCTTCTATTGTATATGCAAATTCATATTTTAACCATTTTTGTTGAACTGATGAATATTGAAAATCTGTTTGGGCCGGGAATGGGATGTGCATATTAGACCAGGGTACTCATCATTCACTCTTGCCAGTACCGAGTTGCAAGATGCGGATGGGTTATATTTGTATGCAGATGGTATGCCATTTAGGAATTAATTTAGTGAAATGTATGGTAGCAAATATCGAAAACTATTTTTTGGTATTGGCATCATCTGAGACACCGACTCATTTAAATACCCGCAGTGGGGTTTAACACTTGAAACAGAGATGCCAGTAATTAAATAAAGTTCTAAATTTTGACACCAAATTAAGTATTTGTTGTCTTAAGCACTGCTTGGAAAGTGGGCCTGAATAGCTTTGGTAATTTGGGTTAATTTTAGGCCACAGCTGAGCGCCACTTGATACGTGTTAGTCTTTGCATACAGCCAAGACCAATCCGGTTTTATAGATTTGCCACCATTTTTGTTTAACAGCTCTTGCGCCATTGATTCCTGCAGCTCAGTCTCTTACAGAGAAACGTAGTGGATGTTGATGTGCTCAGATAGCAGCATTGTATAATTATAGAAGGTATTGCATAAAAGCAAATGGCCTGAATTAATTGCATTTGTTGTTAGTAAGTAAATTGGGGTAGCGGAGCAGTTCAAGCCGAAATTAAAAGAGTTGCTAAAGTAACCTGTCTTATTGTTAGTCGAGGATGACGCTCCAAACTCGAATAAATGTCTATAAATTTACTTTCCACTTCCTGTTGGATTTTTAACTCAGACTGTTCAACTCGGTCGTCGCATCTGATTTCAATTTGTTGCATTTTCGGCACGAGAGACTTTATCGCATCTTTCCGCTCTTTTATTTAGTGGCCTTGGGCATATTTAATTTGAAATTTATTTCTTGTTCTGTTCCGCACCAAGAATTTCTATATAGAAATTTGCTCGCGCTGTTGTACATTTCCATCGAATTCGAGATTATTCCGTTTATTGTATTTAGCGATGATTGCGCGTTACGATTGTAAATCACTCCCTTGTAGTTGTATATTCTCGAACAATTCACCTCATCAGTTCGTCTGTCTTTATGATTAACGCCGTTGTTCTAGTATTCCATGATATCTATCGCCGCCGAATTGTAAATGCTTGGAGAAATAAAATTATTTTTTCGGGTTGGACTTAAACAAGCACTTTTGGAATGGTAACACTTCCTTTTGTTTACTTTGGTGTTTATCTTAATCGCTCGACCACGAAGTGTTTTATTTGTGTAGAGTAGAATTCGTAATAATATATGGGGTCCTAAAATGGCATCGGGTCTAAATTGCAAGTTTATCATAAAATTTTGTATTTGTTGTCTCCTTAAGCTGAAGATCATGGTTTTTCAAATTGACTTTATGGTTCTAGGGAGCTACTTAGCCTCGAACTAGGTAAATCTACAATTTCTTATCCTCATAAATTAATTAAGAATGCAGTTCAATGGCAATTTGTCAAACGAGCTGGTTAAATTATAATCAAAACTCCCAGACCTAATTAAAACACCCCAAAATAAATTTTACATTTTTTTAAGCAAAAATACAACATCCTTCATCAATCCACCATCCTTACATAATCGGGGGAGACGAAAATTTTTTTACCATAAACATAAAATAAAACGGTAGAATTATACATTTTATTATTTACGACAAAAGTATCAAACAGATTTCCCCAAACAATAAATGTCACACAATTGTTAATATGACGACTGGCATAAGAAGTAAACACATACACACACCTATATACATGTATAAGGAACTTGGGGGTTTGGGGTGCATAATATCAATTACAAATTATTTAAGGCAAACACAACAATGTAAATTACAATAATAAAATACCCAAAGCGTTAAAACTTTAATGGTTTCCATTAATTTTCATTGTTGTGCGCTCTGAATATAAAAAAAAAAAAAAATGTGAAAATACGAAACTCATGAGTGAAGGCAAATAATACATTTTCTCCACACTTTGTTGGTTCTTGAAGCTCGCACAACATGAGCCGACACAAATATATGTATCCTATATAGGAAAAAAAAGGGTTGTTTTCTTACATAAAAATTATATATTTTAAATTAGGCACACCTTTAAAGTGTTTTCCATTAATATTTTTCCGTTTGTTGTACAGTTTTCCATTATTACGACTATTTTTCTACCTTTGCATGTAATTAGATAATATATTTTATTTTATTTTCGTTCTTCTGTTTTAGCAAAAAAAAAAAAAAAAAAAAATTCCGAAAATATATAAGAAAATTTAATTATTTAAAATAGAATTAATGACATTAGGAGTGATGTACATGGATTCATTAAGCTTATCTAATTTGAAAATTTTACGTTTTTTAGTTATGTTTAGTAAGAAAAAAAAAGGTTTGGAAATAGTCATCAATCTGGCAAATTTATTTTTTATTTTTTTATGGTATATTAGATCATCAGTAATTTTTATTCAGTCGTGCTAATTTAAATTACGTAAAATGACAATGGGTTATTTTTTTATATTTTCTGTGAAATTGGGTTGTCAAAATTAAAAGTGAGTGATGACACCGTAGCTTTGAATTTCGAGAATTTTTTATGTATACCATAGCTAACTAATAATTATACATTTTATTTTGTTTCATTCCAGGTAAGCAAATAGTCAAATTATGTATCGGGTTACCTAATTTACCGAATTTTATGTGAGTATTCGTGTGGTATACGTTTATTTAAAAATTTTCGAATGTTTTCGTGGAATTTACGTTATAGTTTTTTTCCACGTAATCCGGTCAATAACTATAAAAGTTTGATTACTGCTATTTTCCAAGTTGATGAAAGTTCAAAAATAAGATTAATTGAAACTTAATGCTAGTGAAGTTTATCCAAACTAATCCAAAAAAATACAACAACAACAAACGTATTGTAGTAGCACTGGCGTAAGTAAACATTCAGGCGAATTTATATTGTGTAATTTAGGCGAGATGAGATTTTTTAATTAGCCTTAGGCACATTCCAAAGACATTCTAAGGCTGCGTACCAAGTGTCGGATAAAAAGTTTATTACGGTAAAAATCGATTTTTTGATCAGTTTATCATAAAGTTTTTCAAAAAAAAATAATTGAATTTACCGAAAAATTTACTTAAAATTAATTTTTCAATTGGCATTGGTAGACTGCCTAAATATAAACGAGTGTCCTTAATAAATTATATGATTTTTTTGTTTGATTTAAAAATGTGAGTTTTAAATGGGCCTTAGGTACATCCCAAAGCCATTCTAATGCTGTGTGCCTCATGTCGATTATTTTGTTTAAATTTCGAACTAACTAATTTGATGGTTAGTTCATTCCAATCGCTCAAAATGGCAAAAAACAAACTGCCTCTGAAGTTTAATTCAAATCTGCTATATAAACTTAAATTTAACATTCTACAAAACCTTTCTAATTGGTAATTGATAAATCGGAACTAAGTTTTCAGTTTAGAACTATATATCGGGTAGATTTTGGTTTATACAAATTAGAGACATCTAACAATTCCTCGATGAACTAACGATCAATTTAGTTAGTCGGAAATTTAGACAAAAAAAAAATCAGCGTCAGGCACACAGCATAAGTATTTTCTAAGCATTTAGAATGAACTTCAGTGACATTGGTAGACTGTTTTAGCCCAAACGAGTCTCCTTAGTAAACTATTTGATTTTCTAATGAGTCTGACATGGTGTCCCTGTGATTCCTTTGGAATGTACCTAAGACCTATTTAAAAATTACATTTTCTAATCTCATGGAACACTCTGTCAGACCCATTACAAAGTCATATAATTTTCTAAGGACACTCGTTTGGGTAAAAAAGTCTACCAATATCAATGAAGTTCATGCTTAATGCTTATAAAATACTTAAAACGACTTTGGAATGTACGTAAGGCCAATTAAAAAGTGACTTCTCGTCTAAATTACTCAATATAAGTTCGCCTGAATGTTTACTTACACCGATACATTTTACAATACGTTTGTTGTTGTTGTATTTGTTTGGATTTGTTTGGATAAACTTCACTAGCATGAATTTAAGTTTCACACTTTATTATTTATCTCCTCTTCTTTAATAAATTAAAACAAATTACAAGGAAAAAAAATGAAACGACGGAAATACATTTTTTTGACTAGTGCTGCAATCTATGAACGACTAGGCTGAACAAGTACTAATTTAGTTTATGCTGTGTGCCTCACCTCGATATTTTTGTCTAAATTTCCAACTATCTAAATTGATGGTTAGTTCATACCAATCGTCCAGAGAGGGCACAAAACAAACCGCATCTGATGTTTAATTAAACTTTTTTTTTTAAATAGTTTTGTGGAATTTACATTGTAGTTTTTTTCACGTAATTCAGACAATTTGCTAAATGTTCAAAAATAAGACTAATTGAAACTTGGGAGAAAAAAAAATTTTGACTAGTGCTGCAATCTATCAACGACTAGTTCGAACAAGCACTAATTTAGTTTAGTTAATAATTTAGTGCTAATGCTGTGTGTCTCAGGTCATTTTTTTCAGCTGAACTATGAAATAAACTTTTTTTGATGTCACCTATTCGCCGCCAGGTTCCATTTTTAAACATTTATTTCTTTATTTCATTTCTTTCATTTTTTTATTTTTAAGCATTTCGTAGTTTATCAGCTTTCAGTATTTTAATTTAATTTAATATTAAATGGTCAATTTAGTATTTCGATTAGCCAGGCACAGCTTGTATTGTTGATGTTACTGCCACCTATGAATGTATCTTGTGAATTACTGAGCAATTTAGTTTAGTTCATAATTTATTCGAAAAAATCGACCTGAGGCACATAGAGGCACATTGAGACTGAGTTTGAAGGACTATATCTCAACTCCACTCCATAGAAAAATTGTAAAAAAATCTCAAAAGTTTCTTTAAGTCACAAGAGTAATGCTGATAGTTCGATCATAAAATAGATCACATAAAATTTCGTAAAAACATAATCGGGGATGGGTAAATAGTTTATTTGTCTTGGCCCCGAAAATTTTTCTTCTTGCAATTTATTATGAAAATGTAACATTTTTACTCTCAGCCCCGACAAATGTTTGTGTCGTGAGAGTTTTAGCTGTCATGATAGTAAATATTTTCTGGGCTTAGAGTAAAAATGTCGCATTTTTCGGAACTGATAGTCAAAAATATCATGATATGTGGACATTTTTTGGGCTGAGAATAGAAAATGTCATGATAGCAATAATTATCGTTGCCATCGCATTTTTCGGGGATTCAATTTTGGCTATCTTCAAATATGTGCGATATCTGTGATCAAAGAAATTCAGTACTCATATCACGTTACGTTAGTACAAATTTGGTTGACTGCTCTCGAACAGCATAAAAGTAATTCTAAAAATGGAAGGAAACGAGTACATCCCTTCTTCTGGCATGCCAGCATATCTGATTCAGCAGCAGTCTACCTTTTCCGTTAGAAATTATGTTTGTCGACATAGCCATCAAGTTCGAGATGCGCCTCATGGGAGAAGATAATTTTTTCGAAAAATCACCATTCATTTGTTGTTGCCCTAAGATACATTCTGTGGACGTTCGGCGCTTCTGTCGAGGTATACGGATTCTGTCAACACTCTCACTAGCTACTACAGTATTTTCATTAGACCGAGCTGCATGAACACGGACAGATCCCGCAAAATGCACGTCATTTTCGAACCGTGTCGCAAAAATCTCACCATTTCGGTAGTGGATTGTAATGTATCCGTGTAATTCTCCATATGGCTAAATCTCAAGGTTCACAAATAACAGCTGCATAAAAAAACGCAGTATTACATTTACAATAAAATATTTTTTGCGCGAAGAAAATATTCGCGCGAGTGAGCTATTTGGCAGACCGGAATATAAAAAGAATTTATTTGCTTGTTTTCGTCGCTCGTTTTATTTTATCCTTTCTCTATACTAGGCGTATCGAGGCACTGTGAGTATCGATAGGGATGTGTTTCGAAATGCATATATCGAAACACCATATTTGCACGGCCATAAACCGTACGGTCGATTATTGAACTAATAATTTTCGATTTATGAATTTTATTTTTGTAGGATTAAAATTATTTTTCGATAATTTTAACCACTCCAATTCACCCCTACAAAGTTGATGGGCCATGCGAGAAAGTAATCGAGTCGACAATTTGGACGGATTTACGAGTTTGAGACGCTGAATGTCGTTATAATTCCGGTTGCTGGTTTGAGTCGATCGACAGACACTAACTGTTGTTTATTGTTGATTGTTGAATTGTGTTTTCTCGAGCTTTAGCTTTTAGCAGTCGAAATCGTTCGACTATGTCATTTGCTGCGGATTGTGTATTCTATGAAAACCAAGAAGTTTTGTTAATTCAGCAAAAAATTTTGATTCGGATTGTGTACCTTGGTCGGTTGTTATAGTTTCCGGAACGCCGTGCGAGATATGTAATTACTTACGAATTGAAATGGTGTGTGCAGACATATTGGTTTTGCAATAAGATTCGGACCAACGAGTGAATCGGTCGACACAGGTTAATAGGTAAGTATATCCATTGGACGATGGAAGGGGACCCATTTTTTCTAAACGGATATGCTCGATTCGACCAGGTAGAATTTCAAATCGTCCAATCGGCGCCTTAGTATGCCGTTGAACTTTCGATCGTTGGCAAACTAAACAAGATTGTGCCAATTTTCTTCCGTTTTTGTTTATGCTTTGCTAAAATTAGCGAGCGGTAATCAACTTATGACCTTCATATCCGAATTATGGGCGATTCGCGCTTATCGATGTTTCGCAGTAGATTTCGATGCCATAGGCAGTTTAAAAGCTCTAGTTTGTAATTCGAACTAGCGTGAAATTTGGAGCAAGGTATGCGGCCCATATTATTGTGTGACAGTTGAGATTCGCCGATTGTCGTTTGTTCGGTCGATTGTGTCGTTTCGTAGTTAATCATATATCGGATATCCGTAGTAAATTGAATGATATAATTTAAATGTCGACGTCGTGGACTACCGACTATCGACGTACTAATTACAGCGTTTGATCAATTGAAAAAATTGTAAATAATTCCCGATCGAATGCAAAATATTCGCCCGACATTCGGGAATTTTTTCCAGAAAAATCCTAGGCGCTCTCAACAGTCGTACTTTTTTTGTTGTATGACTGCTCCGGCGACGGTATTCGAAGCGCCGGTCATCAAACTGAACTAACGTCGTTCAGCGGATGTGCCATTAACTCAATTGTATCCAATTCAGTTTCAGGTTTTAAAAATACGTCTTCATCGGGCCAATGGAAATTATTTGGAGTTTTGGGCTGCTTTAGCAGAGAAGCCAAGTGGTTGGGGCGATTGTCTCAGGGTGTTTACGGAACAAATCGATAGAGTAATTTACCATACCGATAAACTGCTAGATTCGTTTGATTATAGTTGGGGCTGGTAATTCCGTAATGACATTAGTTCGTTCAGATGAAGGCGGAATATCTTTTCGGATTTTGAAGCTGAGGACGTCAAGGGAGTTCGAGCCGAAACGCCTTTGAAACTCTTAATATATATACCAAATTCATCGAGTCGGTAACAGGTACTGTGACAGAATTAAGTCGCCGGTAACCTCTACGCGTTGTTAAACCGACATCTTTTTTCCTTACCATATGTCGTGGGCAAGAAACGGCAGGCACCGATGCGCGGCTAATTTCTAATTCCACCATATGTTAAAATTCGGTGTATGCGGCTTAGTGGCGGATCGGATCTACTCTTTGTGATCGAGACACGGTTATATGGCCTATCGTTACGATATTTTTAACCACAGAATGTTCGACGGTTAAATTGTAATTTTGTTCAGCTTCAGGAAGATAACTTTTTTAGCACAGCCGACCGAAATCACAAATATGTTGGAGTCGGTGTACCAACCCTATTCGCCATGGGATTGATTGACTACTGAGATCTGAATTAACTAGCTGTTTTATTTTAGATTGACTAAAAGTGCACATTTGCTGAGAAAACTGGCGCCAATGATCGGGCGGTTTACTTCAGCGAAAACGAAACCGTGAGTGAATGGGCGTTTGAGTCCGATGTTGTCCTGGAGCAATTTCATGGCGTATTGACTTCCGAACCATTGGAGGCTGATAAAACTTGATTTTTAAATTTTAAATTCAAAAATATTGACGTATTGAAACGTCTGGCGGATATAGGGGTAGATACTCGATCGGCTAGCAAGCATGGAATTTGCTAGCCAAAATCCTGGCTACTCAAACAATTTTACTAAGAAAATTTGAATTTCAAATTATATTTTTCTTAAAAATTTTGTTTATTTTTGCGATTGCACAGTAAAACAACACCAAAATTAGCTGTTCATTTTTTGAAGCCGCTGATTTTACTGTGCAATCGCAAAAATAAACAAAAATTTTATGTAAAATATAGTTTGAAATTAAAATTTCATAGGTAAAATTGATTGAGTAGCCAGGATTTTGGCTAGCAAATTGTTTGCTTGCTAGCCAATCGAGTATCTACCCCATAGTACCGAAAAGTCAGATCCTGAGTCGTTTAAAAAAATTTAATTGTTTATGTTATTGGGTATGAAAATCGGCGTGTCGTTTGTCGAAATTGGTGCAATTGAGTCGTTTCTTGTCCGGTCTGAGTGTGCTTTTGATATCGACACACCGTATTTGCATAGAAGACAACACTGTCTAGGCTTAATACCACCAATATCACCGAACAAGGAATTAAATTGAAACTTGCATATCTGCATAACCTACACACTCAAAATATTGGACAACTGCTTAAAATGTTAGAAATCATCAAACTAATAATATTACCAACAGAAAAAACAGTCAGTCCAGCGCCAATCGGACTTCAATCCATACGGATCGGATTATAACTAAAGTATTAAGAAACAGGATTCTGAGATGCGAAATTATAGGCCATGTGTATTAGAAAATTATATGTTAGAAAAAATTCGTTCCGTGGGAAGTTTCCGAAAATGAACTCTGGAGCTGGGAATTTTATTAATTTTTATTTAAATTTTCATCTTCACAACACAGTTTTCATCTTCATCTTGTGCTAACTTCACAAAAATAATATATTTGAAAGAAATTAAATGAAAACTTGGGTGGAATAACTTCACACAAGAGCAAATTGGACATTTATATTGTAGTGTTGAATTTTTTTTTATATTTTCAGGGATAGAATGCTGCGAAAACTTCATATACGTGTCTATAAGTCTAAGTTTGAATTCAATAAAATAAACATCAGTTCAATAAATTATGTTTTTAAATTAACTTCAATATCTAATTTTAAATTTTGTGTTCCGCCATGTTTTGTAATTTTTTAAAATTGGCGGAAACTTCATAATCGTACACCGTAGGATGCTGTCAAACTATACTGTCCGTTATATGACACTAATTTTGGTTAAAAAGTTATACAGGGTGTCCCAAAATTTGCGTATCAAACGAAACAGGGTGATAGGGGAGTTAATTTCCAACAAAACAGCCAACTAAAATTTTTTCAAAAAACTTTACAAAACCAAAATTTTTATTTGACAGAAGATAAAACAGCTTATAAAAATGATTTTATTGGAAAAACATACTCTTCTAGATCGTATTAAAAAAGAAAAATAAACAAACGAACTCGTGATTTCTTTTAAAGTAATGTTTTGCTGGATGCGCATGCGATTTTACTAAAAAACACAAAAAGTGGAATAACTTTTGCACCATCAACAATTCGAAAAAACTTTACTTGGCTGTTTTTGTCGGAAATGAGGTCTACTATCACCCTGTTTCATTTGATACGTGAATTTTGGGACACCCTGTATGTTGGATTATTTAAGTTTTATACCTCGACCATTTCTTTATTGCGAAAAGCAATCCAGGCCACATCGATACAAAATCCGACGGATAATTCAATCACAAAAAATTACGCCAACGTTACTTAAAAGTAGGTTATGCTAGTACCTAACTTACTGCAAAGTAGAAAATCTCGAAATTTAATTACTTGACTATGATATCGCAAGTATATATATTGACATTCACGTAGAGTAAAGGGCCAACAATAAAAATATTATAAAATTAAAAAAAAAAATAAAAATTGGTACGACACTGATTTCTAATGAAATTCTATTTTTATTAAGTGACTGACAAGTCATATTTAACGAAGCTTCGTTAAGTTTTTTAATTTAAACTGATTTTTCTATGAGCGAAAGCACATAAACTGCATTTCTCGCAAACTTTTTCAAAATTACGTTTATAATTTTTTAAAATTTGTTTATGGTTACCCCTAAAGACTACTAAGGTTGATTAGAAAAACACAGAATATTTTTTGACAGCGCTCTGCCTGTTCGAGTAATTAAAAAATAGACCCTATGCAGATTTTATTAAACTTTGCTGGAATTTGTTAATTTGTTTTTGGATGGAAATAAACCAAGAACACAAAAACAAACCGAGAAAATCCCGTAGTTTCATAATTAATCGATTTATGTTTTATCTTACAACTTAAAAAGTCATTAAGATCGAGATCAACCGAAGTGCAGATTGCTTAGTACGGTACGGTAGTTTTGGCGTGAAAGCCGGGCATCGAAACTGGGGAGGACGGACGGATACACAGATAAAGACTTTAAAATCATACTTCATAATGATTACATATCTTTATCTCATAAGAGGGGTAAATAAGTTCAAATATATAAAATTTTGTTTGTTATCTTAATAATTGATTTGCAACCGTTTTGTAGTAAAAAACGGCGACTAAAATTGATCACACGGTAAAATAAAATTCTGTCAATTTCTCTTATAAAAAAAATAAAAATTGTGGTTAAAACTGTTAAACGTCGTGCACACGTCACCTACACTCGCGATTTACCATGACATTTTATCAGTTTGACAAATCGATGATGACACAAAATTTGAGCGATGAAACTAACTACCTGCACATACAAAGTATATACACAATTTACACATATACTAACTTACTATATTTACATAGGTACATAAGGCACGAACGAAACCAAACCAAACAAAAAAAAAAAATCATTAATTAGGGAAAAACTTAATTTTCATTTGACGAGAAATGGAAATTTTGTGAAAATCGAGAAAAACTTTTTTTTTTATTATTATCCTAAAACGTATGTTTTTAAATGATTAATGGATTAATTTTTACTTTTGGAATAATTAAAAATTCGTTTTATTCAAATTAATGCTTTTAAAATTTTATTTGTGTGTGTTTTTTTACGACACATTTCTTTAAACTCCAACAACAACATTTTGCAGGTACCACGTACATTTAGAATAAATGATAAGTTAGTTTATATAGAAGTAATTGGAAAATACATTTGTTACCTTTGCCAATTAAATTATATTTTTTGTCGATAGTAATTTCGTGTCTCTTTGGTGATATATTCACTAGTAAATGATCCAAACTGTTTGGTGATTTAAATTAGAACTTCAATTAGCGAAAAGGAATGAAAATGGATAATCTATTAAGACTTGTGTTAATTTTAGAGTGGCAAACTTTTATAGGTTTAACAACAAAAACCACAATATCGTATTAACTTCAGCTCAGATAGGTTGAGGTTCGAGTCGTGTATGTGATTTCCTATGTTAGACCTACAGGGCATTGATTGTTCCGAATCTTGAATTTCCACAGCTTAGTAGAAAGTGCTGAATAATATTCCCATCATTAAAAACACAAGAAGCAACCCAATTTCGTTGGTATTCCGCCCACCCAATCGTTAATCCCGGGAGTGGGGGGGTGGGTACACGTTGAACAGAAAACACGTTTCTTGCCTGTCTGTCACTGACAGTGATAACTTGAGTGAAGGGCATGGTACACGTTCCCTTTATATCTCATAAAATCAGTAATGTTAATAGCTAGAGAGAGTTCGAAGATGAGCATCGTCTGACCTTTCAACTCCGAGAGATGACAGAAAAAGTAAAAAAAAATTGTTGGATGGGTAAAATTTTATGGTTCGCGTCACCAACGTGCTAATTTTTGTTATTAATAAGATGGATGTACGTTGATAGATATTTCACTAGCCTCCTGTTTATTGCACGAAGAAAGAGAAAATTATTCTGATGAGCAATTAGCTCAAGTCCTTCCTGAAGACGCATCACGACATTCTCAGAGAAGAACAAATCTTTTTTGATGAGCAGTTACCTCAAGTACGTGCCCAAAAGATGCAACGAAATGCTCAAGGTATAAAGCAAATGAAAATCCTGAAAAAGAACTCGGAGAAATGCTACCTTCAATGCAGGAAGGCATCAAAGAGTAGCAAAAATTCGTAATGCTACTTTAAAGATTGCCCTAACATCGAAAGATGGTAGTGTTGATATCTTGTGTAGATATCTTGTGTAGTGTAGATCTACACGATTTGGAACTAATGACTTTTGCATGTGGGTCACATAACTTTTTGAATTTCAAATGTGAAATTCCACAAAAGAAAAGGAAGTCTGATGACAATCTTCTTACTTATTGTTGCCATAAAGGCAAAGTTAATTTCAAACGCACTGCATTTCCCAATGTAATAAAGAAGTACATCGTCGATGTTGGCGATGATATTCTCCCAGTCACCGCAGAAATTAAAAAGAGCTGCACGGACTATATTCGCAGTTACAATTGCGCTTTAGCATTTGCCTCTATGGGAGGCAAGTATACATCTGACAATAATGCTCAGCCGAGCCCTAAAGCTCCTTATTGCTTTAGAGTTCAAGGTGTAATACACCATGTGACTTCTATGCCTGCCCAAAAGAGCTTGAACGATCTAGATAAAGCATTCCTAAATTGGTATTTTGCTTTTCACCCGATCGCCGCAGTGATCAGAAGCGATATAATCTCCTGACAGCTAATGAGATAGCAAATGCGATTCACCGTATAATAGACACCTAAGAGCCTACAACAAAAGATCGAGTGAGACTAAACAGCTCTCATTTCTTGATGAAAAGTGTGATCCCATGGTGTATCCACATGGGAAGTTGGGGATGGTATCTTGATTTAAAAGATGCTATTACTGGAAAAATAATTACTCATACGCAATATTACAGTAATTCATTGGCTGTAAGAAAAGAATTTAACCATTTCCTTTCTGCAGGAAAATCAACTCAATTGTTTTTATGCCTACTGCAAAACCGAAACCAATCGGTTGAATTATATAAAAACATATCAAGTTGAATTAAAAGTTGATAATTACACAAAAAGAAAGCATACAACAACTTAGAAGGACGCTTATTTTGTCATCTTCTTTTAGTGGAGGATCACGGAGTTAACTCCAAAATTTCCATGATGCAACGGGAATTGTAAGAAAGTTTGAGAAACCAACCTCTTCATTACTGTAACTTGCAATCGTACATGGAAAGAGATTAAGACAACTTGAGGAATTGTAGTCTTGAGAACAAAATATCTGATCTCTAAAGTCTTTAATTCAAAAATTAAATATTTTCTTAATGACGTTACTGTATAAACAATGTCTTGAGTAGAGTTATTGCACACGTATATGTAATCGAATTTTAAAAACGTGGAACTCCGTATTTTCACATATTGCTAATGCTTCATAATGAAGACAAACTTCGAACAACCGAGGCTATTGACAAATTGGTTTGGGCCGAAATCTCAAATAAGGAAAAAGACCCAGTTAATTTTGAACATGTCACAAGGCACATGACGCATGGATGTTCAAACGGTAGATGTTTGAAAGATGGGACATCTGCCAAAGAATTTCCCAAAGATTTTGAAGAGGTGACTCGTCAAAATAAAAACGGCTCTATCAAGTACCAAAGACGTGCTGGGGGGTTTCCATATGATTGGTAAAGAAAACCAACTAATTGATAACTCAAGGGTTATTCCTCAAGGGCGTTTGAAAAAATGCAACGTTCAAAACAAAAATTCAATCAACGTTGGTTGCAGCGCCAAAGTAACTGAAAATGTGATGGCTCCTCAATCATTTCCACATGATGAGATTAAAGATTTTATGGACTCGCGTTAGCGCTCCAGAATCAATGTGGCAACTTAATGGCTACTTGATGCACGACAATTCGCATCATATCATTCGACTGGCAGTTCATTTAAAGAACTTTCAATCTTTGACTTTCCGACCTGAAGATGAACTGCCAGCTCTGCAAATGGCTGTGGAAAAGGAAACCACGCTAACAGCTTGGTTAAAATTAAATCGGAGAAATTCTAACGCGCGGCAGTATTTAGATACGGAAATATCGCAACAGAACGTGGCGGAATAAACCATTGGGAACCCCCACAAAGGGGTGCCAACAAAGCCATAATAAGAATGTATGGCGTTCACTTTAATGACACTGAGCGTTATTGCCTCAGAATGCTTCTTCTTCATATTAGCGGACCACAAGATTGGAATGACATGTATAAAGATCCCGAATGCGTAATTAATCCAATATTCGAAGAAAATTGTAGACGCAGACATCTACTTGCAGATGACAAAGATTGGGATACCTCCTATTACAGAAGCGTCTTTTACAACGTTTCCTAAGCAAATGAGACTAATCTTTGCATGGATTTGCATTTTTAGCAATCCATAAGATGCGGGAACGCTATTTGCTGCCCATAAAGTGACTCATTAGTGGATGCAATATTCCCTGACCCCTTTTCTTGTGTACTTTAAATGAGGAAACTTTCGCCATTAATGACCAAGTCTTGAGTCGTTTAGTTACACCTGAAGATATTCCTCTGGATGAAAGAGTTTACGAAAATGTAGACAGTATCGTCACCGACGATGAAGAATAAAGAATGCACTTTCTAGTAGAGTTTTTGAACACTCTAAATGTATCAGGCATGCCTGTGCATAAATTAAATCTTAAAGTAGGAGCAAAAATAATGTTGCTCCGGAACTGTAAATTGGAAACGAGATCTTTATAACGGTAAAAGACTCATTATCACGAAGTTATTAAACAAAGTGATTTTTGCCAAAGGTATTTCTGATGGTAAGTCAATGTGAGAAATTGTGTTCATTCCAAGAATGGTAATAACACCTTCTGAAACTCCTTTCCCCTTCGAGTTACAGGGAAAGTAATTTCCTGTGCGAATGGCTTTTGTCATGACTATTAATAAAGCTGAAGGACAGACTCTCGAGAAAGTGGGACTGTGTTTGTCACAACCAGTATTTGCTCATGGACAATCATACACTGCCTTTTCAGGGGTACAGTCAAAGGGGCTGAAAAGCAGGGAAAATTTGTTCCTAATTGTGATAAAGTGTTCACGTGAAATGTCGTTTACACAGAAGTGTTTTAAGTTTTAAAGAACATTGAGCGTGGTCCAGATTATCAGGGCTGGGTGAGTACTGGGTGCCCTTGGACACAAAAATGTGTCGAATTTTCGCTTTAAAGAGATTCTTTCAGCGTGTCTTCGTGAAATAACGAATATGTTTTTTTAATTTGGGCGTGGTCCAGAACTTTAGTACCAGGTGAGTGCTTGTGTCTTAAAAAAATTGCGAATTTTTGCTTCAAAGAAATTATTGGAGCGCGTTTTTTGATGTTCTGTTCAAAACATTAATTTTTCGTTTTATCGAATTTTTCAAATTTTTAAATCCCTACACCCAGTTTTCCCGTTCGTAGAACGGGTCAATTTACTGGTCCCTAAATAACATAAAATAAATTTTCATATTTTTTCTCGACCGGTCGGGTACACATATAAAAGTCGAGTTAAAAAATCAGTCTATGGACGCGAACGGCAGAAAAATAAGAACCAACAGAATGACGACGTCAAAGACGTGGCTAGCAGAATTACATTTCGAATTGTATACCGTTTCAAAAACAATCGAACGAAATATTTGAAAATTATTTCAACAACAAACATCTCAAACATTTATTGATCACTTAATGAACGCGCCAGACCAAAAACAATACGAATATATCAAACGGGCATTAATAGAACGATTAGCCGGGAATTAACAGACCATCAAAAGTGTTACGACACATAACACACATCCTGGATGTTTGGACGCGAAATTTGACGGATGTGATCCTCATAGAAATAGTGGCACACTCGGAGGGTGTTGTACAAAGTTTAAAATTTACAAAAAGCCTCCATCCGGGCAAACAAATTTCCACCAACAAACTATCGATCTCAGGTAGAATTATGATGGTTGACGTTGGCATAAAATTGGTCCATACTCTTGTTTTCTTGAGTGAGGTTATTTAACTGTTATTACGTACATTGTTTTTGTTAGCCTTAGAAGACCTTTTTTTTTTAAAGATTGTGCACTTTTTCCGCACACCTGATAATCTCATCTCGAGCGAAAAAATATTCTTCTCGAGCATTCTTTATAAGGAATTGGGGTTTTCTAATGTAAACCTTCGGTTTTATTTCGATCATCCTAAGCAAACAGAAGAAACGTCACATAACAATATGTTCAACCAAATTACCATAACGCCATAAAACCCAAACCAAAATCCGTCTGATATACTGTGCGGTACATAAAACCGCACGCATTCAGCCATATCAACATTTCTTTTTCCTCGTCGTCTCGTACTCGTACACATACTTTCGGTTCGATATATATAAAGTTATTATCTGGAAAATTCTTTGCGTTAGTGTTTAACGACAAAAAAAAAGGAAACACTGGAAAATAAATATTTTTTTTTATCACATTTTGGATATAAATTGGATATCAATGAGCTATTAAAATGCGAAATAAAAAATCATAGAATTTTTTGGGTGTGTGTGTGTGTGTGTGCGATGCTGGATTGTGTTCGGCTGGTGGATTTTTATGTTTACCTTTAATTTTATTACCAAGTTTTGCACCCTCTCGTTTTCCTTTATCCCCATATTCTTCCTTGATTTAAGGCTACATTATATAAGGATTTTATCATTTTATTTATTTATTTATATTCGTCGTCGTTGTTGTTGTTGTTGTTATTACTGCAGCCTCTTTTTCTTATTAAAATGAAAATGTATACTCGACTCTTTATATACAGAGGATTTAAGTAAATTTGTGTGGTTGATTATAAATTTCGATTATCATTTTGATATGGCGAAGAAAATGAAAAGAAAATAGTGGATTGTAATAGGAAAAAAGATTGAAAAAGGACCTGTGTGTCGCACATATACAATAATTAGGTAACATCATATATTCGTATACAAGGAATATGTGAGTCGCTATGCGTAGATAAGGAAATTTGATTTTATTCTCAGAATTTATTTGCGACTAGCTGTTACCCATTAATGACGGAAGTACTTTTAAAAACTTGGTTGTAATTTTATGATGACACAGTTTGATCATAAAAATGTAGCAACAATCATCCACAAAATTTTACACGACTCTAAAATATTTGTGATTTTTACTGTAGGTTGAAATAAGCGTCATGGAAAATATATATATATATATATTTTTCATTACGGAACGAAATAAGATGATGCAATGAGAAAATGCTAATCCTATCATAAGGCTCGTACTGGGGAGCCCACCATAGTTTGCCCTTATCATGACTAACTCAAAACATAAAGCACCATTTCCGGCCTAGGAAGTTCTTAAGAGATACAAATTTTTATTTAACTTAACCTAAGATTTTGAACCTTGGCCATTTTCTCAAATTTGAACATAAGGCTGGTGCAGGCCACTTGGTCAACAATTACTTAGTTACGCATCATCTGAAAACATCATTCGCTATTTCCAGTCCAGTAGCTCGATTCTGGTTTTTCCTATATGAAAAGGAATTAGGAAAAATATTTTCATAGTATTTTGGCCACAAAATTTTTTTTCTGACATACTATGGTAAACAGTTAGTGTAAATTTTTCCAAAAACAAAATTAAATTGGGAATATTTTTCCTATCCAATTTCGATCCAATTTTTATAAAAATAATTCCTAAATTATTAAGTTTTAGATCAAACATGACTTCTCAGTAGGCCAGAAAATGATATTTTTGACAAAAATACTATGGAAATATTTTTCTTAATTCCTTTTCCTATAGGAAAAACCAGAATCGACCTGCAGGAAGGTTTTGGGAGTTATAGACGATTTTAATATAAATTTATATGAGGTCATGTCGAAGCTGGAAGATTGTGCCAATCCTAACATACGGCTGGCAGTGGGGAGCTTACCATAGTTTGTCCTTATCATTACCAACTCTGAACATAAAGAACCATTTCCGGCCTAGGAAGTTCTTAAGAGATACAAATTTTTATTTAGCTTAACCTAAGATTTTGCCATTTCCTCAAATTGGCCATTTCCTCAAATTTGAACATACTGCTGGTGCTGGCGCGAACCAGATAAAAAATAACACCGGAACTAGAAAAAATTACTCTATGATCATGTGATGGCATCCACTTCAAGGTAGTTTTGAATAAATTTACTAGAGTACAATTTTTTTCTTCGAAAACTGACACTTGGAAGTTGGGAGTTGTGCTGCTGTTTCACTAACCTACTAGATGCATAAAATTAATATTATTATCAATTGATGTAAATAACAATTAAATTTTATATTTCCGTCTAGTTTGCTGATGAAACAACAAAAAAACCCAAATCGCAAGGAATAAAATCGAACAACTTGATATTCACGTCGATTCAATGAATTCTTCTATTCTTCTCGAAAAATCTTCTTCACTCAAACAGAAGAAATCAAAAATAGAAGAATCTTCTATTTTGGTATTTAGTGTAGCAGTGGGATTCTAATCTTCTATTTTTATTACCGAAAGTTCCAAATCGAATTTTTTTCTTCTATTTGCTCTTGCTGTAATGTCAAAAATTTATTATTACCCAAAACCAAAACTGACACGTAATTTGTGATAAATTTTTATTTTAAATAATAATTAAAATATAAAAAAATTTATTCTGTGATTTCCTTTTCTGCAAATGTATAAATTGCCAGGTGTCTCAACTGAATTTTCCGGTGGAGCTATAATGGTTATTTGAACACCGTCAATAGCACTGATTATATTTTACATTCCATATTGATTCTGAAATCTGTTAATGGAACATTATGACATTTTATAAATTAATAAATATTATTTCATACCTTATTTTGATTCTAGTTTTTTCAAAAATACAGGGATACGCTTTTGGTGGATTCTTTCACTTCACATTAAACAAAAATTATTTTTTAAATTAACTGATTAATGTTCTGAATCCGCTTTTGGTAAAAATCAAACAAATCTGTTTCTATTTTTAATATGAAATAGCAATCCGTCTATTTTTTCCTTCTATTTCGACATTTAATAATTTTCATACACAAATATAGAAGAATTGAAGATATTGAGAATAGAAGATCTATATTGAATCGACCTGATTATTTCACGTTTTGCTCCTGGGCGTTGATTAGCCTGAGTGTCTTCGTTGTCTATGAAGTAAATCTTTAAAAACTTGGAGTAGTTGTCAGGGAGAGGAAAAAGTGATCTCCTCCATCGTTTTTAAAACGATTAAAAATATGTTCACTTCGATAGGTTTCACCGCGAACTGTTTTGAAAATGACATTACGAAAAACAAAAACTGTTTTTCAAACTAAGCAAATTTTACACATACAATAGCTGTTTGGGTTTGGCAAAGTCCACTTAGCTTTGAAAAATAAAAAATTAGAGGCCAATTTTGGTTTCAACAATATTTTGCTTGTGAATTTCCAGTAACGGAAAATTATTGCTCATCATAGTTGGCTTTTATGTCAAAAGTAATTGTAATATGCATCGGTTATATGAAAATCTTATTTTTTTTAGTTTTATTTAAAACCAACTCTACTTTAATTACTACTGATAAATACGCCAACTATGTTGAATAATTATTTTCCTTTACTGGAAATTTCCAAGCAAATATTGCTGACACGAAAATTGGCCTCTAATATTTTATTTTTCAAAGCTAAGTAGACTTTGCCAAGGGAAAACAGCTAACACCTTGCATCAAATGTCATTTCTTGTAGAAAATGGATTTTTTTAAAATGTGAAAAGGTTTTTACTTTTTCTCCAATTGATTATTTGAATATTTGCGATTCTATAGTGAGTGGTCAAAAATGAAATATAGAATTTTAATAAATAAATTGCTTTCTGCAGTAATATGGAAATTATATATTTTAACTTTCTATTATAATTTTTATTTGTTAAAATAATTAGAAAATCCACCTAGTCAAATACTTAGTTTAAAGAATTATTTTTCTATATTTTATTTATTTGATTAAGGTTTACAATTTCAAATGTCAGAAAACAGCTTAAAACCACAACTCGTTTCGTACAATAGGATTCCCTTCTGTTCACTGAGGCGATACCATTCCGAATTTCTGACGATCACACCTTATAGAGAACAACCGTTTGATCCACATGCTGTATATAGCGGAAATTTGGAAACGGAAAATAGGAGGTTACGCTACTCGCCGCAAGTGGCAGCGCTATTACTAAAGATAAATTATTTTGTTATGTAATTGCCAGCGGCAACTTTTTATTCATTTTGTATCTCTTCTAAGTGATCCTTGAAATGACAAATTGATTTCCGAGTAAAGGAACTCAGTAAATGAAATCTTGAAATTTAGCAAGATTACGTGTTTCCGCCATTTCTTAACTAATTACGATGAAATTAGGATAGAAGTATTCATCATGGATTTTAAAGTAAGTTTTGGACAAAATTCTAGGATCCGTTCGCGGTGGACTAAACTTGGCCATTTCATGACGTTATCAGTCATGCAACAAGCATTGACCTTGTGAATAATAATGATGGAGAACGACTCATCGACTATAGCTATTCTTACTTAAGCGTTTCGCATTTAGCTTTATCATTTTTTGCAAATATCTTGAACATTACATGTTTTTCGCAAAAAACATCTATGAAATAAAAAATTTAAAATTAATTTTGAAGCAATATTGGCCCAGATAAGTTTTTCAAAATTTAAGCGGAAATTAAGATTTTTGACAAAAAATCGCTTTCCCACAAAAATTCAGCCTCTTTGACAGGCCGTAAGGACCGATTAATCGGGATGAAACTTCATGCCTATTTCTAAAAATTGTGAGATTCCAGTGAATTTTGACTGAAATCGGTTCATTGGAAATTACAGCTTCCACAGGACCTTTTCCTTTATTCCACCGAAAGTGATATTTACAATAGGAGGTTTTTCGCTTTTTGCATGCACATATTTTGAAAAGTACATCAAATACAAGAAAAACGATTATGAGCTAAAAGATTCTAAATTATTTGTGCAACAATACCAGTCCAGATCACTTTTCCAAAATTTAAGCAGAAATCACGATTTTTTTTTTAAATTTGCCATTAACTGATTTGGATGAAACTTCATGCTTAATTTTTTTTTCATAAATTGGAAGATCTTAGTCATTTTTGGTTGAAATCGGGTCATCGGTATAGCGGCCTCCATATTAGCTTTTTCGATTTTTGCAAATATTTTGAAAAGTAAAAGATTTTAAATTAATTTTGAAACAATATCGGCCCAGATCAGTCTTCCAAAATTTAAGCGGAGATTACGATTTTTCAACAAAATTCGGCCTCTGTACAACCCAGATGAACCGATTGTTAGGGATGAAACTACATACCTAAGCTTTTACAATAAATTGTGAGATTCTACTGAATATTGATTTGATCGAAATAAGTCGACAAAAAATTACAACTGTCACAGGAGGTTTTTCGTTCTTCCACCGGAAGTGATATTTACAAGAGGAGCTTTTTGTTTTATGCATGTACATATTTTGAAAAATATGGCAAGAACTAAAAGTTCCTAAATTATATGTGCAACAATAACGCTCCAGCTCAGTTTTTTAAAATTTAAGCGCAAATGACGGTTTTGGTGGGAAAAAAATTTTCCTTTAGAAATTTGCCTTATCAATTGATGCAATTTCATGCTTAAACTTTTTCCATAAATTGGAAGATCTTATTGATTTTTGGTCGAAACCGGAACACCGGAAGTAGCAGCCTCCATAGGAGCTTGAACTAAAAGATTTTAAATTAATTTTGAAACAATTTCGGCTCATATCAGTTTTTCAAAAAATAAGCGGAGATTACGTTTTTTGACAAAAAAAACCTGTTTTTCAACAAAAATTCGACCCCTGTACAACCCACATGACGGGATTGATAGAGATGAAACTGCATACCTAAGCTTTATTTAAAAATTGTGAGATTCCAGTGAATTTTGGTCGAAATCGGTTCACCGGAAATGACTGATCTTTTACGTTCTTCCCCCGGAAGTGATATTTACAATAGGAGCTTTTTCGTTTTTTGCATGTACGTCTTTTGAAAAGTACATCAAATACGACAAAAACTATTATGAACTAAAAGATTCTAAAGTTATATGTGAAAGAATACCGGCCCAGATCAGTTTTCCAAAATTTATGTGGAAATGACGATTTTTGTCAAAAAAAGGTTTTTCAATTTATTATTAAATTATTTGTTCAATTTTATTATTTTATTCGAAATTTATGTACATTCATCGTAAAAGAAAATAGGGTGCTGGCAACAACTTTAGACATTGTTGCTATTTCGAATGAAAGTTAAATTTTTTTATAGAAAATGCTTTCCTGTATAAAAAGTATATTTTCCTTTTCTTTGGAAAACAATCTTCCGAGACAGACACGCTCGAATAATCAAAATTTGTAACACCACATAATATGTATAAACCGATTAATTGCGACTAATAAAATATTTTAAATCTCTATGTTCTGCTGCTTCCAAAATCCATAACCATAATTATCCGCACCTCATACATATTTTGGCAACAGTTTGTGATATTTTAACAGTATTAATTTAATTTTGTTTGTTTGCTTGTTCGCTTAAAACATTTCTAGTGCCAAAAATTAAACAAAAAGCAGCAGCATCAGTAGCTTACATACAAATTACTCGTATAATGCAGTAGAAACTAAATAACACTAATTATATTTATTTCCAACTACTTAAAAGCTCTAATAGCTGTTTTAATTTTATCAACAACAATTAAATTTTTGTACGTTTTTTGTAGATTTAAATTAGCCTCCCAAAAAATATAATATTTTATGTTGGTTTAAAATGTACATACATATAGATGTAGAACATATGTAGTATGAGAGCTAATTAGATAAATGTCGAATCTACTATTTTAAGCAAAAAAAAAAAAAGCTTCACAAATCTTTCATACACCACGATTATGACAGTTTGAATCACGAACCATAATTTCATTAGAACCGTATCCAACCACCATCAAATTCCATGTTATCGTATGCACATAAATAAGAACATTACATGACCTGTCATCTTCAACAAATTCTTGAAAAAAGGAAAACCCATTATAATTCCGCCACATACGTATAAACGAGTCTAAACAAGAAAATAAGAATGACACATACATGAAACATTAAGCATGAAACATAACATACATATATACAAATACAAATCAACATAAAACATATTTTTATTTAATTAAATAAAATTAAAGAAATGAAATTGAATAAACCCCGGATGCCATATGTGAATTAATTACAATAAATACGAGTCCATTGTCCTTACACGTATGGAAGGAGTTAATCCTTACGAAATTCATACTTGAATAATCGTTCTATTATAGATTTGGCACACATGTAATTATGTAAATATGTAGCAGGAATTACATAATTTATCAATGTCGTGTATAGCACAACATACACCGTGTATTTAATACGTGCACAGAATTTTAAATGCCTTTGTACGAATAAATAAAATTCAAAGGAATCCAAATATACCTGCGAATCTAATTAGTGTTCAATGAATATATGGGAGCGGTGTACACATTTCCTTTCAGGCACTAAATTAACTTTCCACCAACAAAACTTTATACTCGCAAATGCAGTTAATCTTTGCCCCCATCACATACAAATATTTATAGGCCAAAAATATATTTATATATGGATATATTTAATATGTGTCCAACAATCCCTAATAAAATGTTACATATAAAGCTAGATAATAGAAATAGATATAATGGTACATCGATACCAGATACATAAATTTTCATTAGTGAAAAATCCGCTATAATGCTCGTAACGTATAAAACTATTTTAGCTTTTGTATTGTTTATGCAAAATTTTATTAAAAATTTCGAATACCATGTACTTTCCGTTTGCCTCGCTGAACCCTCCCACCCCAATATATTTATCCAGCTATTTCATTATTTTCCTTTGGAATTTCCTTTTTCCATATGTTTTGTATATAATATATTTACATCTGCGGTATACCGAAACACAGAGATATTCAATCAAAAAGTAAAATCTACGATGGTATGATGGATGCAGAAAGAAGACTATAAACAACTATCTGGAAAAATCAAATTACATTTTTTTTCGGGAAATTTTCAAAAAAGAAAAAAACATATCAAAAAAGAATTTCATCTATATTCACATGAACAAAATTGGAGTAAATTGTACAATAATAAAATGAATTGAAAAACCTTCAGATATTTTTATTACCTTTCGGGAAAAAAAGAAAAGCGAGACACACACATTATATACATACATATATATAAAATCACCAACAAAGCAAAATTATATCGAAAATGAATCGAAATCGATAGAGAAAATAAATAAAATCAAGAAAATATTGAAAGTCGAAATCAAATTTGCAAACTATATGATTTTTGGTTGGCTGTTTATCCCCCAAATGATTCCGATTTTTTTCGATTTTTTGTGGATGGAAGTATTTATTGAGATACATATCTTATGTGGTGGACATAAATTTATATCGTTTCGTGTCGAATAGTGCCTGCTCAATTAAATTTAACCAATGGATATACGATTATTCGTTTGGTAATATAACCAATTCGTATACGCTTATTACCACGAGACTGTATATGGATTTGAACTTGACTACGCAATTCTTATAGTGATGGGCATATAAATTCAAGTTACTTACCAGGACATCCAACCGAACTAACACCAAAACGAACTCAAATTTCGATAGACGTGGGAGCGGTCATTCAAAACATGCGAATTATATGGATCGCCTGCGAAACGCCCGTACCCATAAAGAGATATTTAATCAATCAATCTTAACAAAGCAATCATCTAGATAAGGCGCAAAAGATATACCACTACGAACGTAGACGATCCAGCATTGTAACAGTATCAATGGGAATTAACGGCATCATGACCAGTGGCTTCATGACCATCAATTCTAATCTTAAGATCCCGCTTAAACAGCACATATCGGATTCCATTAATAACAACTAAAAGTATCACATCTCAAGCCAATGCACAAGGAAATGTTGGACATGATAAGCGACAATACTCACCTAATGTTTATTACGACGGTAAAGGGAGAAATTAGGACCAATAACGTGGATTCAATTTACTCTCGACCTTATTCTTATCCCACATCACTTAAAGGCGAGGTAAAAAACAAATCCCTCAGCTATTGATAGATGGAGTAATTAGGCGATCCAAATTGCCATATAACTCTCCAGTTTGGGTCGTATACAAGAAGGAAGTCGCTTCAGGAGAGGTTAAATATAGGATGGTTATTGACTATAACGAACACTTACAATCTCGGGCAGGTATCCAATTCTCGAAATTAATGATATACTGGCAAAAATAAGCTGTTCATCATAATTGAGTTGAAGAGCAGCGGCTTCCATAAAATTCCATTTAAACAGGTACCCATCAGGTAACTTATGGCATATAATAAATTTTCAGGAAAAATGAAAAAGACCACTTCGAGAACATGCAAATTATTTTCAAGTTGTTAGAAAAAGCTAACCTCGAAAATCAACTAGACAAATACGAGTTCCTGCTGGATGAAGTCGAATTTTTTGGTTTCGTCATCACCAAAGCCATCAAAAACATCAGCATACAAGGAAAAAGTATAAGCAATAACAGAATTTCTTGCTCCCAAAAAGAGCTCAAAATCTTCTTAGCAATGGCTGAATTCTATCGCTGTTTCATCAAGGATTACGCTAGATTCGGTAAACCTCTGACTTCATTCTTAAACGGAGAAGATGGTCACGTATCCAAAACTGCCTCAAAAAGTATGAAATTAATTTTATTAACGAACAAATTAAATATAAAATAAAAAATTCCCAAATTTCAAATGAGATCATAACATCTTTCTCCAATTTTCAAAACGAATTCCAATTCACCAAGGATGCCTTCAACTTTGCACTGACTGCAATTCTTTTACAAAACGGGAGACCAATTACGTTTCTGTCTAGAACTCTAGACAATGCACTAGAAAACTACGCGCTCATAACGAAAAAGAAATATTGGTTAATCATTTGGTCCCTTGCGGCGCTAAGGAATTTCATATACGGAAGTCCGAAAGTAAAAAATATTCACAGAACGTCAGCCAATTAAGTTAAAAAAAACTCTAGATGAAGAGATGGAAGGCTATACTAGAGGAGTGCAATTACGAATTGAAATATAAGCCAGGACTAAACGAGTTTTCCCGAAGTTGAAAGACATCGCAATCAATTCCAGGTGCTCGAAAATACACATTTGGCATTTTTTATTGAAAACGTTTGAACTTTAAAAAATAAATATGGAACCCAGGTTCCGACGGAGAACCCTACATTTTTTATTCCGAAATTTAGACAGCGCAATCGATTTCTAGTATTAAAACACCCCCTTTCTATATTTGTTATCGAAAACGTTTGGATTTACAAAAAAAATAAAAATGGAGCCTGCGCCCCAACGGAGGACCCTGTAAACTCGGAAACATCCTATCTGCGATTTATATCGAAAATGCTTGAACTATAAAAAAAGAAAAGTGGAACCCGGGTCTCGACGGTGGATGTATTCCTAGAACTTGGAAACCCCCTTTCAATATTTTTTTTACCAAACCTGTTCGGTGTTCGGGCTTACAAAAAATTTAAAAATGGGACCTGGGCCAGGACGGAGGACCTTGTACACAAAATTTTCTTAAACTGAGACCCAACACAATCGAACCCTGGTACTCGGAAACATTCTTTCAGCAATTTTTATCGAAAAAGCTTGAACTAAAAAAAGTGGAACCCGTTTCCCGACGGAGGACCCTGTACATTTTGTTTCCCAAAAATTTAGACTCACCACCTTCGATTCGTGGAACTTGAAAAGCCCTTTTCAATATTATTTATCAAAATTGGTTGGACTTAGAAAAAATTCAAAACCGGAGCCTGGGCCCGACAGAGGAACCTGTAAACAAAATTATCTTAAGCAGAGACCCAACACAGTCGAGCCCTGGTACTCGGAAACATCATTTCTGAAGTAAAAAAAAAATAGAAAAATGGAACCCGGGTCCCGACGGAGAACCCTGTACATTTTGTTTCCCGAAATTTAGATCTAGCTCAATCGATTTATAGTACTTAAAAACTCCCTTTCAATATTTTTTTACCAAAATTGTTCGGATTTCGAAAAAAATTAGAAACGGAACCTGGGCCCCGACGGAGGACCTTGTGTACAAGATTTCCTTAAGCTGAAACCCAACGCAATCGATCCGTGTCACTCGAAAACATCCTTTCTTCCGGCAATTTTCATCGAAAACGTTTGAACTTAAATTAAAGGAAAGTGGAACCCGGGTCCCGACGGAGGACCCTGTACATTTTTCTCTCTCGAAATCGAGACACAGGGCTATCGAAAAGACCAGCGGTTCACGCAAGTTGAAGATGTTCAAAAATGGCTCGATCACTATTTTGATTCGAAACCACCAAGTTTCTATCTCGAAGGCATTCATCTTCTACCCGATAAATGGCAAAAGATCATAGACACTAATGGCGAATATTTCGATAATTAATTTTTGTAACAATTATATTTCCAATAAAGGTGAATTTGACTAAAAAAGCACAGTTTCTACTGGCACACATAATCGATCAAGTTTGTTTTTTTTGCGTCAACTTGTCGGCACCCAAACATTGAGGTTCTTTTTGAAGCCAGCCTTATACAAATGGTTTAAAACTGTTTTGTGGTCGACCTTCAGCTCCTGGGTGATGCTACGACGGCTGACATGCCGATCTACTTTGATAATTTCCAGCATTTTATCGATATTTTTGACGATAGGAACGGAATCAAATAGGCCAAAATTGTGCATGATTGATAGTATCGAGACTATAGACACAATTCACAATTTCTACCGCCTGACTTGCGTTTTCGCCATTATCTATAACTCACAACTGAAACGATCAATCAAAACCATGATAAAACAATTTTTTTAGTGCATGGATCCCCCTTTCTAACGAGTTTATGGTATAACGCGACAAATATGTATGTCATTAAAGCCATCTAGCGAAAAAATAATGGGTTTTTTCCCCCAACCCATTATTTATTCCAATAAACGAAAAGAGTCTATATGGAAAACGTAGAAATCAAATAGAAGCGGCCACTTCAAAAGAACCAGTTTCGGCCAAACATCACGGGGACATTTAATTTATGGGAAAAGCTTAAGTCCGCAATTTCAAACTGCTCAGTCAATCCGTACGACAGACTCATAGAGAGAGCAAATTTTCGATCCACGCCGATAAAACAAATGGTACATCTGCAAAAATCTTATAAGGTCAAAAATTCATTTTCGATCGCAGTCTTGTTAATAACTCGAAAAATTGAGGCTGAAGGAAAATCTGATTAATCGCACTTTTGTATTTAGAGGAGCCAAATCTCTTTCGCTGGAGCTATTTTTGGGGGTCTGCAAACAAATATAAATCGCTGGGGGCCAAATCCGGCGAGTATGGCTGATGCGGAAGCAGTTCAATGTCAATTTTACCATTATTGCTATCAACTTGTGACGTGGTGCATTGTCTTGGTGAAAGAGCAATTTTTTCTTCTTCATTTGAGGTCGTTTTTCAACGAGTTCTTCCTTCAAACGTACCAATAACCCGATATTATATTCGCTATTGATCTTTTTTGATTTCTCAAGTTAGTCAACAATTATACAGTGTGCATCCTAAAATACAGATGCCATAACCTTTCCAGTCGACAGTTTTGCTTTTGGTCGTTTCGGACGTGGTTCACCGGCCTCTTGCCATTTAGCTGATTGCTAATTTGACTCCTGTATATGTGGATCCATGTTTCATCCATTGTCATCTACCGCATAAAAATCCTTTGGTTTCTGCTGGTAGATCCGAATTCAGTAAGTGTCTCTTCACATGTACCAGACCATTTTCATCTAGAAAAGGCTTTAGCGATAGGAGCTTATTAGCTTTGTCTAGCTTCTTCGACTTTTTCATATTGTTGAAATTTTATTTGCTACAAAGGTTTTGAAGTGGTTTGAACTCGATTTTTCCATTAATAGACTGATTGTTATATGACCGGTCTCATCTTCTGTTCTACAATATAATTTTGCCGCATATGCGTACTCCGATATATCTGCGAATCCGTGCAACACTTTTTTACTCATCTTCGTTGTATTTACCCATCTGGCTATTTTATCCAATCCTCGTCGACCGTGTTTGTTGCATTATAATGTTGCAATGTGACCGATGACAACCATCCTATACAAGATCGAACAGTTTGAACGAGTCAGCTAATAATGAACGTTTGGTTGATTGGCCAGTCTCTGAACGACATCCAAAAGTTGTTCATTTTGAAGTACACTTTGAAAATGGAGAGGGCGTGTACACAACAGAAAATGCACGTATAAGAGCATTGTCACCATCGCCAACACCGTTAACCAGATTGTTCCTCAATGTGCGGGAATGGTATGTTTACAGAGACGTTTGCAGCGACACATGGAATGCACCAACAAAATATTCAACGTCGCAAAGAGCAGCAGTTGAAGGACATCCCAATTTTTATTCAACCGACGCGTTAGGCCATCTGTGAACAGTGTAAACGATTAATGCGATTACTTGTAACTAACGTGAATGGACCGGCATTCTTTCAAGAATAAAGAACTGTTAACGCTCAAGTAAGTGCCACTTATCGCGAAGCTTGACAAGAATTAAATCTTTTTGAAAACGATGCATGTTGAGAATCGGAACAAAAAGTTGAATTTCGAAACTGAGTTGGTGAAGAAATCTTTTATACGTTTATCACACTGCCTTAGATTTATTTTGTTTCTAAAAATAATAAAATAAAAGTAAGCGAGTGGGGGAGATGGAGAGTATACGAGGAAGGAAAAGAAAGAATAGTAGAGCATTATAATTTGTAATTTTGAACTTTATTTTAGTTTTAATGAGTTTAATTGTTGTTGGTTGAGACTTTGAGAGGTTTTATTTAAATACAAAAAAAAAAAAAAAAAAAAAAAATAACAATTGCACCCAAGAAAGGAAGTAAAATTAACAAAACGGTGTGATTTTTACCACGCTTAAATTTCTACTTGTTATAAATATACCTTGAGAGGAGTTAGGAAGAATTTTTTTTTTACTTTTCAAAGCCTTTTATTATATTATCTACTTTTTAGAGCCTTTAAATATAAGCGTGGGTTTTTAAAAAGTTTTTTTTAAATATATTTTATTTCTATTAATGATTGGTCAGCGTCTGAATCAGCCAGTTGCAAGGCGATTTCAGTGTCAAAGCAACAATGCACAACGGGGCACGTCACTTAACCAGGACATTCAAAATCAGGACATTTAATTCACACCAAACGTGTATAATGAGGCATTGGTTGCGATGGACTATATATGTTTGGCAATAGCTAACAAAGCACTTGTTCAATTGTGGGAATGGCTAGGAAGAATCGATCTGCAAACGAAATTTTTGATCGTGATTTGCAACGACTTGATTTGTACATTTTGGTGTCGAAGAATTGGGCACATTTGTTTAAGCGATACTGGCGAATTGGTTCCAGAACAACGCTTAGCGAATACCAGAACTATCACAATTTTTCTCATTTCACGTATTTTGGCAACGTATTCACGAAAAAATATTGCACGAATCGCATCATTTGGAATTGTAGCAACTTTTTCAAATGGTGGTCGAACAACATGTTCAATTGCCGTTGAATATACAAATAAATGAGATACCAAGATGCATTATCTACTAAAATTCTGGAATGGGTAAAGTCCTGCAATCATGTCAACTGATTATTGGAAGGCCTTCATCGTACACTAAAAGGTTTGAGAGGAAATGAACAGCAGCTCTTCGGTGGTGCAAACTCTTTCAGTTATACCATGTTCAGCAGCCGCTGATGAACTTAATGCATATCACAAACCTTCAGTTTTCGAATGTTCGAATCCGAGGGGCCCAGCTCTGGATTAAAAATTAATTTTTTATAGATACAAATATTTGATTATTCCAAAATGACTTCTCAGTCGCTCAACCGATCGCCATGAAATGTTTACCATGTAAATGTTGCATGTTCAGGACCAATATTACGATATTGTGAAAGGGGCTGGACCCCGGGGTCTAGGGGCCATGGTACAAATTTTTTCAAAAATTTTAATTTTCTTTAAATTTTTCCACGAAAATGAGTTTACTGGGCTGTTTATATGACATTACTGACATGTTCGAATCCGAGGGGCCCAGCCCTGGATCAAAAATTAATTTTTACATGTATAGATACAAATATTTGATTATTCCAAAATGACTTCTCAGTCGCTTCACCGATCGCCATGAAATGTTTACCATGGAAGCGTTGCATATCCAGAACCAACCTTATGATATTTTGGAAGGGCTTGGACCCCAGGGTTTAGGGACTGTGGTACAAATTTTTTCAAAAATTTTAATTTTCTTTAAATTTTTTCACGAAAATGAGTTTATGGGGCTGGTTATATGAAATTACTGACATGAGGGGCCCAGCCCTGGATCAAAAATTAATTTTTACATGTATAGATTAAACAAATATTTGATTATTCCAAAATGACTTCTCAGTCGCTTAACCGATCGCCATGAAATGTTTACCATGTAAATGTTGCATGTTCAGGACCAATATTACGATATTGTGAAAGGGGCTGGACCCCGGGGTCTAGAGCCATGGTACAAATTTTTTCAAAAATTTTAATTTTCTTTAAATTTTTCTACGAAAATGCGTTTACTGGGCTGTTTATATGACATTACTGACATGTTCGAATCCGAGGGGCCCAGCCCTGGATCAAAAATTAATTTTTACATGTATAGATACAAATATTTGATTATTCCAAAATGACTTCTCAGTCGCTCCACCGATCGCCATGAAATGTTTACCATAGAAACGTTGCATATCCAGAACCAACCTTATGATATTTTGGAAGGGCCTGGACCCCGGAGTTTAGGGACTGTGTTACAAATTTTTTCAAAAATTTTAATTTTCTTTAAATTTTTTCACGAAAATGAGTTTATGGGGCTGGTTATATGAAATTACTGACATGAGGGGCCCAGCCCTGGATCAAAAATTAATTTTTACATGTATAGATTAAACAAATATTTGATTATTCCAAAATGACTTCTCAGTCGCTCAACCGATCGCCATGAAATGTTTACCATGTAAATGTTGCATATCCAGAACCAACTTTATGTAATTTTGGAAGAGGCTGGACCCCGGGGTCTAGGGGCTGTGGTACAAATTTTTTATAAAATTTTAATTTTCTTTAAATGTTTCCACGAAAATGAGTTTATGGGGCTGGTTATATGAAATAACTGACATGTTCGAATCCGACGGGCCCAGCCCTGGATCAAAAATTAATTTTTACATGTATAGATACAAATATTTGATTATTCCAAAATGACTTCTCAGTCGCTCAACCGATCGCCATGAAATGTTTACCATGGAAATGTTGCATGTTCAGGACCAATCTTACGATATTGTGAAAGAAGCTGAACCCCGGGGTCTAGGGGCCATGGTACAAATTTTTTCAAAAAATTAAATTTTTTTACGAGAATGAGTTTTGGAAAGGGGTTATATGAAATAAGAGACATGTTCGAATTCGGGGGGTCCGCCCCTGGATCAAAAATTCATTTTTACATGTAAAGATACAATTATTTGATTGTACTGAAATAATGCCTTAGCCCGGTAAAGTGATGAAAGTCATGAAATTTTTACCACGTATATGTTGCATGTTCAGGACCAAGACCACGATACTTTTAAAGGGGCTGGACCCCTAGGATTTAGGGGCTGTGGTACAAATTTTACTCAAAATTAAATTTTTTTAAGATTTTTTGAAGGGAATGACTTTAGGAAAGGGGTTATATGAAATTAGTGACATGTTTCAATCCAGAAGTCTGCCCTGGATCAAGAATTCATTTTTACATGTATGTATAGATACAATTATTTAAATGTTCCGAAATAGCGCCTTAGTCGAAAAAATTTACACATACCAAAACGGAAATCTAGCGTGCGATTGTTATACACAAATCATACCTCTACTATAATTGATTTAATTATTCAAATTAATTTTATTAATTTAAATTTAAGACAATCTTTAGATCCCAAAAATGACGGCGTTAATAAATTAAATAATCAAATTCAATCGGAACTACCCGGGTCACTAATGAAATACAAATCTACCGACACGGTTACTGATGTGAATCAATCCGTCAATTATCCAATAGTTTCTTAATTTTTTGGAGCCACCTGGTATTCCACCACACATACTATTTTTAAAAGAGGGTTCACCAATAATACTGCTCCGAAATTTAGATCCACCGAAATTGTGCAACGGAACACGGCTTTGTGTGAAGAAATTGATGCCGAATGTGATTGAAGCAACGATTATTACCGGTAAAAGTAAAGGAGAAGATGTGCTAATTCCGCGCATTCCTATATGATTCCCACCGATTTGCCGTTTGAATTCAAGCGACTACAATTCCCATTACGCCTTGCTTTTGCAATGACAATCAACAAAGCCCAGCGGCAATCATTGAAAATAGCTGGTGTTATTTTGGAAAATTCATGCTTTTCACATGGCCAACACTTTTCACATGGTATGTTGCTTGCTCCAGAGTGGGAATGCCAAAAAATTTATTTATTTACACACCAAATGGAAAAAGCAAAAATATTGTTTATCAAAAGGCTTTATAATAAAAATTATTTACTAAAATATCTTTATATTTATTATTCACTTTGATCTGGTTGAAGGTTTGTAAAAATGGAGTGTAATTATTTGGCAACTGGTAACAAATACCAAACCAAAATTAATTAATTATCCTCACAAACAGGATGTCCAATAATGTCATTACAAAAGTTCGCCTGGATGCATTGACGGAGGCACCCGTTACTGAATGCAGCTACTTATAATTTTCTTTTCATATGTGATTGCAACTACAGCGATGTAAAGAGAGAATTCTTGCATAACAATCAAGATACATATTTGAATTATATACCTCCCGTGCAACGCCGGTTAACTCAGCTAGTAGATTATAAAATGATTGGGCGGCTTATAATTTTCCATTAATTACTTAGTTAAACAATGTACGTAAATACGAATATATTGGAAACAAATCCTAGTAGGGAAACCAACATCTGCGTTCTATTTTACTCGCAGACGATCAAATTGAATAGACATTGTGTATTCCAGGTTCAGTGAGATATAAAATACAAAAATACAAAGTAATAATATTTTTATAGTTAATCTTACATATTTATAGTTTGTAAGTTCTCTATGTACTCTATACATGTGTACGAGACGGTTCTAGTTGTGTTTGTTATTTGTCATATCCCCGTGGGCACTTCTCTACTCCAGTAACAAATTCGAGTTACACATTTCTATATAACACATATTTTATTTACCTGTGTGATAAACATTTTTTGTTGTTGTTGTTTTTGTTGTACCTTTGCAACCTGAATAATGTGACTACTCTACGTTTCTATATATTTAACGTACATAAATAAAATTGAGGTGAGATGGGAAGTTCAATATACGATAGTGTCGACGAAACGTAACGGGATGGGAAGCATAAAATGAATGGTGGTAACAATAATTTATTTTATATGACAAAATATGGAGTATTTCTGTGTTCTGCCACCATATAGGTAAGTACACTCGTTTCGGTGTCGTTCTCTCTCTGTGTACGGAATTTTTAATAAAATTCAGGAGAACCGCCATAATCATCATTATATATTTTGTTGTAGCATTAATAATATAAAAAGATTAATTTGCTGGTGCATAATATGTAATTTTAATGTTTTATGTCCTGGTTTTCATATTATATGCATTTTTCTAAGTTTTCCACTCTTGTAACGGTATACGTGTGAATTATGTTACGTATATAATTTTATATAAATGACCTTTGATTATGTACGACTATATATGGCTTTTGTGATCTGGTCCTGGATATACATTTAACATTTTTGTTTTTGTGTGCTGGTAAAATTTATTGGATTATTGAAATAAATTACATTTGAGATAAATTTATGGCTTTTAAACATGACATATTTCAAACTATTAAAACTGTTTTTTGGATTGGTAAATTTATGGATTCAATTCGATTGCCATTAATGTGTTTATGGTGATACACCAAAAATAGGCACCGGGCATATTTTTTGTTTAAGTGTTTGATTTGATTGAATATGGCCTTTTACCGACCATTTGACTCGAAACACCTCGTTCATCAATCTTATTTTTTCGTGTTTAACGGGTGTGAAGTAGTGTTTGACACTTTCTAAGAGCATATTGTTGTTATTACCCATTTTAACGGTCAACTTCGTTAACCGAAAAAGGGAGGAGTTATTGAGGTGAAATATACGCAAATACAAATACACAGAAATTACTAAATTGAATTCGAGCAAAAATTGGTTCTTAAAAGGCAAGTGTAGAGCTACAGGTAAAAATAATTCACCGAAATCGACAGCATATCGATCGAAAACGAAATTCACCGAAAGTATTTCGGTTTTGTTCTTTGAACAGTAATCTGAGATTTTAGAAGTGGTTTCCATTTAAAGAACGAGCAAAAAACCAACCAAATTTGATATTCTGGGCCACATTATTCACATTAGTGTGACTGTCCAACACTGTCTAGCAATATTCGCCAATTTGACTGATATTGTTTTTAATTTTACAACGGTAGTCAGAGCAGAGGGGATCCTGTAACTTGTCCCAACGCTATTTTATTATGATTATTTTTAATTGGGCAGGGCTGAAGACCGCGCTCATATATTCGTCGCGCAAAAAAGGAAACCGTCTTAAATATGGAAACTATCGTTGTATAGCTCTATTGAATCCTGCATACAAAGTGTTGGCTATGGGTGTGTAACGAAATCCCGGTTTTCAAATTCCCGGTTTTTCAAAATTCCGATTTTTTTTTTACAAATCCCAGTTTTTAAAATCCCGGCTTTCAAAATCCCGGGTTTCAAAATGTCCTCGGTTTTCAAAATTCTGGGTTTGTATAAAAAAAAATCCCGATTTTTAGGAAATCCCGCTTTGAATTTTTAAAATTTGACATGTGGAGAACTTTAAAAATTACGAAATTTTCCTTAAAATAAATTAAAAAAATTGTATTAGCCATTCTCTAGAACTTTAACAAACTCATTTTTGAATTTAGTCAAAAAATCATTTGAGTCGAAAATAGCGAATGGGTACAAAGGGCCGAATGTCGAAGGGCCGAATGTCAAAGGGTCGAATGGCGAAGGCCGAATGTGTCGAAGGGCCGAATGTGTCGAAGGGCCGAATGTGTCGATGGGCCGAATGTCGAAGGGCCGAATGGGCCGAAGGGCCAATTTTTTTTTGTTTTTAGAAATATAATTTTTTAAATTTGTTGTTTTAGTGAATATTTTGTAAATTTTTTTTATTAAACATAAATGAATTTTTTATGAATTTACGTATTTTACTATTTTTCATCACGTATCCAGTCAGCGATACATTTTTATGAAGGCAAATTTTGTCACGCGCCACCAATAGGTATATCCCTTTTCCTGCCTGTCAACCCAATTGTGTGGGTACTGTAAAAGTACCATGTCAAAAATTTATTTTTGTATGTGTTTTGACCCAACTTATACGCATTTGTGTATTTTTTTTAAAATTATTTTACAAGCGAAATTTTTGGCGTAAGTGTAGATGTTGTATACATCGCCGAAATCGGGTAAGGTGAAAATTTAAAAAAAAATTCTTTATGATTGTATACCTATCATTTTTAGGAGGTGCAAGCCAAAAATTTCGGAAAATCACCATATTTTCCTGGAAAATTTTCAGTTTTTTTCAAAAATATTTTTTGATTTTTTTCATCCAAAAATTAAAAATCTGCCGTTATTATTTATCAAATCTTAATTTTAATGATAAAAATTCGAATTACACTGTCATGAAACGGGTAACAAATTACATTTTTGCGTTATTGTAATAAAACTTTTTGATTTTCCGGAAAATTTTTCTCTTTTTTCATTTTTTCAATTTTTTCTTAGTTTTATTTATTTTTATTAATAATAATTGCTTCGTCAACCTTGCTTATCGCTTCTTCTGATGTGCCACAAATGTTAAAAAAAATCAACTTTTGTAAATACATATAAAACTTTCTTTTAATGTAATTTTAATTCATTGTACACCTTAGAGGATGGGGGCCCCAAACCCTCGCTTTTCCAGAATTTAAACAATTATTCAAGTGGCAATTTTTATTTATAATTTTAAACTAAGTAAAAAAGATAATAAAATTTTCCTAGAAAAATTTTGCAAAATTTTCCCGGAAAAATTACTTGTACTGTCGAAAAACTGTTAAAATACAATGTTAATATCAAAATTAAAAAAAAAATACACATTTGTACTATTTTGAATAAAATAATACGCAATTTGTCACAAAAAAAAATGAAAAGGTCAAAATTTTCCCGGAAAATGTGATAGTTTTCTCGAAATTTTTGGTTTGCGCTTCCTAAAAACGATAGATGCACAATCCTACAAAAAAAATTTTTGAAAAAATTTCATCTTACCCAAATTTTTTATCAAAAACGCCATTACATACTATGTTTTTTTACCCACACACTTGTGTGGTTTGGACTTAAATAGTACCATTTTTTGTTGTTGTTTGAAAAAGGGATATGTAAAAAAAATACCCTTCGACCCATTCGGCCCTTCGACACATTCGGCACTTCGACATTCGGCCCTTCGACATTCGGCCCTTTGATATCATACCGAAAATAGGACTCAAATGATTTTTTGACATCAAAACTGAGTTTGATTAAGTTCTAGAAAATGGCTAACATAATTTTTTTAAATTTTTTTAAGGAATATTTCGTAATTTTTTATCAAATATTAACGAATTTGCTTGATAAAATTTTCCTTCACCGAAATGTATGAAAACTGGGATTTTGAAAACCGTAATTTTGCAAACCGGAATTTTGAAAACCGAGATTTTAAAAACCGGGGTTTCGTAGTACACCCGTTGGCTAATGTTGTACTTGCCAGACTCATTCCTTTCGCCACAAACATTATTGGTAGTATAAACCGCGTAAAACTGTGAGCCGCACTCATATATTTTAGAATTCTAGCGAAACTCGTTTCTCTGTGACAATTAACAACGTCTGGGGTTTGTATGTAGAATCGTAATTGATGGGACTGTATCAGACTCCTTTGACATAACATCTGAGGTCGACACAACCGGTGACCATAATTTTGAGCGTTGAAAGCTTTACATACCTTGGGTCTGTAACATGGTTGAAATATATGCAGGTAGAAATAAAAGTCCAAATCTCTGTCGGACAACGGCTTTTCTACGCTCAATCAAAACTGTTGCGATATAAATATCTATGGCAGTCGTGCAAGGTCGCGCTTTATAAAGCGCTCATGAGACCTGTGTTGGCTTTCGGAAACGAGCTGGACCATGACATCAAACGAATGTTGATTGCTACCTACTTTCGAAAGGAAGGCCATTTGTTCCATCTTCGAGCCAATGAAAGTTGCGAACAACGAATATCGGATTCGTTTGAACCACGAAAAGCAACCTCTTGCATCCATCAAATCCAACCAAGCTAGATGGCTCTGGAGCGTTTCAAGGTCTCCACAGCAATGGATGATTAATAAATATTTCACCAAGAACCAGCCGGAGTGAATACTAGAGGAAGACCCTGACTGTGTTGGCGTGACGACGTCGAATAAGTCCTACCCATAACACATAATGTCGAAACTGAAGGGTGAGAGCGATTGATCGAGACGGAAGGATGGCCATAGTGCAGGCAGCCAAATTCTTTCATGAGATGTGAAAGCTAAGAGATATGGAGAGAGAAAGAAAGACAGAGGCAAAGAGTGAGAAAGAGAGAGAATGAAATAGAGAAAAAAAATAGAGAGCGAGAGAGGGAGAATAAAAAAGAGATAATGAGAGAAGGAGAAAGAGAGAAAAAGAGAGAGCAAGAGAGAGGTAGAGCAAGAGAGAGGGAGAGCGCGAGAGAGAGCCAGAGCGAAAGAGCGAAAGAGAGAGAGAGCAATCTGGTTCGTCACTTTACCATCCGTTCGACTCTTTGCCTTTTCTGGCGTAACGAATAATATTTTCCTTTATTCTCCTCCTGTAAAATACACAGAGTTCTGCAACATCCCTGCGGTATTGTGACTGTCTGTCTAGTCTAGTTCATTTGTTTATCAGGAGTTTTGGAAGTCCTTGCGTATTATTTGGTTAGCACGCCGCTGATAGCTACTCAGTAACTAGAGGGCAATAACATAGGCTCCACTCCAAACTTTACAGCAATAAATTGGAAATTGTTCATCCAAGATTCGGAATCATTCATCAACATCACCAGTAATTTGACATAGTTCGGATTCAATGTTGAATTCGTCGTTCTTCAAATTTTCGTATTTTATTAGTGTAAGGTAGATTTTGTTTTGGAAATTCAATCAGTAATAGACGTTATAATATGCTTTAATAATTAATTGAAGGTTTAAATAATAATTAAATTATTAATATTATTTATTGAGTAAAATTATTATTCATGCTTGCATGAATTTGTGTTCGTTGTGATTTCTTTTACGCGTATTTTGCATATTTGAGTTTTTTCTCGTTAAATTTGATCCGATTTCTTTCTCCTCACTCAAATGTTGTACTCAACTCGCAATTATGCGAAGTGACAAATTCTAACCGTTTACCGTTTAGTTCTGAATGAGTAGGTTCAACCTCGAATGAAATAGTAGTGTCGTGTTTGAAAAAGCTTTTTATCCACTTTGTGGGCGACATACACCAAGAGATCGATTGTGTAGTCTTTCTTTCCTGAAAGCCATACTGTTTATCTGATTTTTTTTTATTAATTTGAACATACTTCACTAGATGTTGGTCAATTTTTTCCTCAAAACTTTGCGGATGTCTTACACAATTGATATTCGCAAGTAGTTTGAACGGTCTGTTTTATCATAAGCACGTTTCACAACTGGTTGTACCATCGCATTCTTTCAGGCGTTCTGATATTTACATTGCCTATAAGAAAGGAGAAACATTTTAGTTAATATTGAAGACAAGTTGCAAACTCCTTCAATATTCGAACTGGAATTCCGTCTGGTCAGGTGGCCTTCAGGTTTCGGAAAAAACAACTTACTGAAGCATGTAGACCTCAAAATAAAGTATTACCAAAATTATGACTCATTGTGATCTACTCCTGGCCGTGGCACTCAAAAGTCTTTATTTATTAATTTTTCGGATTACATTGCATGTTGTAGCGTCCCACTGAAGGCCTTAAATGATATTTCGCGCCTAAATAATTTTTTAAAAAATTGTTGCTTTGTCGTAATTGACTCTTGACACTCGAGAAACCCTCTAAATTTTTTTAAATTCTTCGAGTTAACAAATTTATTAAAACAAACAATTGCCACGCCGGAAAACCCTTAAAATAAATTTTCTTCGACTTACGCACAGTAATCGATTCTTGAATCTCGAAAATGCAGTTCACCGGATTTGAAAATAATAAACAATTTATTCCGCGATGGTCACTCTAAGGGAACTTTTCACTTGTCCTAGTTGAAAAAAAAATGTTTAGAAAAAGATGACTTTTCCTAAAACCAAAAACCATGACAATTTGCCGACCAAACGGCACAGTGGTTATAGCTCTTACGTTTGGAACGGAAGGTACCGCGTTAGAATCTCGATAGCGCTATAGGCTGGCATGGAGCTATGCAATATGCCGATGGTCCTACGATAATCGGACCTGTAGCCGTTCGTCCTAGAATTGTCTGGCAGCGGTTTAAGTTAGGACGTGAAAAGTGAACGTGTGAAAGATAATAAATTAAATAAAAATAACCTTGCAATTTATTTCAGAGAACTCCTCTCTCAGGAATTTTCAGCAAAACCGTCGCAAACCCCGATGATAAAACGACAATTAAAACCCCTAAACGATAGTTTGGGAAGCTGCCTAGTCGAATTTTAACGGTATAATGGCCCACCTCTCTTTTTTCTATTCATCTAGAAATTTGAGGAGAGCATGAATTCGAACGAAGTTTTCAATCAAAGTTGGCTGACTCAAGGCAACACATGAAGGAATGTGGGATACTAAATACTTGGCTGCTGCACGAAATACGCATATTAATCATCCTATAGCAATAGTGGCAGCGGTGCTCTATTGAATGTATTTAGATGAGATAAACAGTGAAATGCTGCGAAAAATCCAGAACTGTTTCGACAGTAGACTATATTTCGCAGAAAATTTTAAAATCCGGTAATGTTAGCATATTCAGCAACATCGTAACGTAGGTTTGAATTTCCGCACCATTAGGAGTACAAAAGTGCAGATCAGGGTTTCGACTTTTAAGTCGAATTGAAGATTATATCGCACCCAATTAGTCACCAATTATGCTCTCAGATTTTTGGATTTCTTTGATCGCTTTTTGGATTTCAATGATTCCAAAATACAGGAAATCGTTGAAACGATTACTCTTGCAATGATAATGTTAATTTTGGTCCATTGCAAAACATGTGGGATGTCTGCTGGGTGAACGAAAATGAAACCAAATGTTCGGTACTGAAGAGTACATTTACGCATTAATCCTTTACCACGTACCACAGTCTCAAATTAGCTCGAATATATTCTTTTAATAATCTTCTTAAAAACACCAACAACAACAATCCCGCAATAAAAATATTGTTTAATTTGAGTTTACTAAACAGAAATGATTGAATTAAGCTCTTATGTGTTGAACTTAAAAACTTCCAAGTTTTCTGTTTAGTACTCGGTATATAGACGGAAAAAGTTTACTACGCGAGTACATAACATTTTTATATATGTATTTTACTTCTGTTGAATTGTAATACGTACATCAAATAAATATAAAATATATTATGTTTACGAGTATATAGGAAACTGTATAAAAAAAACAACCAGGAAAAAATGATAAAAAAGTGAACAATGCGAAAATATTTGTCTGCTTAGAGTACGAAATGAAATGAAAATGAACACAAAATAAAAAAACAAAAACGATAAAAATTACGAACTCATCTGAACGCACCGTCACTCCACCACCCCTAAATATGTTTACTACACGTTGCCACAGCAGAAAAAAAGCTTATTTTCCACTTTGTTTTCCTTCCATATACTCGATTTTATTTCGTTATATACAACGATACACAGCACATACTTTTGTACGTTTTCATCCGACAGCTCAATAACATATAAGAGAGCGCGCTGCTATGCGATGGCATAAAATTTATATTTATTCGAAGGGAAAAATCACAAGTTCAACAACAACAATCGTAATAAAATAGCTTCAGTTTCCAACTTTTATTTATTTTCATTTTCACTGTCTATAAGTTTATTACAAAAGCATTAAATTCTTGAATATTTTACAGAACAACTACGGATAACGTCGAACGAGTTTGTGAATTTTAGATATTCATTTCCAATATGATGCTAATGCTGCACCACAAGCCCTTGTAGCTCAATCCAATGAAAATGGTATGTGGGCTGGCACTGATCAAAACTACACCACACTTTTCCTATTTCTGTCAATATTTGTTGCATCATACTGGGGGGTGGTATTCGAATTTTTTACAAATTAGTTACAATATATTGGCATAGTTTAGCTTCAATAAAACTGCCCTAAAGAGGAGCAAACGTTTAAAATCACTGTATCGTGCTGGGGCCATACTACGAAGTTTTACAAAACCATTGCAATAAACTGGAATAGTTCACACTCCGAAAAATACTCCTATAGAGTGAACATCTTTAAAAACAGATAGATAAATGTACAAGTTACAGGCTTGCTATAAATGTGACAACCTACCCTCAAATGTGATGAAACAACTAATTACGTAGAAATGTAGAAATTATGCATAAATTAATTTAACAACAACCTAGATCCACAAAAATCGATCATAATGTATCGAATTACCATTGTTTACAAGAAATAGGTCCCCTCGTATTTCTTACCACAGGCCACACCCACAAAAATCGAGAATGGCTTGTGTGGCTTGTAGTAATAAATTCAAGGGTCTATTTCTTGTAGCGGAAGGTGCATCGAATTGCATTATGAGCAGTACCAATATTTTGTAATTAATTTTTAAAAAATCCCAGTTCCACCCCCTAGTATATGATGCAATGAATATTAACAGAAATACGGAATTGCAGCTTAACAGGACTTCTATACAACTTTCTAAATGTGCAAGAAATTTGTACTTAATTTAAAAAAAAATCTACTATAGACTCTTTGGATTATGCTACAGGTGCTGTAGTTGTTGTTTTGTTTTTATATTTAGAAATTTTAACGCCAATCATAATTGAAGATGACAAAGTGGTACCATCCCATTCCGCCATATAGTTTTTAGATATGTTGCGACCAAAGATGATATTGTAAAAATCTGTTGAACTGTTGAACCTGGATCAATTTGCATGATTTCTGGTTACAAAATTGATTTAACATTTTCTGGAGGGAGGCATCTAAATATTCTTTGCAGACCTGTATTTTACTACCATGGCATATCTTCACATTTGAACCAAAACTATCATCTCGAGAATCTTGGATTCGTTTTTTTTTCTTTTTCTGTCATTTAGTTTGTTTATAGTGCTCTATTTTGTCAGTTCATTGCAAGTGTGTTTTATGATTTTTATAATGAATAAAATGATATCGGACAAAGAATTTGTATCAAATTTTGTATTGTCAATTCGTGTGCCGAATTGCTGAAAATGTTAAGGACGGCTTATGGTAAATCGACTTTATCTCCATTTGAAAGTGATCCAAAAATCCAAGAAAAATTTATCGTATATGTATTGTCTATTACAACTACATCATGATGGATGAAATAAGAGGGCTATTCTACACTAATTTTTATTCCACCGTCTTCAGGTATTATCAACGGTCAGTTGAGTCTGGTCGGTCTGAAATGTCACGTTTCAGGATATAGCAACAAATTTTGTTTTCTATTAGTTTTTATTTTTGTAAAAAATTTCACATACTTCACTTTAAACCACAACTTTTGAGATCCGGGTTGTGGCAGAATCTCCTTTAAAGGTAAATGCTTGGGAGGATGGATCTGCACCAATTAAAGTCAGGGAGCATCCGACATTAAATAGCTCAAAAGGCGTTTTTTTCAAGATTTAATGTAACTTAATAGTAAAAAATTTTTAGAAGGTTTTAAGGGGCAGGTTGTCATAGAAATAAGGAGAATAAAAAATGGGCCGTGAACGATGTAAAAATACAGCTGGCAGTGTTCTTACTTCCCATTCTCCTTTACTGCCTGAAGAACACTACAAACAAGAGATGTATGATAGTTTATGCAAACAGACGGCGGTGTCAAAAAATGTATACCTGCAGGTCTCGTTAGGCAACCTCTATGAGTTGCGGCGTCTTCACGCCTATATAAAATTGACCACGTTAAGTAACTGATATAAGTTGCGGCGCCCTTCACATGCCGATATATTTAAATGTTAGGCTACAACTAGCAGCCTTAAATAAAATGGATTGCGTCATTCGCGCCGGTAAATAAATTGTATGCTCGTTAGGCAACCTTTATGGGACCCGCCGATAAGCACGCTGCCATTGCGCCTGCCCAATATTTTTGCTTAAACCGCTACCGGTTGATCTGGCTTCCATCGATGTAAATTTAAACTTTAGGCCACATGAAGTAACCTTAAGCCGTTGCAGCGTCCAAACCAAAATAAACTGAGTTTGCCCCGTTAGGCATCCAGTATGAGTCGCACTGCCCACTCGCCACGTGCTGGATATAACACTGATCGCGGCGTAGTTCAATTTTATTTTGTTATTCTAATTTCTTATAAATGGACTACAATCTCTTGATGCACCCATTTTTTCACTGGTGCTGTACACCATAAAATGTTTAGGCCACGAATGAACGGATTAAAAAAACCTCCGGTTAATACAACAAATTATGGAAAATTGATTTTATTCTATGTTCGAATCCATTCTGCCAAGAAAAGGTTAAAAATGATTGAGATTCAGATTTAGAACTTCATTACCCATTTGTAACATATAACCCGAATTTGACAATAATCGGTTAACTAACGATTAACTAACTTAATGAGTTAGGCCAAATTCCACAACCTCAATTAAAGTTCTTGTTACAATTACAAATTATCTTAGAGTTAAAATTTGAACATGTTTAATTATGAGATGGTTAAGCTTCATTAAAAATTGTGCTAGTTCTAGAACTTCAACAAAAATTTATGTTAAAATCAAATTTCTTTCAAAAAACTAGATTTTTACCATAATCAGTTAACGAATGGGACAGAGTTTCAATCAGCAATGGTCATGGTCGCAAACTTTAAAATATCGTTTAAATCCACTTTGAGTTGAAACGTTTGACAATCGATTAAGAAATGGTCTTAGTTCCTCTTAAAAAATAAATGGATCGTTAAAACTAAACTTAGTTGGTTAACGAATGGTCGAATTCAAAAATATCGACTCACGTATAAGAATCCCAGCGCATTTTATCAATGTGAAGTTTTTCCAAAATTATAAAGACGCTTGAAACCCCATTCAAGTCACCAGTTTTCATTTTTGGGTTACTTACGATTAAACAGTAAAAAATGAAAATTTAAAAAAAATTACGGGTGGAACATCCTTGCAACAAAAATAATGCTGTTTTCATCAAATTTCGTTAGGTAGTTCTTAGCTTTTTTTTTGTATTAATTCAATAAAATCAGGTTCGTCGCTTATTTGGGAATTTTATTTTACAAAAAAAAAAATTCAATTGGAATATACCAAATGGACAAAAAAACATATCTTTTTCAAAAAAATTTATCTTGATTGGAAGCCATAAACTAGAAATCAACTTCATTTTTCGGTTGTACTTGGGAGCGTTTAATTGCAAAACATCCTTTACAACAATGTGCGAAAATGCACGATGAGAATTGTTTCGCTGAACAACCAAAAGTTTTAACAAAATCAATAATCGTAATCATTTGGTGTCCTTGAGGATTGGTCACTACTTGTTTTCGTTTTGTCAATCCAAACGACGTGTTCGCTTTTGGAAATTTGACCAATAATAAAAATTTTATAAATCCAACGAACTATTCGTAAAAATTCTTCATTTTCACACGATTCGGACTGTTCCAGTTTGGAAAGTTAGCCAATACTAATATTTTTACAAATTCAACGGTTGAAAAAATTTGGTCACCGATCATTGAGGATCACTAATGGTTTTCATTAGGTCAACTCTACGTATAATGATTTATTAAGCTTCTTCATCCACTTTCATATCTACTGACCTGGGAGTCAATTCGCGTTCTGTGAAATAATGAAAATTCCCCATAAGAAATTTTGATTTCACACAGTAAAATTTAAAATTACGTTCAAATAATTCAAACTACTAGATTGTCAATGGAAAAAAAAACTTTTCATTTTCATTATTTCACGGAACGCGAATTGACTCCCTGGTGTTCTGTTGGTTTCTGATAAGAGATTGATAATTATTAAATTCATTTAAAGGGAAACGAACTTACAAAATATTGTGACTATCTTTATGAAAAAAAAAAGTTGTTACAGGTGTAATCAGTAGAGCTTTTTGGTAGAAAATCGTTAATTCAACGGTCATAGCTGTTCAACGGGATTGATCGGCCAATTCTGGATTATCACAAATTAAGCCACAATATTTTTCAGATGACAATGAACATGCCTGCCTGATTGTTTAATATTTTATTTTTATTTTTTAATTTGTTATTCAACAAAAATATTATTGTACGGTATACCTCTGTATTTTGTTTGTTTAATACGAGAGTATCTTTTAGGGGCTAGCTTATTTTTCGTCAATTTATGAAAATCATATTTCTATGATAAGCACAATATTTTGTCAGTGTAGCCGCCTTTGGAACGTTTTAAAATCAAGCTTAAATTATTTCTGTTTATTTTTTCTAGAAATTTGTTTTTATTTGTTTCGTCTTTCAGGCAAAATTTGAAATTTTCTTTTCCCGTTTTTTCGGCTCCTGGACTAGCACTAATTTTTTCTCGTGAACACTAATTAGCACAAATTGGGCTTAATAAGTACCCCCTCAATTTCTCAAAGGCTCGTTTCTGATCTTGAGTTTCTTTTTTTAAATGTCTTCGTTAATAAGCGAACATTTCTTCTTTTAGGTGTGGTTTATAATCCTCCTTTAGGAGGATCCGTTTTAACGAACAAGAGTTATTTTCCCTGTCGGTATGATGAGGTTTTCATTTCGGGTGATTTTAATTTTCATATTTCTCAAGAGACTTTATTTTCTCGTAGCTATTTAAATATCTTACGTAGCACAAACCTTTCGGTTTGTAATACTGAAGCGCCCACTTACTCTTACGCAACTGAAAGTGGTGATTCTTATTCGCTCATTGATCACGTTGTTGCTTCTGCTGACAATTTCATTTGTTTTTTCAATCAATTGTCTCTTGGTATTAGCTCTCATCACGATATCCTTGTTTGTTCTGTTAATTATTACTCTCGACCTAAATCTAAAAGTTTCAATTTTATGGATTTTTCTAAAATTGATAAATCTCACCTTTCATCGTTTTTTTAAATATCGTCTTTGAAAAATTAGCCCTATTTGTTGGTTTTATCTAGCTTATAAGCAATATCGAAATAGAGTGGTAGGTTTAATTCGTACCTTTAAGCTCGAAACAGAACAAGAGCGAGAACGACGAATAAATAAAAAATATCGCCGCAATATCGCTGTAGCTAACAGAACAAGAAGGGCAAAGCGTATGGCGATAAAAAAACAACCACAAATGACATAACGACGACATATTTTATTTATGTCAAACTCGATTCTAAAAGTTAGCATACTCGGATAAAAAAATTTTTAAAATTATAAAAATTGTTGTTGTTTTATGTTTTTGGCATATGACGTTGGGGCGTTACCAACTAATATATATGAATAAACAGTTGGCAGCATTGTTTCGCCGGCGATAAAAATAGAAATAGACTATAAATTTATTTCAACGAAAAAATCATCGTCGCCTGCGTCGATGCTTTTGTTTGTATTACATGTTTTCCGTGTTTTGTAATATGACAGGCGATTTCGCTCCCCGCCTTCGTTCTTGTTCTGTTTTAAGCTTTCTAGGCAAAATTTTTTCAAGGATAAGTTAGAACTTGGGCCTTGGTAGTTGCAAAGAGACTGCTTCTTTAGATTTCAAAGCTAATGATTTTAACCTTATCCTATAATTAATCTAGTCCCACCCATGATATTTTTAATATTGGTTTATTGCCCGACGAACCCCTAAATTCTTTTTCGTTTAAAAACTATCTACTGTTGACTTGCATTCTGCAATTTGGGAAGTTAAATCGTAATCCACAGGTCTAGATATGGTTAGTTTAAAATTTGTTAAGCGTATTTTTCCTATTGTATCAAGGTACTTGTAAAATATTTTCAATTTTATTTTAACGACCTCTTCATAACCCGCTAAGTGGAAGGTGAGTAAAAAAATTCCTTTTCCTAAAATTAACAATCCTTCCTAGCTTGTCCTTTACCAAAATTGTTATGCCAATGTATAAATAAATTTTGATTGAGAAATCGAATTCAAAATCGGAGATTTTTATAAATGCACTTTGTATAAACGCAGACTGCTGCTACACTCAAAATCGTAATTTTACAATAGCATATGGCACTAGCCATGTGCTATTGTAAAATGTCGATTTTCTATAGCATGTCAAAACATAACGTATCGTTGAAAAATCTAGACCAGTATCGGGTTAGTCTCCAGCGGTTTTGTCAACGAACGATTAAGTTTTGAGTAGTTGCCGCTTAATATAGTTGGAAATGGCCATTCCAAATGAGGGAGTAGTCACTATTTACGCAAATTACCGGATTTTTTTCAGAAAACTCATACAGAAGTTAAAAATATAATTCTAAAGAAAATTGGTCATAATTTTTGAAATTACTTAAATATTCCTGGAGGCGTTCAAAAAAAGATTCATTTTATGATCATTTTCAACATCATCATTTCATTCAATTCCAGCTATTTAACAGTTTCTCAATTTGTTGAATCCTTTCATAATCAGATTCTCATTTTTTTTTTTTTTTTTTTTTTTTTTTTTATTTAATAAATTTATTTATTTATACAATATTACAACTGATTCAGAGATCATCTAGTAATTTATCTTTCTTAAATTAAGTTCTCGGGTTAAGATGAGTAACCTATTGGTTACTCATTTTATAGTACTTTCTTCTAAAACAAACTGCCCAGCTCCAGAGGTTTCTGCCTTTGGAGTCTCCTTACGCCGTTAGTGGTGTCCAGCATACGACGGATATCTGCATTTTCGTGTAGAGATAAGCGCTGTACGTGTTTCCTTGCATGATTCTTTATTTCATCGGCTTCAAGTCTCTATGGATGTTGTCATTCCTAATGTACCATGGGGCGTTCACAATCCCTCGTAGCACTTTATTTTGGAAGCATTGTATCATTTGTACATTGGTTTTCTTGGCACAACCCCAAAGCTGGATACCATAGGTCCATACTGGTTTTAGCATTTGCCTGTATAGAAGCAATTTGTTGTGTATTGAGAGCTCAGAGTTTCTACCCATGAGCCAATACATTTTTCTATATTTGATGTTTAACTCTTCTTTTTTCTTCTTGATGTGTTCTTTCCATCTTAGCTTAGCATCGCGGGTCATGCCAAGGTATTTAGCTGTATTTGCATATGGAATTTGGTTTGAGTTGAGAACCACGGGAATACAGTTTACATTTTGATTTGTAAAGTTGACGTGTACTGATTTGGATTCATTTAATGAGATGCGCCATTTTTTAGTCCAGTTGCTCACCGTGTTAACTGCACTTTGAAGTTTGCTTGTTGCTTCCGAAATATCTTTTCCAACTGCTAGAATAGCTGTATCGTCTGCAAATGTTGCTACTGTGGTACTTTCAATATTCGGTAAGTCTCTCGTATAAAGAATAAACAGAATAGGTCCAAGTACGCTACCTTGTGGTATACCTGCTGATATTCTTTTTATTTCAGAGTACTCGTTTTCAAATTTGACTCTAAAGTGTCGATCAGCTATGTACGATTTAAGAATTTGATAAAATTGCTGAGGCAGGTCTCGATGCAGTTTAAATTCAAGCCCTTGGTGCCAAACTTTGTCGAAAGCTTGAGATACATCTAAGAAAATACTGGGGCATATTTTCTTATTCTCGAGTGCATCCTCAATGACATCCGTTATTCTGTGAACTTGTTCAACTGTAGAGTGATTTTCTCTAAACCCAAATTGGTGTGGTGGAATTAGGCATCTCTCTTCTATTATAGGTTTGAGTCTTTTCAGCAACAGTTTTTCAAATATTTTTGATATGATTGGAAGTAGTGATATCGGTCTATATGATTTTTTATCGTTTCCTGGTTTGCCCGGTTTAGGAATCATTATTACTTCGGCCACCTTCCATTGTCGTGGAACATATTTCAATCTGAAAGCTGCATTAATTATTTGATTTAATTTACGCAAACCTTTCTCGGGAATGGCTTTCACAATTTGCCCAGTTATTAAATCATAACCTGGAGCTTTTCTAATACTTAAGTTACTATTGATTTCAGTTTTAAGCTCCAATAAAGTCACATGCCTTATGTCAAGATCATCTGCTTTGTTTACGACTGTTGTATTTTCATTTGCTGTTTGCCTCGGCAACGGTTGAAAAGTCTCTTGTAAATAAGCAGCAAATAGAGAGACTTTCTGTTTGTCACTTTTAGCCCATGAACCGTCATCGCATTTGATAGGCGGCACATGCATTTTGGATCTTTTTAGTCCCTTCGTTGCTTTCCAAAGCGAGTAATCGTCATCCTTTAATTCAGAAAGACCTCGTAGTCGCTTAGTTATGCTTTCGTTCTTTATTTCTTTTATTAGTTGTTTTAATTTGTTGCACAAAAAATTTAGAATAGTTTTGTGTTGCGGTGCACGAGAGTGCTGCCAGATTTTACGAGCTTTCCGTTTCTCCCTAAGTAGCTCTCTGACTTCAAGAGGATAGTTATGTTTCATTATAGCGTTGGTATGAGAAATCGGTGAACTTTCCCAAGCCGCTTGTTGGATGTTGTTATTAAATATTTCTAGTTCATCTTCCAACTGCACCTTTGTTCTAATTGGTTCGCCGAGATTTGTTCGATCTTCTACTAATTTCTTGAATAGATCCCAATTGGTTTTATTGTTTGTTAACTTAGGTGAATTATCTTTTTTTATTATCATTGTACTCAGTGTCATGATCACAGGTGAGTGGTCAGATGATAGTCCTTCACTATTTTCAATGCATGTGTAGTCCTCTAAAACTCCTTTTGTTACAAAGAAGTCAAGAAGATCTGGAATTTTATGTATGTCAGAGAGGAATTCACAGTTGTTCTCGCGAGCTGCATTAAATAACTCTTTCCCTTTAGAGGTTGTAAGTCTAGATCCCCAATAGGTGTTCTTTGCATTAAAATCACCGCCTATGATAAAATTTGATCCTAGTGATTTAAAAAGTCGACTGTAGTCTTCTTTTTTTAATTGATGGCGTGGGGGACAGTAAATAGAGGAGATACTGAGTTCCCTATTATATATTGATTCAACTATTATGGTTTTAACCTGCATAATTTCTTCCTCAATGCCGGGCACTTCGTAATGTTTAATATTATTTTTAACAATTACGGTAGACCCGCCTCTAGCGTTTCCTCCTGGATGAATAGCATGGTAGCATTGATAGTTACGTATTTTAATAAATGAAGTTTCTGTTAAATGAGTTTCCGAGACAAGACATATATCTATTTTTTCTAAGTTTAGAAAAATTTCTAGTTCTGGAACATGCTGTGGTAATCCATTCGCGTTCCAAATAATAATTCTAAATGATCTATTCATTTGATTAGTATAGCATTGATGTAAGCTCATTGGTAGCTTCTTGTCTATCTAGCCGCTTATATATAGCTTCTAGACCACGTTCTTGTTTTGCTAGGCGTGCATTTATCGTTTCTATACTTCGAAATATCCTTTCTAGTGGATTTTCTTCAATAGTATTCTGTTGCGTTATCTGATAGTAGGATCTCCTCTCTGGCCCTATGGGCTCTGGTTGTGTCGGCGCTCTAGTTGTAGTTGGAATCCTTTCTCTTCTAACATTACTGTTTTGAGTCGATTGGCGTGTTTTATTTCTTAACCTTTGCAGTTGTACCGCTACTTCGCATCCTCTATAGTTGGCTGGGTGTTGTCCTTTACAGTTTATACACCTTGCAGGTTCGGTTCGACTAAGAGAACAGTCTTTCGCGTTGTGTCTGCCGGCACATTTTACACACCTAACATCTCTCCCGCAATATCTTTGGGTGTGGTTATAAGCTTGACATTTCTTGCATTGAGGTATTAATCTCGTGTTCTTTTTCAGTGGTTCTATTTTAACCCTCATATTAAGTATTGCTTTGATATTAAATATATTTTCAATTTTTTCGCTTTTGTTGAATGTGAGCATGAATAGCGGGAGCCCTCTTTTAACGATCTTGGTTCCTTGACTATTTTCAACTTTCTCTCGTTTAAGGATATTGACTGCGTCTTTAATTTGCAGTTATTTCATTTTGAGATCTTCTATTATATCCTCCTTCCTGCAGGTGGGATGTAGACCTCTGGCCATAACCTTGATGTTTCGGTTATTTTTGTCTTCATATGTATACCACTCTTTACCTTCTTCAGTGAGCTTTGTGGCTAAAGCTCTGTATGCATCGGGATCTCTTGTGTTTATCTTCCAAACATTATTGTTTAGTGCAACTACTTTATAGTCGTTTGTGGACACTGATTTCATTAGAGCTTGGATATTCGCAAACTCGGTAATGCCTATCACATTAATTGGCGGTGGTGCTTTGGTCTTCATTGCAACCTTTCGTTGTTCTTGTCGCTGGTGAAGTTGGGGTACAGGCACTGGATTGACAGTTTCATTAACTTTTGCTTGCGAGAGCTCCTCAACTTCTGGCGAGAATTCTGCTCTTCGTTTTTTCCTTGGTCTTTTCTTCTGTTTGTGTATCCAATCAGTTTCTCCTGCAAGTTCCTCCTCATCTGTGTGGAACTCAGCGTCAGTACGGGCAAGGGTACTGGTTATAACAAGTAAGAGGAGTTTCCACAATCTCTATCAGATTGGGCTTCTTTAGCTCCTCGTTTTCTTTCTTTAACTTAGCGATTTCATTGCTAAGTTGCGATGCGACTTTTTCTATTTCACTCAGTCTTCTGCGTAGTTCAGCATTTTCGATTTCCTGCTGAGTTGCGAACTCTATTTGTCTAGGTGGTGACCTAGCTAATTTTGAACTTCGATCGAATGGGAATAGCAATGGTTGTTGGCTCACCCCAGAATCCTTTCCAACTGAGCAGTTGGTGTACCACCTGGGGTAAAAATTCCTTTTTGTTGAAAACTCATTGCATTATAATGACTGGTTATTGAAGCAGCTACCAATCTAACCAGTGAAATTGGCAGTGGGTCAGTGGAGAGAACATCATTTACTAGGTTCTCGGTGTTCGGTTATCCCGCCGTTACTCGGTCGCCAGAGCCTCGTTGGTTAATTAGCAGGGAGCACCACGTGCAGGTGAGGTTGACATTTGGGCTGGTGTATTGACCTTCTAGACCGATGCCCCTTACCCCCATAATCAGTTTCTCATATAATCGCTACATATTACATTAAAAATACATAACAACAGCAAATCAAATTAAAAAGCTTTAAGCTGATTTATATTGCACCATTTGTTCCATGTTCTATCCATTAAAAACTACTTCTCCATGCAATCCAAACAAAAACTTCATTATATTTTCAATATCAAATTGGTATGCCGTTCATTGTTATACATTACTCATTTAAAGTAAATAAAAAACTGCAAAAAAAAACTTTTTATTTTAAAATTGCTAAAAAAAAGTTTGTAATATCAATATCACTTTTCCCAATGCACTATACAGCTTTATTATTCAGATAAGAACTATCACTCAATTAATTAGCACAAACAAAATACATACACAAACAATATAAAAATAACAAAACCCCACAAAAAAAGGAAGAACACTATGAGTAAATGTAAAACTTTTTCGAGCTTTTAAAAAAAAGTTTACAAAATTCGATAATAAATTTTAATTAATATTATATTGTAAAAATAAAATAAAAGCTTTATGGGTTTCGACTATACCCTCGTCCCATGGTATATATGGTAGACATACACGTACACCATTACATTTTTTGTTTGTATTTGTACACTATATCGCAATATGTGTGCTTTGTTGCAAATTTCAGGAAAACGTTATGAACGGAACTTTAATAGTTATTGGAATTACGAGTATATTTTGTTTTACTTCCAAATGAGAATTGATTGGGAAGCAAAAGCTTGAGAACTAACAAATTGAAAAAAAATTTTTAACTGTAAAAAAAATTATAATTAAACAGTTATATAATTTAAAACTAAAAACTTTTGAATTTACCAAACAAAAACTTTAGGATTATTAAAATAAAAAATTGATGAACTGAATTTTTTTTATAAACTTTAAGGCAAAACTAATTTTTAATTGGTTGTGTAATACGCGGAAATGATTTTCCTCAAAATAATTCTATCATTATATCTATACATATATAGTTTATCAACGTGATACACGAACAATGTAACCCCCGTGTGAATATTTTAATTGGATCATTATTGTCAAAATGGAAAATGGAGCATCGCTTTGACTTTTTATTTAATTATATGATTTTATTTGTGAATTTTTAATTCGAATTAATTAAGCAATTAATTTACGTATGAATCATTAAAAAAATATTATTATTAATCTGGTTCTGTTTCAATAACAAAATGAATGTCAATAAAATATGTATTTTGTACACGCAACAAATATTGCGGAAAATATTTCTCTCGATGTGTATGATTGGTGATGGTTTCGATTACGTTACAAATTTTAGCTATTTGTTAGCTGTGTAAGAAGCCTTCTGCGAGATTATCTTCCGTTCGTGCCGTCACCTCACGTAAACTTTGATCTTTTTTGATTGATTGAGATGTGTGGAATTGTATATGCGGAAGATGCATTAAATAATTTTTGGGTACGAATTATAGCACTATAGTGAATGGAGGAACTGGATAATTCCTTGGCTGATTATATTCAGATTTATTTTGTAGAAAAGTTCAGAGCTTCATCCAGGATTTATGTTAGAATCTTGATTCAGCGCAACATACCAGATCTGAACTTAATTAGTTAATAAATTACCTAGCACGGCCGAAGTCCAGAACTTCTCAAAATCAATTTTTAAATCTCCACCCAATTCTGAATACCTAATTTGAAAATAATTTTTTGGGAAATGGCCAAATTTCATTCAGAATGTTCGAATGGTAGAACTTTGTTATAAAACACGTTATAGCGCCAATACAAGCTGAGCTTTTTTAATAGAATCCTGGCCCAGCTCTGCAAACTTAATTGGAAAGTTATCGGTTACGGACTGGTTCCATTCATTATATCCGAATCCCAAAATTTCGTAAAATTTGACCATCATTTGTTGAAAGATGGCCTAGTTTCATTGAGCATTATGTTAGAGTGCCAATCCAAATCTGCATACCACATTTGACAGTGTAGACTGGTGTAGACACATAACGGAAGACCCTAAGTATAGCCATCAAAATTCTGATCCGCCATTGCATTCTTGCATTAGAGTTGACTTAGAAATTAAAATGATTGCTATTGAAATTTCAAAATTCACGTTAAATAAAAAATTTTTATGGAAAGAACACGCACAACTAAGGTACATTTCGAAAGTGATTATCGTACTGAGCTGTCTACTAGATAATTTGTTATATCCATTATGCATATAAATATTAAGTAAACTATATAATGAAAATTTAATTTACTTAGAATTATTGTAATCTTTGTAAACATTCAACAATTATTTTATTGTGCAAAAGGTTATCTTGGCACACAAATCTTTCGAATTTATATTTTGTGTTTTCTCTATTATACAATGAAAAGAATTAATTATTCTTAAATAATTTATGGTTAAATAACAACAAAAACGCAAGACGACAAAATATAATAATCTTATTGTAAGGGGTGTACATGGCTTTGTATGTAATGTGTGTGTGTGTGCATTAAATTTTCATTATACACATAGCGCACAAAAACTCATAAAATACATTAAATGGAAATTTAATTGAAAATAAAAGTGAAAATTCTTAAAATATTCGTTTTTCGAAATGCCACGTAACTTTTGTTATATAATTTATAATATTAATGCTCCTCGGTGCCAAACAAAAAGTAATAATAATAATAACAATAAAAGCTCGTGCGACAACAACAAAGTTGTAAAATAGAATTTTTACTTTTTTTATTACATCCTTTTTTTGCACATATAATTTCCCAAAATTAAAAATGAAATAAAATAAAATTTCTCTCTCAAAAATTGCCCTCATTAATTTCCACCATTTTTTTTTGCACCAAAAGATATGAATTTAGTATATCAAAAGACAGAATCGTAGTTGAATTCAATTTAAACCGATCTAAATATCGTAGGTTTGATTCGAACAGCGTCGTTTACCGTGCGCTCAATGTACTAATTATATTACAAATGCCAGTTTCAATATTTCAAAGTTTACTGTTTCACGTTTTTTTAGAGGTTGTTTCACAAAAGCCAAAAAAAAAAAAAAAAAAATCCAAAACGACAAACTTAAAAAAGCCAACTGGGATGAATTTCATATTTATTTATGTTTATAAAATTTGAATAGCGGTCTCTGTTTGATTAACGTGTATAGATGTGTGCACATATTATCTAGATATATTACTATTTCAGTTCATAATAAACGTTTCCATTGTTTTAAATTTTCTTTATACATTCACTTGTTTAATTTTTCTTCATTGAGCTTTAATTTAATATCACAGTGATTTGTTAAAATGAGTTCCATATGGATTGTTACACCAAATAAAGGGAATGATAAATTATTTATCGACGGGTTTGATTATTATTATCTCCACAAAAAAAACCAAAAATGCAACGAAAATTTAAAAATTGCAAATGTGTAGATACGACTATAGTGGCACAAATTTTGCAAAAAATGCACAAATTTTCTATTATCAACACAATTGCCGACGATATCTACCGTCAAATGAACCGCAAAGATAAAAAATCCTTTGCATCCGCAAAAATTCAATGAAGGAACCAACAAATTTGATCGAAATCCAAGTCCCGGACTATTTGAAGTTTTTAGAAAAATTTTATAGAATTATTCGTTCTCAGAGTGAAAAAGAATTTGCCGGTTTTGCTAGGCACGAATAAAATCAATTGAATGAGTATAAGTGAATGCAAATCTTGGATAATGGATGGGACATTTTACGTTGCACCATCCGTAATATGGCAGCTATTTAGTATTCAAGGCACAATTGGATATCAAGTTGTATACCTCGTGTATTTTACTTCATGAGCAAAAATTCGAAAATGGCGTACGAGGAGTTATTTTACGAGCTCTGTTTTTTGGACTGTGAAAGTGGTGTTTCCTTAAAACCAGAAAGAATAATATCGGATTTCAAAATGGCAATTTCTTCGGCAGCAAAATCATTCTTTCCGATTACTGAATACAAAGTTTGTATTTTTCGCTTTGGTCAGATATTATGGCGCCAAGCTCAAAAGCAAGATATGGCTCAAAAATATGGAAAAGACGAAGATTTCAATTTATAAGTTTGGCATTCGTACCATCAACAGACAAGATATTTACCCGAGTTATGGTGTTTTGGTTACCGAATTTCACAACAGTTTCCCCGAACACAAAATTCGGCAGAGGATTGGCATAGTCGCCTGAAAATTTTAATAGGAAAAAAATTATGGATTATATGGCATAATCAAAGAGTTGCAAGACGAAATGCTTGTGGTTTTCAATAGTGTTGAAAAAAATAAATCCGGTGAAGTTCCTTCAAAGAAAAAAAGAAAGGGTTTATATAAAGTTTCTTATAACGTTTGGGTTTTTTTGGATTTTGACCATTTGGATTTTTTCCATTTGGATTTTGTCTCGTTTGGAGTTTGGGGTTGGGATTTTGACTTTAAATTTTTGAATTTTCACACAGATCCGTTTTCATATTTTCTTGTGGAACATAAAAACTCATGTAATCAAGGAAATACTTTTTTATATAATTTTTCCCGAAGATTTTTCCCGCTGCTCAAAATCATGGGGACTATTATGAAAAATTCGATATCGGATCCGAAAGCGGATTTTGCGAATATGAAAATCCGATATCGAAAAATCCGTTATTATGAAACTAAAAAGACAAAACGAAATCGGGTTTTCCGAAAATCGGATGTCAATATCCGACTGCCATTTGGTTGACGAATTTCATTTTTTGTCATCGAATGAGTGTTTCTTCAACTATTTCAATCAATATAATATTATTTTTACAAAATATAAAAACTACTTTACAAAATATAAAAAAACACTGCACTCGATTTATTTTCAAGTTTGTTGGGTTGCGAATTATTTTAAAATTAGCTAAAAATAATACAAGTTGTTTAAAATAATTTACAGTGGTAGAATTGAACTTCTTTCGATTTCTTTCTTTTATTCTCACCCTTACACGACTTTTCCTTGTCGTGCCGATTTTTATTTTGTGTTGCGTAACTATCACGAAACGACTAAAGAGTGTTGCCACGTCCAGTCGAAAAAATCTGAGTTATTGTGAATTTTTCGGTTAACTTAGCAATTGTAACTTGGTTTTGTTGTTTTGTTTTGTCAAGAAGCTCCCAGTTTGTATGTCAAAAAAACTAAAATGAGTTTTATTTACTAAAAAATGGTGTTATATATTTATTATGTAACACGCGTGTAAAAATTTATTTACCAAGAAAAGTGTATCAGAATGAATTTCAATCTTAAAATTTACAATAAATTTAGAATTGCTTGTGGTTGTAGAAACGTATACAAATTTATTATTGAATTACAATTAATTTAAATAAAACTAGCATGTCTTTATTAATTACATTTTAATTTTAAAATGATTTTATAAAAAATTAATTTTCCTATACGCCTATTATGGTTCTTATCTCACTGCTTACCTTTCTCGCGTTTTTGGTGAGAGTCGTGCGCTGTAGTTTTATGTATTATGACCATTTCCATTAACTTTCATGTTGGCAATACCATTATTTTAACACTTTGGACATTACTGAAATTTTGTTTTGAGTTTGGTCGTAAAGCAATTTCAAAATTTTATATGAAATTTACTTTATAAGCAAAAGGAAAAACTTACGTGCGTATATTTTCCATTTTGGTTTGTATTTGACTACAAATAAAACAAATAACTACTATGAAGTCACTTGCAAATTTTATGCGAGCAATTTTGACATTACTCTCATTCACCGCGCTCTCACGGTGAGAATCATAATCACGTCGATTATAAAATCCGCGGGAGTGACTCGAATGCGGATTGGAAAATGCATATAAATAAAATTGGAAACAATTGCTATAAATCAAAGTAGCCAAGAAAATTTGTATTGATTTCCATACACATCGTTTTTTATGATTTATTGAATTTAAATTCGGTGACTTGAAGTCACTGTGTGACTTATATGTGAGAACCATAATAGGGATACTAACGTTTTTTATTGTTTACTGCTCACAGATTTGTGAGTCGCGAACAAAAATCTCATCGACAAAAAATGGCGTTTTTACGACAAACGTCGATTGATAAATCAAAATACCAATTTTAGCAGTCGTCGGGAAATCGACATTCAAAATACCAATCACAATAGAGCTCAATAATTTAGAATATGTTAATTAAAAATTTTATGCATTTATAAATAAACGAAATTATATATTTAACAGTTCACAAAAAATAATTTGACATGGCGCCGTATTTATTTGGACAGATTATAATTTATTATGATTCAGGGGCGGTATGTTGTACCATCAAGTCGAATCGAAAAAGTTGTATCATTTTTGCTTTTCGAAAATGATACAACATACCGAAAATTCGACTATTTTCGAATTTCGATTCGAAGTGATGGTACAACATACCGCCCCAGAATAGATAATTTAAACGAGGAAATTCACAAAATTGCGACATGTTTTCGTTTTACTGGGGCAATACTAATACGTTGTTTCGTTTTTTTTACACAATACAAAATTGAAAACTTCAAGACACAATGTTGTCTTGTCGTTTTTAAATCGTCACGACTACCACTGTATATTTGACAAATTCGACCAAACAATTTCAGAATAGGAAAATTCGCGGCGGATTGGATATTTCGATATCGGAAGAAATCCGATATCGGATTATTTCAAAATAGCCCCCTTCAAAACCCTAATGTTAATTTTGTTATGTCTTGACCAACCATGAATAAATTAGGCATGTTGGAGGAAAATGGGGTTATAAAATGATTTTTGGTAGACGTTCTGCAATAACGCCTCATGGGACAGAACTCAACTATTTCTATGTGTTAAGAATTTAAGATGATGGAATTGAAAATTTTGAAATTTTGAATTATATTAACGTATGTGCGATATTAAAGTGAGATTTATGTATTATCGCAAGATTATATCAAGAATAGGAGATAGTTTCCTCTAATTCATTGTGTAAGCGCGGTCTTGTGAATGAACACATTAAATTTTCTGGTGCAAGTCCTAGAGATAATGCCGCATATCACGAGATAATTTCTTATATCACATGAACAGGAGCTATTATTCTAGTATTATTTGTGTAATATTGCAGTAGATCGTCACAGCCAAAGAATATCAGGTTGTATACGAAAAGAGATTTCAAAAGCTGCATAAAATGTTTGGAGCGTAACCTGGCACGGTTCACCAACAGTTATATGAAATTCTATTTACTTTTCCAAATCAATGTGAAATTTATGGTTCGCGGGTTTTAGTTTGCGTGTGAAACATTTTGCCCTCGAAATTTTACCATTCGCTATATCTCTCTCTCTCTCTCTCTCTCGCACTATATCCCATCAAGGGATTTGGCTGCCTCAAATGAGGCTTCATAATTATATTTTTATTTCGGATAATGCGTGATCAATTCATTGATCCTAAACCAGCCGTGAAGTTTTTTCCTTGTCACCACCGGGAATTGAACCCGGGACCTAAGGACGCTGGAGCAAGCATGCTGACCACTTTGCCACCGGGGCGGCCATTCGCCATATTCGCTATATCTCCGAAGTTAGAAAAAAAAAACTTTTAATAAAATCTCTGTCTGGAATGATACTTTATATTTAAACTTCTTCTAATAATTGGAAGATACCATAGATTTTTGGGCGAAAGCGGTTCATCGAAAGTGGCGGTTATCACAGGAGCTTTTTAATTGTTTGCAAATATTTTGAAAGGTATATCATTTACGGGAAAGCTATTATGTAATAAACAATTCTAGATTAATGACGGGAATGGCGTTTGTTGACATAACACACTTTTTCAATAAAAATTCGACCCTGTACAGATCCAAACAATGGATTCAAACTTCGAGTTTGGCTTTTTCAACAAATTGTGAGATCCCAGTGCATTTTGGCCGAATCAGTTCACAGGAAATGACTGCTCCCATAGGAACTTTTTCGTTTTTTGCAAATATTTTGAAAAGATTAGCATTTAAGTGAAAAATGCTTACAAATTGAAATATTCTAAATAAAATTTGCAACAAAAAGTTCTAGATTAGTTTTCCAAAATTTAATCGGAAAACACGATTTTTGATAAAAAAAATGAGATGATACTTCATAGCTAAACTTTTTCCACAAATTGGGAGATCCTAGTGAATTTTTGTCTAATTTGGTCCACCACCACCGGAAGGTGACAGCTTCTGTAGGAGCTTTTTCATTCTCCCATCGTTTTTGAGTATATTGAGGGAAACCTGCTATGAATAAACAGATACTAATTTAGTTTTGCAACAATACCGGTCCAGATCATATTTTAAATTTTACCGAAAAAGACGAGTTTGGACAAAAAAATTTATTTCACCAAAATTTGGCACCTCTCCAGACCAGGTAGTTTGACTGTTTGGAATGAAACTTTATACTTAAGCTGAGATGCGTAACACATCTGGCAGCTTCTGTAGGAGCTTTTTAATTTTATGCAATGAAGATTCAATTTTTAACATGGGTCGACCTTGTTGGTTTTCTGAAATTTAAGCAGAAATTAGGATTTTTGATTATGTAAGACAATTTTTATTACAAATTCGGTAGGTTCAATTTTTCACTTAAGAAAAAGAAAGTAGGGTGTTTGCACCTGTTGGTGGAATTATACCATTACATTTTTTACTACATCAATAGCAGCCGTTGTCGTTGCACAAACATATATTTTTCTTAAATTATTTTTGGTATGTTGTCTTGGCATGGATGGGAACGCAAAATTTGAAATGACAGAAACTGGCCTAATAAGCCAAAAGTTAAAAGTTCAAAAAGATGTCACCTTGCTGTCGAAAATTACTTTGTTTTTAATAATAAAAAATTACAAGTTGTCGAAAACGTTAGTAAGAGGACAACCCCATCTTCCGGTGGGGCCCATCTTCCTATACGATAAGTTATTTTATTACCTCAGCTCAAACGACTTTCATGAAAATAACTAATAACGGGTTTTCCAGTACCTGAATATGGATTTTTGATGAAAATTGGGAGTTTGAATTATTCTTTTACAAACGTCCTAGAAATTTAATATTTACGACTGACAGGTTTGTAAAACATAGTAAAAGTAAAATTGTCACCACGGATTCGATTGCGGTTGGTCTTGATTTCGTCGTCCACACGACTTTGACGAAAATAGCTAAGAGATGATTTTCAAGCACCAGGAATCGATTGCAATGAATAATAGTTACGAAAAAATTAATTTAGGAGATCGTTTCGTGGAGCCCGAGCTCCGTTTTTTCAAATTTAGAAAAAAATTGTGAAATGTGTTTTTTTTGAATGTCAGAAATTGATTTCAATGAGTTTTAATTTCCGAAAAAATTGTTTGCGGAATCCCCAATGAGGCTTGGTTTTTTAAATCTTTTTGTTGGATATCTTGAGGAGGGGGAGGGAGGGATATTGAATTCTAGAAGTTAATTACAGTGAGTTATATGCTCAGATTTTGTTTTTATAAATTTGAAAATCTTATCGTTTAACGTATTATGTCAGGAAATAATGTCATATGAAGTAGTTAGTGGATCGTGCCAGCTCGCTTACTATGCGAGCTTTAAGTCGCGTACATGACATCGGAAATAAACTGTTCCATACTCGCTAACGAACTCAAAACCAATAGTTCCAAACTCGAGATGAAATTGTTTTAACTTTGTTGTTGTTTTAATACATTTTGTGTGTTACCATGGTGTTTTTTCCGAACTATCTCACGATGTCATGAACGCACTATTAAACAACACACCTTTTAAATATAGATACAGAAAACGTTTGATGTCTGGTTGGCTAGTGCATAATGAATTTGGTGCAGTTTATGCTATTTGCTCGTGGAACTTAACCTTGGCCTCAAACCTTAAGTCTGCGTTAGTTAAGAGCATGATTTTTGTTGGCGTAGTTAATGTTTGAAAGCTTAACCGTTGCGAATACTCCTTTGAACGTGAAAATAAGTTTTGTCTTTTTCAGTTCCATTATTCCTATAATACAAATAGTTTTACAACCCTGTCATATAAAAATAGTATGCTCACTTTTGATATAAAATTATTACATTTTATGAAAATCGTAAACTACATAATAAATCACACACTATAGGGATTAGTTCTTACTATTTTCCAGATCCGTAATGCTTTAAAAGCTTCTTATATACTTTATGCATATCATAAATTCATGTTCGTGATATTGTATTTATTTTTAGAAACCATTCCACTACACCACCCCGCCCATATGTATAATAGCATACAGTCGCGACAATTTTCAATAAAAAGCATAATACCGAATTGATTGTCGTTCCCGTACTCGATTTGAATTTAGTTTCGAGACTCTGGGTAAAAATAATATTAGTAATGAATGTAGTGCATAAGATGAGTCATATTTATGTGTATAGCTCTATTTTTTTTTGTTGATTGTTAATTTTTTATGTTTATGTTCATGTTGACATACGTATACATAAAAATGTAAATCATTTTGAACAAAACAAAACCCAAAATATTCATAATATGAAAATTTATGAAAAGTGATTTTAAATTGTATAACGTTCAGTAAATTTAACAGTAATGTATAGTATTTTCCCATTGTTATGTGCAACCTTAGTTTTCCATATAAATATTTTAATACGCTTAAAAGTTTTAAGGTTTTGTGTTTTGCGGTGGTTGGTTTTGTATAAGCAGCTGTTTTATACAAAGTATCGTACAAACATATGTACAATGGGTAACATCTACACCAATTTGGTGGGTATTAAATTTCATTGTTTTGTCATTGATGATTTTATTTTTAAATCGAATTGTTATTTTTATAAATCAGCCTAAGTACTGTCGTCAATCGTTGAGCGTTAGATGAGAGAGTTGTAGTTGACGATCTTAGTTGAGATGCAGCAAGGGCTGATTACGGCCTCTAAGCCGTAGTTAAATAGTAGCACGTAAGTTGGTATATATCTTGCTTAGAATTGGGACGCTTAACGATAAAAGTTTCACGTCGCTTCAACTTCTAAAATGTTACACTAAATTTTTATATTTGAAATTTTGATGAAACAGCTGCGTATGTCAGAAGCAGTACCTTATTTAATCAAATCTTGGTATATAGGGATCAAACTCGCCAGCATAAAAAAAAGATAGCAGAAATTTGACAGCGGAAAATGAGAGATTACGCTACTCGCCGCAAGTGGCAGCACCATCACTAAAGAGAATTTATTTTGCGGAATTTTTTTTATTCATTATGTATCACTTTTTTCACTAAATAAAACATCACAGCGGAATAAAATATTAAAAGTGATCCTTAAACTGGCAAATTGATTGATTTCCGAAGTAAAGGAACTCAGTATATGAAATCTTAAAATTTAACAATATTCCGTCTTTCCTCCATTAGAAAAAGTTAGCAGAACTCCTACCAAAATGACTAAACATAAAGATCAATTTTAGGCTAATTAAATGCCCTATTAAACATTTTTTTATTCTGTTCGTTCTAGAGAAACTATCAGGCTTTATCACTTCAGAGCTATAGCAGAACCCAAATTGAACCCCCCCCCCCCCAGCATATCACCAAGATCAATTGACATACAAATAATATTAGGATCATTATGGCCTCATGAAATGCTCCATTAAAATGGTTTTTGACTCCACTCGATTCTTGACCAAACTTCAGTATACGGATTTTGTCTCGAAATGTGTGAAACGAAATTAGTGTAACCATATGCAAGCCACGTGTCATTCTTTTTTTGTTTATTCATATTAACACTTTGAGTGCCAACATGATTTCGGCTGGTGTATTGAGGAGCACGATCGCGATTTTTAGCACTCAACGAGTTAACCATTGTAAACGCCATAAATTTGTGTTGTTTTTGTATTTTCGATTTTTTTTATAGTTAAAATTTTATTTTTAAAATTTATTGAAATTTAAAATAAATTTATTTATAAAATTTTATTAAAACATATAAAATTAATTTATGATAAAAAAAAGTAAATATAAAATATATTACCATGTTAAATAACGACACCCTACAGCTCGAGAGTAGACGTAATGTGCTGAGAAAAGGAAATAAGCACTGTACTTGTTTCTCGGGGACATTGTACTTGATATTCGGGGAGATCTGGTCGTTCCTGGGTGGGCACTATTTTTATATTTATTCACGTTCTTCAAATTTCGGTCGACGGATTCTGGTGTAAATTTAACGTAATTTCAGTTTTGTAGTTTGCTTTTAATTTTTGTTTATTCTGTTACACGGTGTAGGTCAGGAACATCAACAAAGCCTCAACTTCCCCACGCCCAAACCCATCAGATCTAGTTAGCAAAATCACCGTGAGAAAAACTTTTGCATGTTTGTGGGTTCGCTTCGTGTCACCCGTAACAAACTTCAGGTCATTTAATTTAAAGATAGCAGAACCCAAATCGAAAATCGGATCTCAACCGAAAATAGAACGTCATACAAAAATTTTTAGGCTCATGAGGACCTAATCAAATGTCCCATTAAAATTTGTTGGACCCCACTCGTATTGACCAAACTTCAGGTAATTTAATTTAAAGCTAGCAGCACACAAATTAAAATATAGGACCCAAACCGAAACTATAACGCAAAACAAGATCAGTTGACATACATATAATTTTAGGCTCATGATGACCTAATCCAATGCTACATTAAAAATATTTGGTCCTATTTTTTATTTGAGTTCTGCTAGCTTTGAAGTGAAGCGTATAATGCTTTTTCTAAATCGAACAGTGAGGTTCTGCTAGGTCTAGGAACGTGAAGACGAAATTTGTTGATCCAACACAAATGAATTGTCCCCGCAAGTGTAACATAATCAGGGGCGGTATGTTGTACCATCACTTCGAATCGAAATTCTAAAAAAATCGAACGGCGGTATGTTGTACTATTTTCGAAAAGCAAAAATGATAAAACTTTCACTTTCTCGTTTCGACTTTTTTCGAATTTCGACTTTTTTCGATTCGAAGTGATGGTACAACATACCGCCCAGAATTCCATAGTATTTTTTTTATACATTTTATACAAACTAAAATAATTTTAATTTTCATACGAAAACTTACGAGAGTTCAATTTTGGATTTTGAGTACTAAAACTGTGTCTTTTTTTAATTTCGAATTATAACCGAATTCTTAACTTGCATATTATTATACTTCGCCTGAATGACTTCTAATTAAGTAATGCCACCGTATTTTAATTTTGGTTGTGCTACACAAACTTGTTTCTCATGGAGAATTTAGATACAGTTCAATTTAAGGCGGCTCAATCGAGGGTTAAGATATTTTAAATACATTCCAGTCCGTATATATAGCTAGTAACATGTTGATCGTCCATAAAATGAAATGAGAATTTTCTCAAATCTCTTCTAACGATATAAACGAAAAGTACAGACAATAAATCTCTCGAGTTATAAAACTTGATGATAACGACATGATTTTTGGACAAAATAATTCCAGTGAATAAAATATTCATAAACTAACCCGGGTAAATCTTGAATATGGTGCATTTTTAGTATATCCACCATCCCTTCCACAAACACACACAAGTCAGGAGCTTATTATCGTTGAATAATAATAAAAATAAAGGAAATTGCACAATGGAAATAAAATAAAAGAAAATTAAAGTGAATTTCCCGGTACTGTTATTGTTGTTGTTGTTGTTATTATTGTGCGGCAATAAATTTTATAACCCCGAATCTCATTTCTATTTTAGTGTGGCCATAAAATTCCTGTTTATATTATGTTACGATATATTTATTCGCAGGCACAAACGGAATCGCCAAATTGTAACATATAATAATTTTGCACACATACGCGAAATATTTTTTTTTTTTTTGCTGATTTAAATTTATTAGTTTTGTTTTATCCGCGCGCAAATATACCGCGGCAACGAAATATTATTATACCGTCTTAAATCAACGGTAATTATTTTAGCAAAAACAATTTAGATTTATGGCCATATACACACACACACACACATATTTAGCAGTGCTATATATGCTGTACATATAACTAAGGGTTTGGAACGCATGATGTGACGGAACGAAGTAAATAAAAATCTCATAAAATTTGATTATCATAAAAATGTCATTAGAAGATCTAAAAACGATAAAATGTTAAAGTAAAGTAAAAATTATCACTTCTTTAAAATCTTAAATAATAAGACCGAATATATATAAGACTTTATCCGCACATTATATAACGGTCTGGAGCAGGGTGCGATGAGGTTTGATGTTTTTCTCTATATATATATTTTGATTTAGCCAAAATGTCGTTTGGCATTCCGAATTCGTATAATATGGAAAATTGGTACAGTGGAAATCGAGTAAAATGAAGAAGTAAAACCGTTAATTTTATTTCTCTAAACTTTAGATACGCCATAAAATTTTTGTGTCTTATTTTATTTACGCATTCACAGGGTGACACACAAAAATAAAACACGAAAAGTATTAAGAAAATACGGATTGAATGAATTTAAGGAGATAAGACAATTTAATGGTAATTTGAAGTAATGATATAAGATTTTAAATGTGTATATGTATAACGTAAAGTATTGTTGATTAGAAATAAGGGTGGAGAGGTGTCGGGCTAGCAAAAATTATATACGTATTTTATTTCATTATAATTTCCACGAAATAATTTTTAATTGAAAATTTTAATTTAAAGGTGACCTCGGTATATAGAGAAAGAAGCCATAAAAAGAATATTATTTACAGACGTTCTAAATACAAAACATAAGATACCAAATTATTTTAGGGCCATTAAGCTGCGGTGCGATTTAGTTGTGTAATTAAAATATTTTGGTCGCAGCTTCATATTTTAATACAACCAAATGTAATTTAAACGGATTAAGGCCGTTTATTTGTGTATAGAGAGGTTATTCTTTGGACACTAAATTACTTAAGGCTTTTAAGATGCGGTTCACAGATGTAACATTTTTAGATTGTAGTATCAAGCATGGCTTATGTATAAACGTTTCCTTTTAATTTGAAATGACTTAAGGCCAGAATTTCATGAAATTAATACTTTTAAAGTATGACGTTAAAAGAATTTGTCGTTGTGGTAATAGAAATGATTGGTTAATTCATAAAGAGCACAAGTATTACGATATTTATCCTAAGATTTCTCGATTCACTTGACGTTTGAAATATTATTTAAAACATATTTGGACTTCAAATGGAACTTTACGTAAATTAAAGCAAGTAAAATAAACTTTAAATTAAATCTTCGTCCTAGCTTTCAAAATCCAGGACTCGAGTTTTCTTTGGCACAATTTATTACATCACTATCGGAATCACTGATAGATGTTTCATCAATGGCGGTGATTTGTACTGTCCGCATTACTTTATCGGCTGTGGTGTGTATGTAAAGTTAGCCCGAAAGTCATCCCAGAAAAAATATATTATTGCATCAGGCAACACTAAAGTTATATGTTTATATATACCAGCCCATGGATTTCACTAAAATTATTCAAATTTACATTAATTCAGACATAATGACAAGCGCTTAATAATGACGAGGTTTGGTTTCCGGAACTCTTTTCTTCCAGGAGTGATTGAAGCAAATCTCTGTCAAATGTATTGGCCCATCCAAATATGAGCCTGTAGCGCCAATCAGAACGGCGGTTTCTGGGAACCATGAAGTAAAACATTTCATATATTGGGCCAAACACGTGTGCGCTATGAAACTTGACCTGGAAGACTGCAAGTTCCGGAAACCAAACCTGGTAGTAACAACTTTTCGTCATGTCCATTTCAGACCACAAAAATTTCAAGATAATGATACCGTTGTGGTTGGGCCAATACATTTGACAGGGACTTGCTTTATTAACTCGTGGAAACAAATAGTGCCGGAAACCAAACCTAATAGTAACGACTTGTCATTATATACTCGTTTTTATTAAACCAGTTTATATCTGCTTGTCATTATGTCTGTTAGCGCCCGTACAAATTTCTAATTAATGTAATTATTAAGTAATTATTTGAAAATATTTCGTTCAAGTATGTCTGGGTTCTGAATATTTTTTTTACTGGCAATATGTTTTATTACGAGGTTTTAATATTTTGTGGGCTCAAATAATGTCAATTTAAATAATTTTAGTGAAATCCTGGCCTGGTATAAACATATACCTGATGCAATATTTTATTTTTTCTGGGATGACCTTCTGGGCTAACTTTACATATATGGCTGTAGTGGCATTATCGGTTTGAAAATTAAGCATAGATTTTTTTTTATTAGAAGCCGTTGAAAAATTGGCATTCAATATTTGTTCGCCTTCGCGCATTTTTTTATAATTAGTGCATTGCTTCATTTATAAAGAACTTTTGTCTAACTGCAAACCTTCTCCAATTAGTTTTGGTGTAAATTGGTTAACGGTTTCTTCGTTACCGGAGTTAATTTCTACTATACATCATCGGACAAATCTACTAACTCTAGGAGCTCGGCATTCGACATTTCCTTATCTTCAAACAGTTCCTCTATAGCGGGAATACCAAAATCTTTGAATCCTTCCCGATAGAATAAATATTGAGAGAATATTTCTCTGATTCACTACATCCGGCCAGATGGTCTTCCAGCATGCGTTAAGAGGTACATTCTTTATGTCGGCATTGCCAAACAAACATGGGTCACACAATTAAAAATAGTAAAAAATTTCCACACCCGTAAGAAGCGAATTATCATCCAAATTTTTTCCTAATGCTTTATAAGCAGAAAACATACCCTGATGCCCTTTTTTCACTCTCCGATGCGTTACTACAAAACAACTACGTAACTCTATATTTTGCTGCCTTAAATCCACTGGCAGATCTTTCATTTCATCATGGATATTCCTTGACTAATTTTTCATCACCAGACGCAGTTTCACCTTTTAGTTGAAGGCATGTAAGTTATATGCGGTTTTTTTAATTTTTGAACCATCCATTAAGGGCGAAAAATCTGGTTGTCGAGGTAGTGGGTGTCCTTTCTTTTATTTTGTTGGTAAGTTGAAGCGCTTTGTGTTTGCGTTATCCTCCTTGCATTATCCAAAATCTTGATTTTGGTTTCTAGCGAAATTACATGCCGTTTGGTTAGATTCGTTTTCTTTCCTGTTGTCGACATGGTAGGTCTACAAAATTTGTATGTCAATAAAGTTAAAAAGAAATTTACATATTGTAAATTTACTAATATAATTACTTACATATTGTTATGATAGTTTAGAATAAGAAATGAAGAAATTTCGTTTTCAAGCGTTCTGTCCATATGAATAAAACAATACAACTAAAGGGAAGTCCCCATTCCAACCATTTTCGATTTTGACATTTCCCGAGTGCGTCTTATGGACTAAAATACTAAATAAAATGGCTGCGTTTAAAGCACATTGAACATCAAAATATTAGTACCTTTTAGCTAATTACGTATATACATCGAGAAAATCAGGTAAGAATTATAAATTTTTCAAAATGTTTAAATGCAGGATTGTTTTATGGAGGAGGCTAAATTTTTCCGGGAAATGGAAAATTTCTACTTTAAAAAAAATTGCGTATTATTTTTTTCAAAATATGTAAAAACGTGTAATTTTTATAAAAAAATTGATATTAGGATTGTGTCAAAATTTTTAAATTTTGTCAATTTTTGTACTAAGTTTAAAATTATAAATAAAATTTCGCACTTTAAGAATTGCATAAATTCTGGAAAAGCGGTGGCTTGGATGCGCCAGCCATCGTTCTCTAAGGTAAACAACGAATTAAAATTACTTTAAAAAACATGTTATCTTTAAGAAGCGATAAGCGCGATAAAAACTCTTTGATCTGTGTCTGCAAGGTTGACGAAGCAATTATTATTATTAAAAATAAATAAAATAAAAACTAGTTTGTTAATTCAAAATTTTAATTTATTCAAAATCGAATTTTGCGTAAATTTGTTCTTTATCTTCATTTTCATTTGTTTTAAGGTCTGTATCACAACCTCCCGCGCATAATCACAACATCAAGTTTCATGAAAATTTTGAATACATCCTCATTCGTCATGTTACATGATTTTAAGAACATATATTTTGCCAAATATCCATTATAAAAAAGAGAAAAAATTTCCGGAAAATTTAGCTTCCCCCATCCTAAAATCTGTTGGAAAATAACCCGACATTTAGAAATTTCTAAATTTTTAGTCTTTACATGAATTTCTCGATGTATACGTAAAGCAAAATTACGCCTACTTTTTTAATAATATAATTTCCCGAAAAAAGCGAAATCGAGTACCGTATAAATCGAGGGATGGGTGTATATACAATAGATATTTTAATTTCTTTTTAAAAACGTAAATCAAAAATTGAAAAAATGTCAAAGTAACCAAAAGGTCAATTAAACCCAATTGTTAGATTCTAATGAATTCTTCTAAGAATTTTGAGTGTAACTCAGAATTCAAGTCGAGTTGTTTTGTGGATCTACTTGATATAATAATAAAGAAAATAGATCGAAGAGCTTGTCGCAAAATGCCACTATGTGCAAATGTTAGCTTTAACACAATCAGGTTGACACAATCAAATGAGTCAAGATCCATTTCCAAAAGGAGGGAAGAGGTATCCTTTTTCGGCGTCGTAAATCAAATCGATTTATTGGTTTGAGTAGTTCTAGTTTAAAATTCAGAAATCCTACGTTCCATTTATAGCACTACGAGGTAAATTTGATTATGCTAAATACCCTCAAAAAAGAGCCAGTAGCATATCACTATATACGGCAATTAGCATGCTGGTTTATAGGAGATTCCCGGGAAAATTCAGAAAACTGCATGTTTCATTTGTACTCCTCCTAGTTTTAGTTGGTTTTATCATAAACACTCCAAATCCCATATATGGACAAGGTAAACGTGTTTTTATATCAGATAGGATTTACTAGCATCTCACTGTATACGTCATTGAGCATGCTGGTTTATAGAACATTACCGAAAAAATTCAAAAAATTAATTTGTTAATTTGCACTCCAACGCAAATTTGGCTGACCTAACCATGCTAAAATCCAAATTTGGACAAACAAACGTGTTTTCCTATTAGAGGGCCTAGTACCATCACACTATACAGGGTGTCCGGATTTGGGATTTTAATCCGTTGTTTGGTTCATTTTGTGGAAAAAACCTTATGGAAGGAGCGGGTCTGTTTTGATATCCTTTGCGATACAGCGTGTCTAAAAAATCTGGTTCAGAAAAAAAGTATACTCACAAATATTAAACTGCAATCTCCAAAATACTTATCGGAGAGCAACCAGCTTAGTTTATTTGACAGGTAATTGTATAGGTTTATTTAAGATGTAAGTGGTTATCTTGCATCTGCATTTGTTTGAGAGCTATGATGTTTAAAGTAAAAAAAAATATTTTTTTTTTAAAATTCAGTTTTCTAAAAAAACAGTTATATTTTTTTTTTACTTTATATACTTTAATTCGTCATGGTCTCCCTACAATCCCCCAAAATAAAGTTCGGTACCACGAGTAAAAGTATGCCTTTGGGTATTTCAATTGTTGGTTATTCTACCCGTACCTGTTGAGCTGCTGCGTGTATTCGTTGCATTAATTCTTCTTTTGTTTCAATTTCTTTGGAGTATACAAGCGCCTTTATGGTGCCTCATACATAAAAATCTAACACAGTTAGACGATGTTGCAGACCAATGAATTAGACAATTTCTTCCAATGCAATTATTTAGAGTATTTTCATTTAACCAACCTAACATTTATACCGTTGTGACTAGGAGCCTCAACATGTTGGTATGTGTGCAAGAATTTACTTAAAATAGGAACATCATCAAAGAGGAATGGTAAAATGATTTGTAAAAATTGGAAATAACGTTCATTATTTACAGTCGATAGTATATGATAATGGTCAAGTTAAGTTATCGCCAATTACGTTTACATTGAAGCGGTACTTAAATGATGTTTTTTTATCGAATGAGGATACGAATATCAGTGAAAGTTTGTTATGCCATCTCTTGTGAATGGAGATCATCCGTCTATAGAATACGTTTCACAAAACTTTCATTGTTAAAATTCGTCCACATCCAAATGATTTGGTAAGACTGAATGGGGCACCGCCCGCGTATTTAATGTTGTTAGGATATCTCGCAATCTTCTATCTTTGTTACATAACTAGCTCGATTTTTGCCATTTTTAAAAAAACGGATTACAAAATTTCCAAACTTTTAATGCAAAAAGTTGAATAAAGACGTAATACAACAAAATATAAAAAATTGTTACAAAATTCAATTGTTTCAAACAAACAAAAACAATTTTTTAAAACTCCCTTGTATACCATAACCACTTTTTATTTCAATAAAATAACTTAAAACAAACAGATTAATAATGCCGTTGGTCCACATTTTCCTTCAGCCATGTAGAATGGCTAATTTTAGTTTATTTATTCTCTCAAATTTGCGGTTACTTTTGTAAATTTTTCGAACCAATAATCCCCAAAGATTTCGATTGTGTTTTAGTCTGGCGAACAAGCGGGCCCATCTAATGCTAGTGGTATGTAGTGTTCTGCAAACCATAATTTTGTACATCAGTTCGTCTGTATACTGGAGCATTATCTTGATGGAAAATTCAGCCTTTTCTTGATGTATGTGGATATGGAAACGCTACGGTAAAGGTTCCCCCTGACAAAACAAGTAATTATTTAATTACCTTTGACCAGTCTTAACTTATATGTGACCTAACAAATTAAAGACGAGTGGCTTGGCAATTAATTTTCGTGCTTACTTCATTTTCCTGTATTTCAGATGCCCAGCAACTTTCAAACATTGGCTGAATGTGCCTCTAGACACATTTAATTTAAGCTCGCTTTTCAGACGCTTAAGGCATTTAAAAGAATTACTCTCGGCTCTAACCATTACCAACCCACGAGTTCGCGTGAACTCATTCTTTTTGCCCTCCGGTTGTCTTTGTTCCGTAATTAACCGGGTCGTCTAAAAAAATAAAAATGGTAACATGATTGCGGTTTAGTTTTTGCCCGATTTGCATAAATGAAAAACCTTCTTCAGAAAGAGCTACAGTTTTGGAACTATTTTTTTTTGTTTAAATCAATTGAATTAAGCAGACCAATGGACAGTCTCTCCATTTTTGCGGCGGTGTATCATTCTCCTAAATTTAGAAATAAAATAAACATTTAGGAATTTTTTGAATTTTAAAAAAAACGGATTAAAAACTTTCCAAATCACCAATGCAAAAAGTTGAATAAGGACGTATAAGAGCAAACCGTTACAAAGGTTTTTTTTAATTTCTAAATTTAGGAGAATGATACCCCGCCACAAAAAGGAGAGACCGTCCGTTGGTCTGCTTAAAGCAAGCAGATTTGAAACTAATGATGAAAAACAAAATTAATAAAGAAGAGAAAAAAATAAATATAAGTAAAAATAACCAAAATTAAATAACCGAAAGTATTGGTTTCTAGTGGAAGGTTTTGAGATATTGGCCAAAAACTGAAAATAGCTTATATGGCCGCAGAAAATCAAAAAATTATAGTGAAAATGTTAGTTTAGTCAAACATGATCAGAACCTACTTGAAAATCCCTGATCAATTCAACCATCCAAATTTCATCGTAATTCGTTAAGTAATGGAGGAAAGACGGAATATTGTTAAATTTTAAGATTTCATATACTGAGTTCCTTTACTTCGGAAATCAATCAATTTGCCAGTTTAAGGATCACTTTTAATATTTTATTCCGCTGTGATGTTTTATTTAGTGAAAAATGTGATACATAATGAATAAAAAAAATTCTGCAAAATAAATTCTCTTTAGTGATGGTGCTGCCACTTGCGGCGAGTAGCGTAATCTCTCATTTTCCGCTGTCAAATTTCTGCTATCTTATACAGTATTAATCAGGTCCAATTCGATAGCTTCGCTATTTTTTTGTTGTATGTCAATTGATCTTGCTATGCGTTCTAATTTCAGTTTTGGTCAGACTTTCGAGTAGGGTTCAGCTAGTTTTAAATTAAATGACCTAAAGTTTGTCAAAAATGAGTGGAGCCCAAAATAATTTAACGGGGTCATTTGATTAGGTCATCATGAGCCTAAAATTATTTATGTATCAATTGATCTTGTTATTCGTTCTAATTTCGGTTATGGTTCGATTTACGATTTGGATTCTGTTAGCTTTAAATTTAATGACCTCAAATTTGATCAAGTACGAGTACAGCCCCAAATTTTTTAATTAGACATTTGGTCAATAATTCTTGTATTGCGTTACAATTTCGGTTTTGAGCCGATTTTTGATTTAGGTTTTGCTATGGTTTTAAATTATTTGACCTTAAGTTTGGTTAAGAACGAGTGAATCTAGTACAATATTGTTTAATGGGTCATTTGATTAGGTCCTCATGAGCCTAAAATTATTTGTATGACGTTCTATTTTCGGTTGAGATCCGATTTTTGATTTGGGTTCTGCTATCTTTAAATTAAATGACCTGAAGTTTGTTACGGGTGACACGAAGCGAACCCACAAACATGCAAAGGTTTTTCTCACGGTGATTTCTCACAACTAGATCTGATGGTTTCGGGCGTGGGGAAGTTGAGGCTTACATGTTCCTGGCCTACACCGTGTAACAGAATAAACAAAAATTAAAAGCAAACTACAAAACTGAAATTACGTTAAATTTACACCAGAATCCGTCGACCGAAATTTGAAGAATGTGAATAAACATAATAATAACCGGTTGTGCCCACCCAGGAATAACCAGATCTCCCCGAGTAACAAGTACAATGTCTGCTGAAGAAATCTGAAAAATAAAATAAAATGAGCATCCCAAAATTGTGATGCGAGACCAACGTCCATCAAGTACGTGTCAAGCAACCGTTATTTGACACTCGATTTACCCAGTATAAATTAATAGAAAAAATTGAAAATTTATAAATAAAATGAAATTGAAAGATGAGAAGGAAAAAATATGAATTTAAATGAATTTACTTCAAAATTAAAAAAAATTTAAACAAAAAAATTGTACCTTCTGTATGAATGGCCTCAACTGACCACCCGTGGGTTGCGGTACCTTTCACCGTTACAAACCAAATTTACAAAGGGCTGGTTGATCCCCTGTTGCAACTAGGTTGGGCGTCTCTTCGCCTTTGACCAATTAAATTGCTGTTGAGCGTCTTCCCGCCGTAAACCATCAATTGCAATGGTCTCAACTTGTCACCCGTAAACCGTTATTTGGAATAACCTCAACTGGCCACCCGGAAACCGTAGATATCGTTGGGCGTTTTCCCGCCTTTGTCCGAAAATCTGGCCTCTGTAATTTTACAATTTTGTTTCTTTGCAAAATAATTTATTGAACATATGAAACTTTACATTACTTCAGAAAAACCATTTATTAATTCCCGGTGGGAATTATTTGATTTTAGAGCGATTATTTATTTTAACCGACTTTTTCAATTCACATCCAAAACTTGACTTATTGTACAAACTACCATATTTCTTTATAAAAATCCAAACTAGACTGACAAAATTTCTCACACCAAAAAAAATCTAGAAGAATATTTTTTGTTCGTTTTTGTTTCTTCTCTTGTTTTTTTTCGTGTGTGTCGCTTGTACACCGTGCATCAATCGCAAACCCCAATACGAGAAACAAAAACACACCAACCCAACCCAGCTCCACAATTTTCTCGACGTTTACGTAATACAATAAGGATGGGTAAAAAACATAAAAAGGCATATTAAGGCCCATTCCCAATTAAACTTTAGTGTTAATGTCACAGGGTAGATGGCAATGCCATCAGAAAAATGCATTATTTATTTGATAGAAACGAAATTTAAAATGCAAAAACAAAACCACATTTATGAATCAATGTTATAACCCCTCAAGTTGTCGTAACAAGTTTGAACAAGAACGAGTGGAACCCAATTTTTTTTTAAGGAGATTTGATTAATCCAAAATGAGCCTAAAATTATTTGCATTTCAACTGCCCTTGTTTTGCATTATAATTTTGGTGTCGGTTGGATTTGTTGATTTGCGTCCTGCTAACTATTAAATGACCTGAAGTTTGGTCAAGAATCGAGTGGAGCCCAAAACCATTTTAATGGAGAATTTGTTGAAGCCATAATGAGCCTACAATTACATGTATGTCAAATGATCTTGGTATGCTTTCTAATATCGGTTCCTTTTAGTTGAAAGGGATTTAGCCCAACATTTTTAAATAGGACATTTAATTAGCCTATAAATCTTTAATTAGCCTATGAGTTGTGCTAGCTTTAGGGACGTAAAGTCCTGCCTTCTTAAAACTACACGTTCCATGGATCAACATTTTGACTGGATGGGATGAACTCCAAGTTGATGAGTTGGAGGTTCCTCATGGACTGTTGGTTTTGGGAAAAATAGCAGTCCCCTTCTATGCGCGAGGCGACCTGTATATCGGAAAAATAAAGACCAAATCACAAATAATGACCACGATCCCACTATCAATGACGCCCTTTTCTGTGAGTTGAAGCCCTTTTCTATGAGTTTACGGGGGGTAAAACTTGGAATGTCTTCACTTCTTTACTTACATATGTTCCAGATTATCATCTAAAAATTAAATAATTTTAGTTTTTTGTTAATAAATAAATTACCTACCTGCGATCATCATTCATTTGTCAAATAATTTTATTGTTTATGTTAATTTGACATTTAATTTAATAATAATAAATGAGTATTACCCGGCAATGGAAAATTTTCCACATAAATAAATGGTATAATCGGCGCTACCGATCCAATTTATCGATTTTCATTTGCGCAAGTGACAATTCAGTTCCGCAATCAGCTGCGTGATGACTTTCGCTAGATCGATTAATTACTCAGTTGAAGGATGTTGTATTGGTGAATGTTGGAGATCGGCGGTTTTCGCAGCTATGTTGACGAGTTATTTTTTTGATAGCTCCTTGTACTCGTTTTAGAGGAATCGAACTATTTCCAATGTGGTAGAATGTAGCTCCATTTACCTCACTTCGTTGGGAAGGTGTTTAATAAATTTGAAAACCTAAGGTTTTTGAGTATAGTTCATTATGATCGAACAGTGAAATAATATAGCTTAGTACGAAAAAATTTTACGCACTTTGAAAATTTATCCACACAGTATATGAATTATTCCTCTTTGATTTCCATTATGTACACATGACGAGTTTCCGCAGGGTATGTTGGAATAGGTGTTTCTTGGAGAGCACACGATGATGATATCGATCGTATTTATTTGTGTTGCAGGGTATAACGGGTTATAGTGAATTTTTTGGCCATCCTTGGAAAATAGAATTGTTCTAAAATTTGCGTTCGCTTGTCATGTGATTTTTGAGTACCCGCATGTATTTTTCATTTATGAGTGAGAATTTTATTTCTTCATTCTGAATGTTTACAATAAAAATTTCCTTTAAAACTTCCTGCGGAAGCTTCTCCGGGATTTTAGGACCTTGCATAAAATGCCTTTCTTTATCTCCAGCAAACTAGTTTAGTGTCTGCGGTAAGAGGGATGATGTGTTCACTTCAAATTCTACTCTTGATAGAGTGTCAGCTACTTTATTGGTGCATGAACGATGGCATTTGGTGCGGTCTGTCAGAATTTTGATATTGCGCGCCCCATATAAGTATTTGTTGCATAATTTTCTGCGGTCTTATTCAGTGACCTGGAGAGGTAGGTAATTTGGCTTGTCTTTTCCGATATCTCCTTGAGGTAATACAGCTCCAATAGCGGACGAGAAAGCGTCAGTAGTTAGCAGAAAATATTTGTTATAATTTGGAAAAATCAATATATCCGTTAAGTTGGTTAAAGGTTTAGTTATGAGAGCAAAATCTTAAATAAATCGCCTAAAATACGATGCGAGCCCCATGAAGGAATCGAGATCTTTCAAAATCTCAGGTTTCTTGATGTTTTGAATAGCGATTACTTTTTTTATACGGCTTGATGACGTTGTTTGTTATGAGGTTATATCCCTGAAATTCTGCTTCTGTTTATAAGAACTCTGTTTGGCCTTCTATATAGTTTCAAAAATATTTTCTCGATGTTGGTTAGATGTTCGTCTACAGTTTTCCCTCTGAAGACAATAATGTCGTCGATATAAACTGAATAGAGTTCGCCAATGAATTCCTTTAAGACGGGAGCCTCAGAGTCATATTTTCCATTCATGGTGAAAAATTAAGGTCTTCGGAATATCAGCCTCTTTTATTCTAATTGTGGTGTAATATTTGGAATTTCCGAGATTTGCTAGTGTATTTCAGATATTCGGAATCGTATAGGATATTGTCACAGCATTCAACCTCTCGAAATCTACTACCATTCGAATTATAGGGGCTTTTGGAGGATCGTATATTTTTTTCCACTAGGAGTTGTGCAATTTGATAGTCCACTTTCCAGTTCTTTACTGGTGGTTTTGATTTCAGCGTGTTCCTCGGTATCGATGGTTTCGAAGTTATTAACGGGTTCAAAGAGTATTGCGAGTTTCGAGATAGCTGAGTTCAATATTTTTATAGTGACAGGTGAAGGATGACAATCCCGAACTTCCATATTGTTGACTTGGCCAATACTTTTTGGCACGAAGGTTTTTCTTGTAACGGAAAGTGTATATTGAGTGTGATGATAAATTCATTGTGTTTTCGATCAATATGTAGCACGAGTTCCTTCAATGTGTTCCTCCTATGATGCCCTCAAACGATTTCAATCCTGGTAAAAAAATCGATACTATTGTCGATGCCTTTTGAAGAACGAATTTGTGATTGATTTTGATGTCACGTCTCTCTGATCTAATTTGGAATTGATTTTCGTTTGGCTTGGTATTAACGGTTAACTATACGATTTTATAAAGTTCTTATTGGCTCCGGTGTCGATGAGGAACTCTAGTATATTTCCGTCTTTAAGCCGCTACTCTAGATATGGTACACCACAGAGGCTTCCTTCATAAAATTTTCCTCCGATTTATCTTCTATATTGTGCTCATCATTATGGGTATCTCGTTTTCTTGAATTGAATGACCAATAACAGGAAATCGTATGGGCTTATCCTTTTAAATAACAGCAGTGTCATTTACAAACGGATTGATGTCGGAAAATGTTTGAGTAGAACTTATTTAGTGCACTCACGGAGTCTGAGTGGAATACATTCAACGGCCAATTCCAAGACATCACAGAGTTTGTACCATAATGCCACTGTTGTCGAATGATTTCAATAAGATTAACCTTTCAAATGAGATAGATTTGGTTTCCAAACGGAACGGTCATTATAGATTTTTTTGAGTAAAACTCGTTCATTGAATTCGTTGAGTTTCACACTTTGAATGGCCAATAACAAGACATCGTATAGTTTGTATTAAAATTTCATGATATACAAATGACATCAGTGACACTTTCAAACGGTTTGATATCGGAAGATTTTTGAGTAGAGCTTATTCAGTTGCCACTCAATGAATTCAATGAACGAGTTTTACTCGAAAAAAAGTATCGCGACCCATCCGATAATATTGACATTTTGGTACAAACTCTTCGATGTCTTGTTAATGGCCGTTAAAATTATTTCACTCAAAGTCCATAGTTGTACCGAATAATTTCTAGTCAAAATCTGCCGACATCAATGAAAAAACTCCGTTTAAGAGTTATGTACATATGCGTTGTCTGTATATTGGCCATTCAAAATGTGCCACTCAATGAACTCAACGAACGAATTTTACTCAAACATATCTATCGCGACTAATCCGTTTACAAATCAAACCAATCTCATTTGAAACGTTAAGCCTATGGAAATCCTCCTCCATAATAGTGATATTTTAGTACCAACTCTGCGATTGTCTTGTTATTGGCCGTTAAATGTAAACCACTCAAACGTTATAAGTGCACGCAGCGTATGAATCAATAAATTTGTGAAATTTTAGAACAACTATAGCAAAGTGGGGCGGTTTGCATTGCTGTGATACAGGATTACGCATAAATCAGTATTAATCAAGAATGTGATTTTGTTTACCGAATCTCGTAGAAGTAGGCGGCTATTTTGCGGTTATCTTAGGTTTGCCGCTGGTGGTGACTCTGGTTTTCTAGATGGATAAAGTGTACCTCTCCAAGGTGATTAGGAATTATTTTCTAGCTTTGAAAATTTGTCTCTAAATTATTTTAACATTGTCTCAAGACGGCTAATGAGATCTTGGCGCGCATATCTCTGAGCTATTGGTGTGCGCGTGTTGCAATTCATTGTGCTCAAGTTCTGAGACTGTGTGTCAATAATGTCGTTGAGTTTATTGGTGATTTTAGCGAGATTCTCTTCTACTTTTTCCTGTAGAGGGAGCAGTGAGTTCCCTGATCCATAATTTTAAAATTACGTTGACTGAGAAATTTTTGTTGGCCAACGATTTTATTCAGTGCAAGATATCCGATGGTTGTTGATTACGAATATCAATTTTGCTTGAAATAGGCTCTAATTTACGATCCTCGAAAATGGAGCAGCGATCAATTAGCATTTTTTAAGGCTGTCATATTTATCATTGGCTGGGGATCTTATATAATGTTGATCTTCTCAGTTTGTGCTGCCAATAGGGATAGTGATCTTGTTTGCATCGAACGTTATCTCTGATGATAACAACATTCTTTGGGTTTGTTTCCCAAAAAGTTGGTGGTCGCGTCAAATGTCTTGACTTGGCTATCCCAGGTCGGGTTAGTTCATTTTTCTGCCGACTAGTGTCATCATGTACCACGTTTTCATTATAACCGTTATAATCTGGGGGTTCCCCTTTAGTTATGGTTTCTTTCGACATCATTTCTATACATACAACTTTTACTTTACTTCCTTAAATATCGAGTTCTCCCCCTAAAATTATTTCAATCGTAGTAAATCCGGTTGCGGAATGTCCCGAATTATTATAAAATGCTACTGCAAGTTCATCAATGGATTGAGCATTATTATTTGGGATTTTATGTTTGTTTGTGTCTTTCGATTACTGTCGAGTGGATTTTTTTCAATTTGCACGTTCGATTCTGATGAGGAGGCATACTCGAGGCATATACTTGATTTACTTAGATATTCCTTAAATCGGATAGATTTGGCCGTGGTCCACAATAATTTCATTTTGATTTTCCAAAGCTGTAAATATTTGGTTATATCACTTCTGACGTCATTAATATTTATTTGTATCGATAAGTTTCATTTGTAGATGTTTCGATACTGATTCTATGACAGACAAGAAATTAGTTTTATTGAATGTATGTCGATATGAATTCTTTCTACAGTTTTTTTTTTGTACTTGGCCTTGGTGATAACTTAGTCCGTAGAATCCAATTTTTTTTTCTTCTGTTGAATAGACTTATTGCAAACTTGCTTGAATCATTTTGAAGAGTTGCCAGTTTGGGCACAAACCCCGTATAAAAGTCAAAAAAGCCTACAATAAATCTAGCCGACAGGAGGCTTATTGTAGGTTTTCAAATATGTCAGTCTCCACAAAATAATTTACGAAATGAACCGCAGTCTTCATATTATATAGGGTGTCCTATCAAATTTGAAAAATAATAAGATTTGATTTTATATTTTATAATTTAAAGGTGTGATGCTCTGTAATAGTTACATATTCAACTTATTTGCTGACTAATCTCGACTAATCGCTATAAAACTTGATACATCGTAAATATTTTAGCGAATTAAGAAACGTTTCAGAATCATTTCAATTTCAAAATTTTAAATCGCAATATAAATTCTGCACGGAGCCCGCCCGTATATAGCATATCAAACTCAAATAAAATTTTATCAAATTAATTTTATTTCTCACACATAAAAACTGTAAAAAAAATATAAATCGATTTGATAGCATTTCGGTATATGATAGGAACGTGACCAATTATCGTGTATACATCCGAGTAAAAAAGGGAAACGTATCTGATTCCCTGACTCACATAATAAATTATGTCCAGTGAAGTATGCGCGATATTTTTTTTTTTTGGTATACTTAATCCTTTATAAATCATTTCGAATGGGCTACATCAGTGTATATATGTTGAGTAGATCCTTAATCTATTAATTTATGGGGTACACATAAAAAATTAAAAAAAAAATGTATACGCAGACAGGTAAATCTCCAATTAATAACAAAAATGAACGTTGAATAAAATATATCGAATACAAAACTCACATTTAATCCTTTATATCCTTAATCTGTAGATGTGTATTCGTATAATAGGCAGCACATTTAATCATTTTTTCGTTGTTCTTGTATATTTGCAGGTCTAGGCGCAGGTGCTTTAAAAGATGTTAGTTTAATAGTGGATCCACCAACAGTACGTCGTAATCAACATGCAACGCTACGATGCCTGTACGATTTAGAGGGGGCACCCCTGTACCAAGTGAAATTTTATCGGGGGCTACGAGAATTTTTTCGTTATTCGCCCGGTGAACAGGAATTTACAAAAACACAAATATTTCCATATCCTAAAATATATGTTGATGTGAGTATCCGTTTATGCGATTCGTAACCAACCGGATATATTTTATGGCGTATTTCGTCTACTTACAGCCACACTTATCAAATGCCAGCCAAGTTGTTTTGCGAAATGTTACATTTGGATTATCGGGAAATTTTTCTTGCGAAGTATCAGCCGAAGCACCAAAATTTTCAACAGCAACAGCCTGTTACGACATGCAGGTGGTTGGTAAGTACAAGTTTAATATATTCTAGAGGTAGCAAAATTATAGCGAAATTTTTCACCATTTTTTGGAAATTGAAATATTTCTTGGAAGTTATATGCAACAACCTAAATAAGATATTCGTTGTATAAATTCTATATGATATCAAAATTAACTTTAGGGCTTATATGGTATACGAGACATTTAGCTTGGGTTTATTCATAAAAAATTTGAAAAGATCACAAAATAAAGTAAACAGCACTTCAGAACAGATTTAGCATCACCTATCAAATTATGTATTTTTAACATGTTTGAGTTTTAAACATTATTATACAAAAATAATAAACTAAATATGCTTTTAAATCGAGGACGTACAAGGTCCGTACATAGGTCCAATTTTTGTATAGAACCATCTGCACATAGCTCCATGCCTAGTAGGTCGGCCCATGAATTCTGCACTCCGGCAGGGGGTCATAATCACGTTCATTTTCTTCACAGGTCATAGCCTGATGATGAAAAACCTCTTTGTCGGTGCGTTTCGATTCAAATGCCAAAGCTTTAACCACTGAACCATTTCAAATTAGTTTTGAATAGTTAAAGTTTTTTTCACATTCTTCAAACATCTGAAAGGCAATCAAAGATAGTGCTATCATATTCCCAAATTCTATATCTAAAATGGTAGTTTTTTCTTGATTGCGTACCAATCACACCACATGTTCAACATCGCTAGCTTCAGGATTATTCATAGATTATCCAAAATAATAATTCAGTAATTTAGCTGTTTTCAATTTTCTTTGCATCTGCACATATTTTGCTGAGCGGTTGTAATTCGCTTTTCAAGAAATATGTTTGACCCTCAAGTGGATGGTTTTTGAAGAAAGACCTATTTGGAAACTTTTGTTTCTAATAAACGATGTGTATCCTAATCTATCCCATAGTTACCATGCTAGAGTTCCAATTCTGTACAACCGAATTTCGTCATGTTCTCTGATTTCAAACTGCAAATCAAACTGTATCAAAATTTGTTCAAAATGTTGAAGTTATATTGAGCGAAATAATTTTCTACCCCATAAAAGGGCATTGAAGTAAGAATTTCGTTTATACCCTATCGCTCTAAGGCAACTTGGATCAAGTTCGAAAAAGAAATGACCTAGTTCCATTTAACTGATGATCATGCTGTTTGTAAGAATCTTGTTTAAATGTCCAGTTAGGCTTTAGTTGGTGAAAAACGAGTAATTACAACCAGCACGGCCAGGTTCAAGGTAATGACACCAAATCGAGCGTAATTACATTATCACATTCAAAAATTGCTCTTTAAGTTAATGCATTCCATGCATGCGTTGTGTTTTTTCATTTTCTTGCAGCTATCCCGCGAAATATCCATATGCATTAAGAAACTGTGTCTACTTAGTCAGATTACTTATGAGCCATGGTGCCATGCTACTACACTTTGCCGATCAATGCCGATCGCTGTCACAGTAAAATTGAAATGTGATATTTTGCTGCATCGCTTCGGCATTCATCAATGGGCTTGGTGTCAATCTTCTTCATGACTGCCTGGTAACCTAGATCGTTTTTGCTGACTCCGATTATCTGATCCGTTTCTGATCTCTATCTTATAGATATTCTCTTTTGTGCTGCTCAACATTTTTCTCTATCATGATGACGATTTTTAGCTTGAGCTCTCTTATTAGGTTAAACGTTTAAACGTTTCAAGTTCAGCATTTAGAGCAGATGGTTGCAATGGCTTTCTCTCTCATCCTGATGCTGTTCACCCATCCAAGACGATCATATCAGGCCTCTGGTTTTGTCAGTTTAACGAGAGCGAGCTGTAACGCTTTCTGATCTCAAACGTGAGTTTAGATTCCTGTTGATGATGGCACAAAAAGCTACTTTATGATCGCTATTGAGACCCGGTTCTAGGAAGTATATCATTCTTTCGAGATTATCATGTTCCGGTATTGCAATTCGCGTTGTATATTTTTGGGAATTCCAGCATATTATTGTAGTTCTTCCAATTGTGATTCTCTTGCTCTAATTTAAACAATACGCTTACTTGATATTCCTTCTTATCTTCTCTTTTTGATTGAACTTCAATCCGGCCTTCATGGGTTTTTTCTATATCCTGTTCCTTTTTCGTCTTCATTTTCGAATTAATGGTTGTCACTTTTTCGAGTTGTTTGCTGTTTATTTCCTTAGTTATTTCCGCTCTATTCTGTTAAGATGTTACTTTGTGGAATTTGGTAATTTAAATTTTCATCGGTAAATGTTATAAATATGTTAAATCCAAAATCAATTTGAAATGCTCTACATTATCGTCCTGGCAGTTAAAAACCTGCATGAAGCAGATAAACGTTGATGCGAACTAAGTTTCATGCTCGGGAACTGAATAATGCTTCAGTGAAACAGATAACTCCTTATGCTAGTTTTAATCTACCAATCGAGATCTAGCTCGGGCCGCGCGACATGGTTGTGGCATCTTCTCCTCAAAATCCTCTCTGCCCCCCCCCCCCAAAAGACTCCTCCTGGGATTCTATTTCCAATTCTGGTAGAAGCTTCGGTTCTACTGGATTTTAATTTCTCATTTAATGTGTTTCGGTTAGCACAAGATAGTCGACCCGCATCTTTATAATAACTGAAGGCGACCATTTCCACTTGTTATTGCTGAAAATTTTAATCTACACATAATTGCCACGTTCGAACTCTTTCCACTTTGTGCCATGAAGCTGATTAAATTCTTGCTCTATTTTCATATCGCGTTCTATTGGTTATTTGGCTCTTGGTTTACAGTCAAATTTCGTGTTCATCGGCCATCCCATCATAAATTGAAAGGGTGACTTCATACCAAGGGCAACCGTTTTTGATTAAATTTTAAAAACTTCTGGATATTTGATAAACGCGTCAATGATCACTAAGTACCAAAAACCATTTGCGGGTCCTGCAAAATCGAAGTGCATTTTTGACCATGGACCTTTTGGCATTAGCCATGACTACAATATGCACTTGGTTGAGGTTTTAGCATTCGTAACATAATTTTCACAGAGCATTTCCAGCCAATACACTTTGCTTCGTGCCAACAGTTTCTTACAGGTTGGGTGGCCTTGTTGCAATTCGGAAAGAATGTGGTTATGGTAGAGACTCAAAACGACGATGCGATCGCAATAAAAAATGTAACTTTGGACGGTTTCTCGTGACCGGCAATTAATCGCGAGATGAAATCTGCGTTCGCAATGAAATCGTTGCAACGTAGATATATCGATATATCGATGCATTTGACTTAATCTGTGGGTGGTTTATCTCGCTCCTCGTAACTGACGATGCAACGTGATGGACCGCCTCGTTCCGTCTGGTAGTTCTTGCGTTAATATTGCCAAAATAAATACAAATTCAAGCACACAAAGCCACCCATACTTAGAACCAGCACACATTTTCCAATCCATTTAATTTTATTTATAATTTCGATTGTTGTTTTGACATTCGAAACATAATAAAAAGTAAAAAAAAAAAATGTAAAAATAATAAAAAACTTTTCCCTCGAAATTCAAAGTATTTTTAATTTTGTGCTCTGCTATTTCCTCGAAGACGCCTCAAGTCGAACAAAACACAAAAATAACTCAGTTACGATATACGAGTACAACAACACCACCAATCTCGAAACAACATTTCCTTCCTTTCGAAACTTTAACGGGAAAACTAAGAGTGAAGCAACAACAACAAAAACAACAGCAAATCTAATTAATTAATGAAAAAAATAAATTTTAATTAGTGATTTATAAGGTACAATGTATGAGTTGAGTATACAGCCCAGATACGCCGAGTCCCATAAATAAAGGAGCTTTAAACATAAAGAAAAAGTTGTTGTGCTTTCGTTTGTTTCTGTGCTCCCCGCACAAATTCCTATAAAGTACAAAACCACAACATTCGTTTGGTTGTGGTTGGTTGGTTGATACAATATTGAGTTTCTGTTACAGAAGCCAACATATACGCCTAAAACCGTATTTATCTAAACTTTTGTTTTGGATTTTCTTGTTGTTGTTGTTGTTTTTGTTATAATTATTTCTGAGATATGTAGGTACCTATACATTATATTCAATGGCCGCCGCATCCCGGAGCAATTTTATGCCCAGGAACGGGGGAGGGATGCGAATTAATTATATTTGGATATTATACAAAAATTTTGATTGTGCTGCTGGAAAGTTTATTTTTTTTTATTTTGGTTCGTTCGCATAAATAAAAATATGTTGAAATGATTTCTGCCAAAAGTTTATAACAGGTAATTAATTCAGAATATAAAATACAAATAATAAACCACAAATATATTTTATATTTTACTACAATTGGAATAATGGAAAATAATTCGTTGTAAATGAGAGCTGTGTATGTGTTATTGTTGTAACTAGGCGATGATCCATGTCCTAAAGGATTATCTGACTCATTAGAAATAACGTAACCAATTACGTTCTGAAAACGAATTTGATTGTAGATGAGTAAAGCGTGAGTTCGCGAGGAAAACCCAAAACCGCAGTTCAAAATAAACTACTGGAAGAAGGCTAAATGGAGTAAGGGCAATGCTCCAGAACGTTTCGATCACACTCGGCACTGATTTCCTCTCTATACCAAAACAACAACCTCGATAGGCAACGAGTTCGCTTGGTTTTCAGATCTGCAATCATCAATGCAAATTCTTAGCTTGGTTTTAAATCTATAAATATCCGAATCTGCGTACTCAGAATGGACACACTTGTTCAATTCACGATTGTTTTCTGTGACTTCAACGTATAACTCGCCCCAGACTTCCTACACTTTTCATGAAACAACAACGGCATGCACACCACCGAGCTAGCTCTGCTATACAAGGTGTCCCAAAATAGGCCGATCAAAGGAAACAGGGTGATAGGGGAGCTCATTTCCAACAAGAACAGCCAAGTTTTTTCGAATCTTAAAGGTGCAAGAGTTATTCCACTTTTAGTGTTTTTTAAAAGAAACCAAGAGTTCTTTTGTTTAACTTTTTTTTTTAATACGATCTAAAAGAGTGTGCTTTTCCAATAAAATCATTTTTATAAGCTGCATTAACTTCTGTCAAATAAAAAACTTTTGTTTTGTAAATTTTTATTGTTTCTTAAAATTTTTTGTTGATGTTTAGGTGACGCCACTGGGAAATGAATATACTACAGAAAGTTGATTCACTATCACAAAAATATGCGACACTAATGCAGATTTTTAAAAGGTATCACACACCGGGCTATTCACAATAGAATGTTTTTTATCAATTTTTTTCGACCAAGTAAATCGTTTTTATTAAAAAAAACCATTTAACTCGCCGCCTTCCCGGTGGCAAAGTGGTCAGTATGCTTGCTGCAGCGACCGTAGGTCCCGGGTTCGATGCCCGGTGTTGACAAAAAAAAAATGAAAATATATGATTATGAAACCTCATTTGAACCGGAAAAATTCCTTGATGATGGGATATAGTGCCAGAGAGAAAGAGAGAGGGAAAGAGAGCAATTAACAAAATTTCGAGTTCTAAAATAGATGCTTTTGTCAGAAATAAAACAAAATGAATAAAATAATTTTTGTTTATTAACGTTGACGGTTCTTACGACGCTTAGCGAGATGGACTCGCATGACCTCACAGATACGGTTGTGGTTCCTGGGACATCAGGGCTGGATAATACGAATTTGATGACACTGGTTGCTTGTATTAATGGTGTGTGCTCAATATACACGACAGTATTTGCTTTGTTTATGTATAGTTTTACTTAATCTCACTAGAGGCAGCGTCATATTTTAGTCGGACTTCATATATGATCATTGTTATTAGAACTGTTTTTCTGATATTTTTACATTGTCCCCCTCTGGAGCTTTTGATGATTTTATTTGGTTTACATCCCAATTATTTTGGACGTTGCACCGCAATAGTCCTCCTGTTCGCTTTAAATACTGGTCCCATGATCAAAATTGTTTCATAGGTGTTGCTCGACCTCCGACATTGTATATTGCATCTCCGTGTGCAGTTGTGCATAGGTGAATATGATTGTGTTCTTCGGTGGTCATGATGTCCGTATATGTTATAGATTCAACTTAAAGTGATCTGTCAACTTGTCATCGTTATTTTACGTGCCGTAGAAATCCTTTAAGCAGATGTGCCTAGTGGCACCCAATTTTAAAATTGAAATCGATGCAGGTTGATTTAATATATGTACAGCCGCGCAGATGAAATGAAACAAGGCAACTCCCTTATGTGCTTATGGTAGTCAGCTACAATTTGTTATTTGGTGTGGTTGCTTTTGTTGGTGTGATTCGTGATGTTTTTGAGCAGTGTGACGGTTCAGCCGATGGTAATTTTGGTGTACACGTTCTCCTGGTCTTAAAATCGATATACACAACTCTAAATTGTCAATGACAGCCTTATGTAAAAAAAATTTAAATTCTTTAACCCTTAATTTACTATTTTTTTCGATCATTAAACTTAACCAATCAACTATCTATTATAATAGATGGCGCCACCTCAATCCCACTTTGCTAACTTATGTGAATGGAGTTGAGCCAACCTCATCTTCTCTTTAAACTAAACTTAATATTATTCTTCCTAACCCTAATTTGTATCTTAACATGACGATGCTGGTATATTCATAATATCGCGCGCGATATACCAGCCTTCACTTTACCATTACATCACCGACGTAAATGCCTGAACTTACATAGATGGTCTAATGGGAAAATGGATGAAATACGCGTCTACGTTTTTACAGCGACGCTTCCAATTGCAGTATTTAAGAACATCGGTACGACATCGCATGCTGTGAAATAACTTAAGGACTTTCGGGATAACATGCAATGTGTTTTGTGTAATCCTTACGTTATTGCTATAAAATTTATGCTTCGCATAAATGAAATCTACTTTAGTATCAACCCTAATTTCTTGCGGTGACCTTGGAGCTACGGCAACTTGTGACATCGTTTCGACAACTGGTAATGTTTGTTCATCAGAAAGATTTTTATCGACTTCTAAGATACAGGTTGACGATAGGCTGTATGATGTTGTGTCAACAGAACCGCATACGCCATTTGAATTTAACGCACCTTATATGCAACATTTGCGGTGATGCCAATTTTTTTATTAATAACTTTGTTTTGAGCTACCTGATGACTATGTATTTTTTGAGTGCGGCTTGGAAATGATTTAGCTGGTGTCATTTTAACCAAACTATATGAATCAGTTAACTGAGATGTGCGTGGTGCCGGCGGTGGAATCACTACTGATTTATTTGACAGGCATTGCTCATTGATCAATTTTCGCAATATCCTGAGTTCAGTTAACGTGCCACTTGGTGCTAGCAGCGGATTCCTTTGCTGGTCTGTTGCATCATCGGTATAATTCCCAGGAGTACTCTGGTTGGGTAAGATACCACCACTAATTTGTTTAATTCATTGTCGGATTATATTCCTTAGTTTGCTCCAGGTTTGTTTCATCTCGACAATTACATCACCAAGTATTACAAAATTGGAGCTACGATCGATTCGATCTAAGACATGAAGTAGTTTGGTAAAAACAACTAATTTCAGCTCATCCTCGGTAAAACCACCCCATATTCGAGTTCTCAGCAAACTCTTAATGTACCCCAACTTCTTAAAGCACACTCTCGTCTCTCGAAGTGGGCATTCTTGGATGTCTGTGAAGTTGGCCCGAAAAGTTAGCACGTAAAACACTGAGGCAACACTAATGGTTTGGATCTCGAATAATGTCATTTTAGTACAAGTTAGCACGAAAAAATGTATTTCTCACATATTATTAAAAAAGTTAGTACGAATTTCTTTTATATTTAAACAGATTATTAAACACGGAAAAAATTTATTTATACACCGATGTGAAACTAGCACGAAAAGTTAGCACGATTTTTTCAAAATGTACATAATATGCAACAAATTTTTCAAATATCAAAACCAATTTTTTTTCCATTGAATAGTCCTAAAAAAATGTACATGATAAAATAATCAATTATTATAATAATAAATATAATATTAGACATTTAAGTTTACTATAAAAACTAAACGTTTTCATTTAATAATAATTTCGTTAATTTATCCACCATTCAATAATTAAATTTTTTATTATTAAATAAAATAACAAGACTCAACAATAAAATGTTCTAAAACATAATGTGGTTTGAGTATTAGCTAGAAGCCCGAAAAATTAATATAAAAATTATTTGAGTTAAATCGATTCCAGCTGGGCTATTCCAAAAATTTGTCGGTCATGAAATTGATTTTGTATTAAAGAAGGACCAATTACAAAATTATTCAGAAAGTTTCAGAATTTTCTTATGATTTGTTTGTGACCAAAATTGATTCGTGCCGTGCATTATCAAGGTTTTCCCGTTTATATGAATTTGGTGGGGTACTAAAGGTTTATGCTGAACCCGTCGTAAATGTTACGGACATGAAATCGATTTTAAATTAAAGTAGGGCCAATTACGAAATTATTCAGAAAGTTTCAGAATTTTCTTTCGAACAAATGTTAGGACGGGCTCAGCATAAACCTTTAGTACCCCACCAAATTCATATAAACGGGAAAACCTTGATAATGCACGGCACGAATCAATTTTGCTCACAAACAAATCATAAGAAAATTCTGAAACTTTCTGAATAATTTTGTATTTGGTCCTACTTTAATATAAAATCAATTTCATGTCCGGTAAGTTTTCGAAAAAGACCAGCAGAAATCGATATTTCTCAATTAATTTTTATATTAAATTTTCGTGCTAACTCTAGCTAATACTCAAACCACCATTATGTTTTAGAACAATGTATTATTGAGTCGTCTTATTTATTTAATAATAATAATAAATTAATTATGAACGATGGATTAATTAACAAAATTTTTATGAAATGAAAACGTCCAGTTTTATAGTTTACTATATAATTGATTTTTTTTATAATATATTATATTTAATATTTTATAATAAATAATTGATTATTTTATTTTGTACAATTTTTTAGTACTATTCAATTGAAAAAAAAAAATGGTTTTGATATTTGATAAATGTATTACCATTGGCACTATTCTGGCAATTCCCTGGGAATAGGGAATTGGGGAAAGATTTTATATGTAATTTCTGTCCAAATACCCATTCAAATCCTACTGACGAAAAAAGTTCCATGTAAATATTTATAAATTGGGAATAATTTTTTCATACCTAAATTGGTAGGGAAAAATTAACACCAGCTTTTTACCTCAGTAAGCCAGGAAAAAAATATTTGAACTGAAATTACATATAAAATCTTTTCCCAATTCTCTATTTCCGGGGAATTGCCAGAATAGTGCCATATATGTACATTTTTAAAAAATACGTGCTAACTTTTCGTGCTAGCTTCACATCGGTCATTCTTGGTAGCCCCATAGCGAACTCCCCTTATGTCACATTCTACCATGAGTTCGTCTGAAGACAATAGTTCCAGCTCCATTACTACTTAGCTAAAATTTCTTATCCTAAAAGATCTTAACTAAATTAAAAATTCATTTTAAAATTTAAATAAAACAACAACAACCACAATCAATTCCGCCACCAGCCATGGGATGACAGTAAAAACAGGGAAATGTAATCGATTTGGATGAAATAGCAAATGTCAACCCAACCAACAATGGAATTCATAACTTTGATTTTCTCGCAAAGGAGGCTCATTGCCTTGGTGAAGCTATTTAATATTTCACTGACTTACCTAATTGACTGAGACAGTCCTCTTGCCCTCTTATCTCACAGTCATCATAGAAAATCCTCTTGGATGGGTATGAGGTATGACTATGTGCGAGTGGCCGGTCGAATTGTCCATTCAACTAGGAACAACAACACGCCGGTTGCTGTTGCGAATTTCCATTACTTCACGATACGAACTCGACAGATTTATGGCCGACTTGTATTCGATGCACATCCACTTGCATACTCCGAAATATGACCAACCAATCAAGTCGTACCCTGGATGCAACTATGAACTAAATAAGTAGACTGGCGACCCCATCTCGAGGGATGATAATTAAAAATTTTTAAACATGGAAAGTACGCGAAAACTTAAAAATAAAGTAATAAATTTGAAATGGTAAATTCTAACCACAAGCTAAATTGTCATTAACTGAGGATTATTGGGATTTTCAATTTTTACAATTCCAGCTGGAATGCGGAATGATGCGTCCACTTGCATGAGAATAAGCAGCCCTTTGTACCATTCAAAATCGTCGCTTGGCAGGAAGGAATAATATGCTCATTACTTCAGGGATCGCTTCACTCACCCTTGCCATTGTAAAATTAATTTCTGAGAAAAGTTTAGTGTTGAACTTAGCAACAACCGAAATTAAATTTTTAACGTATTGTGACGTCATTTGTGACAGTGCATTTAAATACCACTTGAAACAATGATGCCTGTATACAAATAATTTATTTAAATTAGAACAGTTGTTGTGCTCCGGTTTATGACAATCACAAATAAATTTTTAAATTCCAAATGCTACCACGAATGTTGGTTGATCCCCCGGAGTGCGGGGTGAGACATGCTACAGATAAACCAAGAATTTGTAAATCCAGAATTGCAACTTAAAATCTTTAAATTCTCCCCAGCATGCGTTTGACGAAAGCGTTCATGAACATATTGGAGTTCATTTAACCGCGGTACATAAAATGAATATGAATCTAATATGAATGAATTATGTTACATTTAATTAAATAGACTCTAAAAGAAAATGTAAAAAACAAAACATGACGGTCTCATTACATTAGAAATAGTTGAAGATATTAAATTTTGCTTAATGCCTAAATAAAAAAGCTTAACCCTTGAGATATACTCGACGCGACCGACGTGACTCAAAAGTAAAAATATATGATTTCAAACTGCAGCATGGAGAACAACGTTTTTGACATTTAGAAACGTCGCAATCACGTCGAGTATATCTCAGGTGTTAAGCCTCCTGTTTTGCTTTGGGCTAGAGTTCTTGTGTTTATATAGACCTACAAATAAAAAATAAAAAATTTGTATAAGAATTTTTTTCGGCTTTTCGGACAAAATATTATTTTAATGGACACCCGTACAATGTTTACGACTATTTTAGTCGCAGAAAACAAAGAGGCCATTTATTAACAATATTTCTACCACAAAAGTAGAAAAAATGCACTCCCCTCCCCCAAAACCTGTAACCCCAGGGCGTACTTGTGTACACAAAGAACACAAACCCTTGCAAAAATGAGAACTCCCTTAGGTAGCTTCTTGGCAGCTTGGTTTCGTACTGATAAAAAGTTGGTCTACTCATCAGGTTGCAACGACCAAACTGCAAAAATCCAACTCTTGCTTTGTACCGATAATACAAAACAAGAACATATCGATCTAGCGAATTATATATCACTAAATCAGAAACCACAGGGAATTCTCACTATGTATGTGTAACAAGCCAACACATATAATTTAAGAAGAATATTATAATCGTCCGTGAATTTAATTTGTATAAGAATTTTTTTCGGCTTTTCGGACAAAATATTATTTTAATGGACACCCGTACAATGTTCTATAATATTCTTCTTAAAAAATAAAAAAGTTCGCGCCAAAAATTGATTTTAGGCTCTGAAATTTTGTTAATGCTTAAATATAAAAATTAAAATATTACACTCACTAATTGATATCGTAGGTGAGAAATAGGCGCATAGAGAGAGCAAAGTTGGCGCACCAGCGTGTTTTGGTTCTCTCGTATTTACTTAATTTTTTTGTTTTTTTTTATTTCGTTGCATATTCTTGGGACAAAATTTCGTTGCATTTTTCTGTATAATGCGACCCCAAAATCGATCACATCATTTTGTACAGTTTTTTGTGGCATCAAAGATACTGGGTATAAGACACGAATGTTACTTGGAAAACAAATGTTTTCAATAAATTTTTAACATAACAATTAGTTTTTAAAAATTATTTGTTTGACCAAAACGTTGTTCATTGTGCCACCCTTAATGTTGCCCGGAGTAAAAAAATCAATTTTTTCTATTTAACAGTCTTGAAATATTTCAGGATTTTCATTTAATTCTAAGTATTTATGGGGCAGTCGTTTTGGCATAAACTTCATTCCGATAAATGTTTGTGAACCCATTTAAAATTTCTAGCTAACCGTATATTTTAGATGAGCGAATAGTTCGGCTATCGATTATTCAACGTTGATTGAAAGATGCTAAGGCACGATGTTAAAATTAACTAGAATTAGTATAATATGAAAGATAAAACCATTCAAAATTAATTGGTATAATTTTGAAATGTACTCATACCGCCTAATTATAACAAAGCTGATTTAATATTACAATGCAAAATTTCAACAAAAGTCGGCGTATATAGTTAAGTCCCACATACAGTTTTACTTCAAATAATTCACAATAGATCCACGAAACCAACAAAAGGCATAGACAATGACCACAAATATAATATCTTCTAACCTCTAACTAATATCTAATGGTTTTTTATGTCGAACGATTTTTTTTTTTGGTTGTGGCCGTCGACGTCGTCTACGTCGTCGTATATAAAATATATTTGACACAAAACAATAACATTTCAATTATATATGAAAACAGAGTATTATGTTTTGAAAGATGACGACGGCGAACGAATTCTATTGAAATTGTCACCACAATATGGCATAAACTCTCTGTTATATGTGGAGGCGGTTAAAAATATCCATCCCGTGTTCCAAAAAAAAAATAAAATCCAACTTATATCATTTTTTTTTTGGAAAATAATAAAAAAAAATGATTTTTATGATTTTTCCTACGGTGACAACAACAACAACATAATATTGACTGTACATTTTATCACTGACTTCAATATTCCGGTACACGTAGGTACGTATATGGTATATATGGAAAAGATTGAAGGTGTGAATTAAATTGTGTAACACATGTATTTGCCGTATAAATCTTTTACTATTTTTTTTTTATATATATTCAATATGACAAAAGATAATGTGCTGCTGTGTGTGATAAGATGAAGACGAGAATTAACGATAGACGAGTAGAAAAAAAAAACGTACGTCACTATATACGAGATACTTATTGCTCCATAATATAAATCTTAAGAAAATGTTGTGTTCGTTAAAAGCTCCTATATACACGATGTTGAAGCAGTTTCAACGATATATGTACTACATAATATGGTTACATAATATCGAAACTAATTTCAGGATTATATATGATATACATGCTACTTGAACACAGATTTGAAGGGTAGATATTTAATGATTGAGAAAATGTACGAACATTTTGTGAGAAATTCTATCAATTTCTAAGATTTGTGTTTTCGATATCAATCATGTTATCTATATAAACCACAATGAAATTGTGATAACAGAGCAACAATATATGTAGATGGTATATATACGCTTTTTGGTGTACATGCCTTTTAAACGTAATTTCCACTAGAATGCTGAGTTTATAGGATTTTTGCTGCGCTCTTTGTTTCCCGATTTAATTTTGTGATGCTGTGTGCCTTTGTTGTTGTTGTTGTCATCGTACATTATTTTTAAACAAATACATATAATCTCAAAATGAAAACATTAAAAAGGTTTTGTCCTGTATAAAAGTTTACCATTTTCCTTTCGATTTTCCCCATATCTAGCATAAAACTTGTTTGTTGTTTTGTTGTCAAATTTAAATACAAAGTCCATCCTATTCTTTGTAATCTTGTACTCGTATATACCATTGGTATATACAGCAGTATTTTATTTCTATTTATAAGATCTTTAACCGAAACTGAACCAAGTTTGTGTTTGTTCTGTCGTATCGTCTTATATACGAGTACCATGCCACAAGATAAAAATGAAAATTTCAATCATAACGATTTTTCGCTTTGCTTGTTGAGAATGGGGGAAACAGAAGAATTTTTTTGTTAAATGCCGAAATCTTTAAATTTTTTGGTGTATATTCATATTCAAGTTAACCCGTTGGGTTAGGCAATAATCATAATCTAAAATTCATTGGTATACAGAGTTTGTTGTTTAGCATTAGATGATGGCACTTGATTAGAATACGGATATTTTTATTATTTTTGTATGTTTGGCACGCCGAACTATTCGAATAATCCTCGAACAGTGGTGTGCATTATCACACCAACAAGCAATTTTGTATTATTATATCGTGATTTTTATTTTGAATTTAATTTTTCAGCAGATGGGTCGACATTGATATATAATTAAATATTTAACATTTTGGAATTAAAATCGATTCAGCGAAAACAAAATTTTGAAACGGATCAAACAGAAATGTCACCAAGTTAATTTGCCACAAAAGCAAAGTGAAAATTTATAAATTTATAATTACGAATTTTCAAAATCTCTTAAGCTCATTTCCAGTAATTACGATATTATGTAAAAATAAATTATATCAAAACGCTTCCCCACGCAATTTTAATTTACATGTTTTATGAATGGGACGTCGTTCTTGTTTGTTCACGTCAACGCGCGCGCACAAGTATTTTGTATACATTCGGTTGAAATATTTCTTGACAAGGATTAAAAATTTTGCCGAAATTCAGCCAAATAATTTATATTAAATGTGTTGCTGTGGAGCAATTCGGAACGTGCATGACAATGCAAAAGAAACGCTGCACGTAGTGTGAGAATCCATTCCAACTTTAGTCAACCCAAGGGAGCCACCAATTATAACAGAATATTTCTTGGAAAGGAGATTCCAGTCTTTAGAAGCAATGATAGCAATGATTAGCGCTAAATCAACATCATTGAAAACAAAAAGCGATTCATCGGCTGTACAACCTTTAAAGCAGGTCAACGCTGCTACTGTTAATCCGGTTTATTGGGTTAAATCATGCTCCAAACGTGACCCGCTCGAGCAATGCGGCCAATTCGAGAAAATTACAACATTGTCGAAAGCTGGCTTGTTGAACACCTCGACCCTCTGTGTATAACATGCCTCTTGCAATACGTCGGTTTGCTTGCGTCTATAAGGGATCGGGTGTCGGGTAGTGGCCGACCTGTCACTTTAAAGGCTCTGATAGACTTATAGGATTCCAAGCCACATTAATCAGCTCCCAGGCGGCTAACAAGAAGAAAGATCAATATCAACATTTCGAGTATTGGAGGAAACCTGGCAATTAATCAAAGTTATTTTATTCCACATCACGTGCTGAAATGAGATAGCAGCACATCTAAATTCCGCATGGTATTTGATGCCATATCAAAAACTTCAACATCAACCGGCTAATCGGAGCCGACACCTTAAAGGAAGCTATATAGCAGCCGTGAATGGATTAAGAAGAATTACAGATCAAGGTGTTTTAAATCTTCGCAAATAGGCGTTCATCTGCAGGGAAATCCTGGCATGTAAACCTTCAGTATAGTATATCATCCCCTAGAGGATGTGTTTGAGGACTTATTGTCAGTTTATCGTAGAACAATTTATTGTGGAACAGTTTATCGTGTGGACTGTTTATCGAATATCACAATTAGTGTCTTGGATTTGAAGTGAACACAAAAAATTTCCAATATGTATTTCATATAAGAATTCGGCCATTCCTTAGCCATCGTGATGAAATAGAGTATGTTGGATAGAGATGGGATTACTAAATGATTTTTGTAAGAAGTTCTGGAATATGGCCAACTGGGCCGGAACTCGGTAGTTTCTTAACCGATTATGATGGAAATCGGATTCTTTATGGATTTTTGGAAGAAGTTCTGGAAAAGTTGCCACCTGATTGATTGGACGAAAGTCGATAATAAATTGCTTTTACATTGCTTTACATTTCCTAGTAAAATGTGTAACCATCGGAGGAGTTACGTATCCAACTCCCAGGCCATCTAAGCTCTTGTAGTATAACTACGTCCAGAGTGCAAATTTCCGCTTGGTTTGAAAGGTTCTGTAGATCTTATTTCTTAAAAGGCTTAGTATGTTCAGTATTCCCGAATGCACTACGAAATCTCGGTTTTCAAAATCCCGGTTTTCTTTTCTTCTATTGCACAAAATAATTAATTAAGTTTTTTAATTGCAAGATTAAGTACCAAATTGTAATTACATCATTTTGTAGTTGCAACATTAACAAAAGAAGCAATATTTTGTTAATGCAATATTTTAAAATCCAGTAATTGTAGAGGCTGGTGCCTTCGATTACTCTCACGGGCACTTAGCCCTCCATCTAAATTACATCCCTACTAGCCATTTTCTAGAAGTTTATCGGAAACTTATTTTTGAATTTTATCAAAAAATCATTTAATTTTCCTACATGCTAAATTTTAAAAATACAAACCGGGATTTCCTAAAAATAGGGTTTTTTTATACAAAACCGGGATTTTGAATACCGAGATTTCGTTACACACCCCATATTTCCGTATACATTTTCGGAGATTTTGCTTATTATCAAAACGTTTAATTTATCCGAGGACTTTAGGTAGATTTTATATCCAGATTTTTCTGAGAGCAGGCAATTGGCTTGCCGCTCAACCCAGTTATTGGATGGGTGGGTTACCAGAACTTATTCCAAAAATTATTTAAGAATCCTATTTCCACCTATAACACATCCAACCCCATCATAATCGGTTACGAAACTACCGAGCTTCGTCCCAGGTGGCCATATTCCAGAACTTCTTCCAAAAATCATTTAATAATCTCATCTCCATACAACATACTCAATCCCATCATAATCGGTTAAGAAATTACGGAGTTCCGTCCTAGGCGGCCATATTCCAGAACTTTTTCCAAATTCATTTAAGAGTCCCATTTCCATCCATCATACCCACTCCTATTAAAATCGATTAAGAATTGATCGAGTTCCGTCCCAGGTGGCCATATTCCGGAACTTTATACAATAATCATTTCAAAAACCCATTTCCATCCAACTTACAAAATCCCATCTTAATGGGAATGGCCGAATTCAATAAAAATTTTATAAACCGAACACACTTTATAATTTTTATTCACAAATCATTTTATTATACGGTCAAATTGACAAACTACGATAACCTGGTATACGATAAATTGTTCACACGATAAATTGTGTCCACGGTAAATTGTGTCTACGATAAGCTGTTCTACGGTTAAATGTTCATGTTAAATTGAAACACGCTAAATTGTTTACGATAAAGAGACCGTCACCCGTATTTGAGATTGATGCGAGCATTAGTGTCGTACTCATTCACACTATTCGATCCCATTGGATGGTTATCACTAATAAGCATTAACGCTAAATTAATGATACAAGAAGCTTAGACTCTGGGAATTGGATGAGACAAAGAACTACCTCTCACATTGAACAACAAATGGATTCAAAACATTGGCTCCACATGGAAACCACCTATGTAATTACATGGGTTCGCTGATGCTTCAGATTCAGTACATGCCGCAACATTTTATTGTGGAAGCTCTGATGAAAGAGGCCACATTACCACACATTTATAAATGTCAAAAACACGTGTCGAATTAAATCCCTCGGTTAGAGCGTATGCAGCGTTACTACTTACAAGATTGATGAAACACGTGTTATGGAATGGTTCAACACCATTCCACAGATTTTATCTAAACACGCAGAGGCCTCTCTCTCGTTGATTTTGCCTATTACATCTCAGGATTTTGGGTCGTGGGAAAGTTGAGGCTTGCGTGTTCCTGGAATACATCGTGGAACAGAAAAAAAATTAAGTGTTCTCATAATTCGTCGCACAAAACTTGAGGAATATAATAAATAAAATAATAACCGAGTGTGTCCATCCGGCGGCAAAGGGATCTTCCCGAATGACAAGTACCTAGTCTGCTAAAGAGACTCTTCCTCCCCTGAATGACCCATCGATCTCGAAAGGCCGAGGCCCAGCCACAACGACGCAACATTAGAGGGTATAGGGACATCTCTTCAACCGAACAGGCCTTTCTTCACTCGGAGAGACCTCCAGCTAATCCCCCACAATTCTATAACCGTGTGAAATTTACGGTCGTCCCCGAATGTATGACACATAATGCTGGACTCGCCACTCCGACCCTGTGGATCCCCTGCAAAGGGAATGACGGGGAGTGAAAAGCTCAGCCTGCAAATATGAAACCGACATGAAATAAGAATTCCCCTCCCAACACACCTCTTCTTAATATGGGCAAAAAGAAAAAATAAAGGTAGATGAAGTGACGAAACAACCAAGGAAAGGAATAGACCGACCGAGAAGGAATAATTTACCGTGCTGTGGCACTATTCTGGTTTTCCCTGGGAATAGGGAATTGGGAAAACTATTTTCATAGTATTTTTGTCTAAATTGAATTTTTCTGGCCTACTGAGGAAATAAGTTTGGTGTAAATATTTTCGAAACAAAGTTAAATGGGAAAATATTATTCCCTATAAAAATTTTGTGGAACAAAAGTTTCCCAATACACTTTGTTTTGAAATTTTTTGCACCAAACTTATTTTCTCAGTAGGCCAGAAAACATAATTTAGACAAAAATACTATGAAAATATTTTTCCCAATTCCCTATTCCCAGGGAAAACCAGAATAGTGCCACTGCACTTTATTATATATTTTACACAAAAGTTCAGGAGAAAGAGGAGAAAAAAACTTACCGACCGAGAAAAAAAAATGAAAGTAAATAAAAGTAAAACGAAAAATTTGAAAATAATTCAAGGAACGACCAACCGTTAGAGACGAAACCAATGTAAAAGGGAAAGATAAAAAAAATAATAATTAAAACAATTGTACCTTTTAACCTCGTGTACCTTGACGGTTGCAGCGTTCTCTCACCGTTGCCAAATGAAGACAACTTCGGTGTCTTTCTACCTTTATATAACTTTGCTAATGACCAGTTGGTTACATTTTGTAACAGGGTTGGGCGTCTTCTCGCCTTTACAGAACAGCGGGTCTGGGTTGGCCACCCGTAATCGTACTTCCGTTGGGCGTCTTCCCGCCTTAAACCGTAGATACCTTACCGAAATGTTGATTGGCCTCAACTGGCCACCCGAGCATAAATTGTTGGGCCTTGTCTCCCCAAACCGTAAAGCAATACACCGTTAGAATTGGTGTACCGTAAAAAGTGCAAGTTTGGCAATCGTAGTCCAAATTGCAGCACCGGTTGGAATTTTCAGCATCCGATAAATTATGCGATACCCGTTGAAATACGGTACCATTGAAAAAACTATATAATTATTTAGCCTCTGCTAGGCCACCCGTAAAATGTGGTGGCGTACGTTGAATACCGAAAATGTGGATTGGTTTTTCAATTGTATTATGCCAAAACTATTTAGGAATTCACTTTCCTCACCTCCTCTATATGCCAACAAAACTTACCTGGCGAAGGTTAAAACGGCAAACTTATTTTATTGACATTAACGAAATGCAATTTCTATTTTTTCTTGTAGTATCTTAATAATACCACCTAAGATAAGTTTTACAAAAAAAAACTGAACTTAATTCACTAAAATAATTTTTATTGATCTTATTTTTTAATTTTAATCAAACCCAAGATGGTAACTTGACCAAAAACTCGGGTTTTCTACATATAAAATCAACTAAAACTCGACTGTTACCAAATCATAATCAAAAACTAGACACTAGACTCTTTTTGTATCAAACTCAAAAAACTTGATTTTATAACATCAAAAACTAGACTATCTAACAAAAAAAAATCTCGCACCAAAATAATCTAGAAGAATGTTTTTCCGTTATGCCTCTCGTTTTGTTTTATGCACGTCACTACCCTACCCATTCCTACAGCGCATCAATCACACACACCAAAACGAGAAACACACAAAAAATACTCCTGTATATCTCACCAGTCGCATACACGCACAAAGAACACATTGGTCTCGCTCTCAATTTATTATAAATTCAAACTTTAGCGTCTATTCAACAACAGATGGCAATGCCATCATTATTAATCAAGCGAACTATAAAAGTGTAATGTAACTGTAGAGTCGTAACACACGTAATGTTGGTCGAATTCGATCATCACTCGATCATCGAAGGAAACTTAAGGTTTGGTAAAATCAGAGCTAAATTAAAGCGAGTGGTAGCGTACTGCTATGGGTTAATTCATTACAAATCCCACAAGGACAGCTATAACGAAGAGTGTTTAAAGAGCCTCTGAATCCAGTGATTGACGTACGCAGAATATTGCGCGTTATTTTTTCGACTATAAAATTTGGATCTATAAGTTGCCGCACAAATTCCTCTAATATTATCCAGGAATAACATTCTCGTTATGGATCATAGAAGATGCTCATCGTAAAAAGATGCGTGGGGGCACCAAATTGACTTTAGTCAATCTAAGAAATAAATATTGGATTATAGATGGAAAAAAAGTTGTGCACAAGGAGGCATTTACAAATGCCTTAAATGCTTCTGACACGACCTTCAAGGAATTATATACTGTCACGGCCCAAATTGAAGCATGTCTCAATTCTCGGCCTTTGACACCACTTCCAGTGCACTTCCTAATTAGAGATTCTCTAAAGGCACCACCTTACGGAGACATTGAGTACGTATGTCTAAAGGCAAGATGGAATTTGGTTGAGCAAATGGTAAGAAGCTTCGGGAAACGTTGGTCTTCTGAATATATCCATCAACTTCAAAACCGAACTAAAGATTGTTCAAATTTGAGGTATCAATTTTAAATTAATGATCTGGTCTTTGAGGTGTTGAACAGTTTGATGATTATCAGCATAGACTTTACTCTTCAAGAAACCCCATAAGAAGAAGTCCAATGACGTTAAATCGCATGATCTTGGTGGCCAATTCACATCTGTTGTTCGAGAAATAATTCTATTATCAACACGTTGATGACTATGGGACGCATATGTGCGTCCTGTTTATTCACCGAAATTTTGTATGTGTACCGAATTAAATTTGTGATTCCCATATTTAAATTGTCTCATGGGTTACTGCACAAAGGAAAACAACTTGTACCGTTAAACGTCGAATTGGACTTTTTTTTATTTATTTCGAAATGGACGCATCAGAAGAAGTATACTACAAAATAATTACTAAATTCGTCAGTGTTGCCAATAATACGGTAAAAAATGTGAAAAATATATGTCGAATCAATCTTTGTATATCACGTAAGCCCGTATCCGGAGCAAAAAAACTTGCTCGAAATAAAATGTTGGACCAGAAAATTGTGAGCGTCATTACCACACATCCTTCGATGTCTGTGCGGTATTTGACCAGAAACCCCGAATTGATGGTGGAACGACCTAAAATCAGAAATAATCTACAAACATATTATAGAAATCAAAAATCCCAAAAAGAAGTTTTGAACAATTTAATAGAGGGATAAATCGAGCAAATCGATACAACAAGTGTTGAATGAACGAATAGATTTTTGTATCGTAATGGATAAAGAGACCTACGCCACAAATAAAAATAATGCAACAAAAAAACAAATAAAAATTCTTAAGTGGTACCCTTAGCGAACAACTGCTGTCATGATGTTGTCCGATTTTGATGCCTCCTTGCTAATGACAATCAATGGAGGTACGTTTCGCAGCCAGTCTTATTGCCTCCGTTGATTCATCAATCATGCACCTCTCTAAATAAGGCGATCGACCTGTCGTCTTTTGTCCACGTTTAGTAGTAATTTGCTTTCGTTCGTAGTCAAATTATTATTCAAAGCTGCGCAGTAATACACCAACTTTTTCCGGCAGCACTGTTCGTATCTATCCGCCACTTGTGTGACTACGCGTGTGTGTGAATATGATGAACCAACGCAGTTTATTTCTTAATTTTTCTTTATTTATAAGTTAATATTTATATAGTATAGTATTACAATACATATTATACAATTCGTTTTACAATTTCTGTACACCTCGTTTCCGTAACTACAATTTTGTGCACTACTACTACATACTGAAGCAAAAAAAAATACAGTCACCATTCACAATCGTATTTTTTGTGATTTTTCTTGGATTTTTCTCCTATCGGGTTTATTTATTAATTTATTTCTTTTATCAATTTTATTTATTTTCGTTTTTATTTTCTATTTATTCCAAACTCAATTCTCTTCATGCCATCTTGGTTTTCTCTTTAATACTCTACCCGTGCGCCCCTATCGTATATTTCAGTTCTTCTGTATGTTGGTCTCACTCTAACTAATACCTTCCTCTTCGTTCACCCAACTAGCATCAGCATATAAAATTGAGCAATTTTAGGGCTGCCCCCCTTTATAATTTATTTTTCACTAGTTTCCACTTTTCCCGAGCATATTGTGAGGGCATATTGTCTACGAATGGGTTAAAAAATTATGCTTTATGGTCATGATACAGACGAATGGTTATCATAACACATGATTATCTCTAGTTTTTTTTTTTTTTTTTTTTTTTTTTTTTTTTAATAATGAGAGCTGCTTGTCTACGGAAGTGCGAGATACAGAAAAAAGTTTTTTTAATCTAATATTATCATTCAATTTTCTTCAACCCCAAAATTACCTTATTATTTGTAATGTAATTTTAATACGGGATGGAGCTACATTTTCTACTTACATTTACACTTTTTCGGGATAGCTACACTTTATCCGAGAAACTCACCAATTTTTTTCGGGCTAACTTAAACGACTTTTCATGACTCAGCTTGCTTTAGTATATTTCATATCTGCTTGCGGTAGGCATGCAAATTTAACAAACTCGTTGATCCTTGGATGAAATTTTCCGACATGTCATTTTAACTAGTTGATCAAATTGCTTTTAGTCCTCAAAGTAAATCGAGAATACGTCTTTAGAAATGGTCATAAAACGGCAATTTCAAGGATAATAATGTCCAACTTTGTTGATTTGCGAATATAACTAAATTTAATTAAGTATTATTGAATCGACTGATCGGGATGAAACTTCGTACTTAAGCTTTTCATAAATTGAGGTCCCAGCTTCAGTGCAGTTAAGTGGTTTTGTTTTATAGCCAGAACACGTTCAAATATCGTCCAAGATTGGCTTGGTTATTAATAATGCGAAAAGGAACAGGTAGAAATAAAATTTGACAAAATCACTTAACTGATTCTAAGTGGTTATGTTGAATTGCCACAGAAATATTCCTCCTCCTTAAAAACAGCAAAAAAAATATGCAAGTATCATGTCAAACAGAACGAACAGAAACTGCTTAATCCAGTAAACCCGCAGATGATCATTTCAAACGAAACAAAATGATTTTTTTCTCTGTATTATTTCGTAATCAGCTTATCAATTTAATTAATAGCACTTTACACAAAATTCCTTCCGAAAAAGGAGGAAAAATAATCTTAAATTAATTAAATTATGTCTTTTTATCTTTAAACTGTTTAAAAAAAAATTAAGCAAAATAAAAAATATTAAAAGTTAAAAAATGTACTCAAGACGAACGGAATTGATTATAATGCCGATAATAAAAATGATTAAAAACAAAGCAGAGCAAAAAAAAAAATATATTATCAACTCATTTAAGAGGGTCAAATTTCTTATTTTTTCCTTTTAATCTTAAGCAACCAAAATATTTTTTGCTAAGACTTTTTCATATCTTCATTATATCCAATTTATATATTGAGTTGAGTTGAGAAAAGAAAATTATCTTATGCTTTTGAGTGTAATGCCGATAAACAGACTAGCATTGAAACCAAACAGAAGAAATTTTATGTTTTGTTCGTAGTCAAATGCAGAAAGATGATAATTTGAATTGGTTACGATTTGTGTGCCAATATCGAACATTTTTAATAATAAACCACATCATCGTGAATGTTAAACCATTTCATTGTATATGGATTTTAAGAATCGGAAATCTGCCGGGTTTCGGTTTCGAGGTAACATGAAGTTATACGTTTCGAATAATTTTAGGATATAAATCCGTATAAATAAATCTGAACCCAGGAACCACTGCAACTGAGTTTGCATATAGAGTGCTGTGCCGTTTATTATATTGAAAATTTTCTTATTTTTAATTTACAATTTTCATTTGTTTGGCTTTGATACTCCCGCTCTCATTTGCGAAATTTTTGTTTTACCCATTATTTGTTTTCAAAATCCTGGTTTTGTATAAAAAAAGGCTGATTTATAGGAAATCCCGTTTTGAATTTTTAAAATTTGGCATGTGTGAAAATGGGATTCTTAAATGATTTTTTGACAAAGTTCAAAAATGAATTTGCGATAAAGTTCTAGAAAATTGCTAATAGGGATGCAATTTGGATGGAAGGCTAAGAGCCCGTAAGAGTTATCGAAGCCGTGAGCCTCTACAATTATTGCATTTCTAAATGTTGCATTAACAAAATATTGCTTTTTTTTATTAATCTTGCAAGCACAAAATGTTTCAAGTACCAAATCTTGCAATTAAAAAACTTTGTTAATTATTTTGTGCAATTAGAACTAGAAAAAAAGAAAATCGGGATTTTGACAACTGGGATTTTGACAACTGGGATATTGAAAACCGGGATTTCAAAAACCGAGGTTTTCCATTATTCCACAGAATTTTGCGTCCTAGGTAAGTTTGCTTGAGAATTATCCCAAACAGTACAGAAATTTGGAGAGTACCGCGGTTTCGGCGGTATATTTCATCTTTTTTGAGGGTTTTTAGTTAAATATTTTGTCCCGAACTACTAGCTGATACGCCGAGCATCATGGTCGAATTTTCTTTTTAGTTCCTGGTTTATATCTTAGTACCTCTTCCACCGGTAAAATAGCTAAACTTTTCGTTATTGCCATACAATAACGAAAGCATAGCCTTGTTTCTGTACCTGTGTTCAGATGATCTGCCCGAAGTGAAACAAGCAGCCTTTAACAGAAGTTTCGGGGAAAAAATGTTTTAAAGGTTTAACGCTCGCCTTGCCGAAATCCAATATTACGAATTTTGGATTCAATCATATATTCCCCAATTGCATACCCATCTGCATACTTCCATGAATAGTGAATAATTGACCGAATAGATGAGCCTTCATTCTGCCTCTGCCAATAATTTCAAACTCGTGGATGTTGCCATTACTATAACAGCTTGATCTCCAAAATCCTTTCCAGACACAACAAAAGGTTCTCCTTCGACATATTAAAGCTTCTCTGGAACGTTTATATTCTTAATATATCCGGTTCCTTTATAACGGCACCTTATACGCTATTTTGTGTTGTTGCGCCTGGTTTTCGGCAAATAAAAATGTGTTTCTGCACTACACTCACAAACGCTATTTCGAATACGGCCATAGAACTGAATTTTTCAATGCCGAGGGGTCATAGATATGGCTTGAAGGTCCTTTTTTAATCACATGCTTCCTTTCAACGTATTTCGTAACAACTCTTCCTTTGCACAAAGGAGTCTCTCTGGGCATACGCCCACTGAAACGTTTCTTTTTTTCTCTCCAAATGGTACGCCCCGTTTACATGCGACCAACATGCAAAATGAAAGAGAAAAACATTAACTTTTTGCAAATGAGGGACAAGAAAAGAAATATCTACCAACAAAATTTTGCAGAGAATTTTTAAGCCATTACACCACCTAAACCACTACACCACCTTAACCACTAAAATGTTGCCATAAAAATAAATGTTGCCATAAAATATATTCGATCCGAGTATTTTTATGGCAACAATTTTAAAATTTACAAATAAAAAATTTATATTTATAAATGTTAACGACTAAAATTTTATATTTATAAAAATGTAAATTTCGCATTTGAATCAATAAAACATAAATTAATAATAATCCTATAAAAAATTCTCGCACATTAAATATTTTTATACAACGGATGCTTCTTATTTACCTACGAAAATTTGCAGAAGAAAAGTGTTGGTTGAATGTAAATGGGGCAGAACCATTAAAAATTAATTTGGGTTTCCCCTTATTCGTCGAAATAATTTTCGTTATAAAATTATTATAAATCACAGGTTCAAGAAAACACTTGTGAAAACGTTGATGATGTAATCACTTAAGTAACTAGAATGACAAGCAGGAAGTAAAAATAAAATCAACACAATATAAAAATCGGTTATTCCCCGCAATAATTTTATTATTATGTGCTTCCCCGAAATGGGTTTAAATTCGAAACGATATGTATGTTTTCAATGTAATTTTCATATTTTGTTCCTTAATTTTTTCCAGCTCCCTTTCTAAATCTGTAGTGCCAGGCGCTTGCATCAATGTGAGGTTTTGGTTTAATGTTCTTCTGGTTTTTATTTGTCGACCAAAATCCTTTAAATTGGTGGCTCCGTTTAAGGTATTAGATGATTTGTGACACGATTTACTAATATCGTTAGATGCTGTGCTGATAGTTTATATACGGTAGGGTTATATTACAGTTTAAACCAGACAATTCTTTGCAGGATGCAGCCAGCTAAAGTTGTGCTTTCTCAAAGGCACCCATCACTTTCCAATAACTCGTCATGTTGTAATAAATTACTAATGTCCACTTCATAGCTACCACTTCGAGTTTACCTAAAACTTGATGACTCTGGCTAGTGGTCAATACGTAGGGGGTAGTTGTTCATCTTTGAGGATAACAAGTTCTCCCACCTGGAGGTTAGGTTGTTCTTGTAACCATTTCAACCTGCGTTGTAATAGTGCGGCATTTTCCCCAAAAGCTTCGACTGAGTTTGCTCAGGAAATTCCACCTTGTGGATAGTCTTGATATCCTCGATGGCAGGCTGAGGTGCTGCTATAATAACTCTCCCTAGCAAGAAATGTGCTGGACTTATAAATCCGTCTTGATCTGAGTCATTTGAAAGAGGGGCTAATGGCCTGGAGTTCAAACTTGCTTCTATTTGAGCAAGAACCTCGAAGATATTCCCCTTGTTGCAAGCTTCTCGAAGATATTGTTTCATTGATTTGATACCGGCCTCCCACAAACCTCCAAAATGAAGACTTCCCGGGGGTAAGAAGTGTCACTCACTTGTAGTTGTTTATCTGCTTTATTAGTGGCGTGAAGTTGGATTTTTGGGCCGTTGTTGTAGTTCATCAAACGATAAATTCTAATCTTCCCTAACTGTTGCAATTCTAGTTTGTAGTTTAGCCATCTTTAATCAAAATTCAAGTGGAGTTTGTCGTCCTATCCTACCCCAGAAGCCCATAAGTGTTGAAGTAGAATTTTTGCCAGGATCACTACTAGTGCCTAGCGGATCGAAAAGTTTGGGCGCTCCTGATAAAATTGTTCTTTTAGATACGGTTGTGTTTGTATCTGGCATGGAAACTTTAAATTGAAACGTATCTGTTGTGGAGTGCCAAAGTAGCCCAAGTGTTTTCACTGTGTCATTAAATTCTATCTTGTGTTGTCCCGTTTCTTTTAGGTTTTCTGAGGTTAAATCCTCCTCTGGAAAGGATGTTCAATAATTCCCTTGACGAAATTATTGCGTCTGTTATTGTATTGGCTCCAGGTAAGAGGCCATATACATAGAAATCTGTTTGCACAATCTTTGAAACAATTCTTGATATCTTGATGCTTCGTCTATGGCTAATTGTTGTAATGTTTTCGTAGCCAAATAATTTGCAGATGCCGTACCATATGTGACTGTTTTAATATAACTTCTCATTGATTTATTTGGATCGGATCGCCAAAGTATTCGTTTAAAATCTTGATCTTCCCTGGCTACATTGATCTGCCTGAACATTTTCTCAATGTCCGATGCGAATACATAAAGATGCTACTTCCATCTCGTGAATATTGTGGTTAGGTTGTTTTGTAAAGTTGGACCAACGTACACCATTTCGTTTAGAGACGAGAGCATCAAAAACTACTCTCAATTTGGTTGTTTCTATTACGGAATGATGTGGCATGTAGTACTGCACACCGATACTCCAACATGAACAGGGGTAGCATTAACTTTTTTCAGCATATGTTATTCCAGTGTCCAGTTAAACTTCTCTAGAATTCCGTCTGACTGTAGATCTAATAGTGTGATATGAGTCTTCTTTATTAGGAGTTTCACCCTGATATTTCGCCCTGATATAGCTTCTTGGTTCACAAACGGATAAGCAGCAATAAGTAACGATTACCAAATGGTGCTCCAACCTCGTTTTGCTGCATTCCCTCTTCTTTCGCCCGAGTTTTTGGTCTTTTACTTTCAGCACACACTTCACACTGTGAAGCACCAATCTTCAATCTCATTGCGACCTCCTTGCGACCCAATAAAAGCGGTGGCTTATCCAAGGTTTTATTGATTCCTAAATGTGCTTCGAATGTTCCATCTTGTGTTTCTTGTCGAACTTGTCGATTGCGGATAGTACCACAATTTGTGGTGAATTGGTGTCACCGTTGAGATACAATTTCATGCCAACTCGCCCGTTTAGCTTCTATCTTACTGTTCCAATTGCTTCAAACTGGATTCTTGCAATAACCGTGGAACAGTTCTTTAGTTCCTGTCTTACACATTGTAGGTGGTGCCTAAACTACATCAATCATTTAAGAGCCGCATAATGTGTTCGAAGAAAAAACTCTTGCTCGCGTACAAATATTTCTGAAAATATTTAACATTGTCCACCATTGCCAACAGTTATCTGCGTATTACAAATAGCTATATTCTCTGTTTTAGAGAAAGATCGACCATAATATCCCACAACCCGTTTTTTGCTGCCTTGCTTCTGTGATAACACTCCAACTATTTCCGTGTTTTAGTGTTTGTCTCCAAGATGAATATCACCTGCCTATGCGGCTGCGCCAAAATAGGAGCGCTTCATAATTTCATAGTTTGACACAAACTTCTTAGTTAACTAATATGATTTTGAACTGGCCGATCCATTATTGATACAAACTTCTTCGGATCCATTCCCACACCATTACTTGAAACAAAATGATCTAAATAGTTAACTTCTTCCTTGAACAGGCTGAGTTTTATTGCACTTAACTTCAATCCAACCGCCTGAATAGCTTGTACAACTTGATTAAGATTGTTAATTTTTTCATCAAATGTGCGACCTAGTACAATGACGCCATCAAAATAAACTGGGCATGTTAAGGCCCGGGTAAAGCCCGTTTCCTAATGAAAATGCCCTTTTCTCTCTTTCATCGTAATGGATTGCTACTTTCCAATACCGATTTTCAGATCTAATGTGCTGACATTTTTTTGTCATCAATGTGCTTCTTCGTCATTTCGATTAATTTACGATAATCAAAAGAAAATCGTGCTACACCGTTCGTTTTCTGCACAAGAGCCCCATATCCCCTCATAATATCTAATCCGATGATACATTCATCAGTTGTTCTAGCTAAGATGAATTAAAATTTGAACTGCATTCCTCCGAACATTGCAGGAAGTGTTGTACACTGTCCTTTGACTACTGCAGATCACCCTTTATCTGTTAGCAAGTTATAACGGACAGATGCGTCAATCGGTTCTGGACCAGATCAGTAGGAGCGACCGATTTTGAAGCTCCGGTATCCAGCGCAAAATACCATTGACTCTGAGTCTATTCAAGCCAATAAGAGCGACACTTTTATAATACGCCACAAGTTGTGTGATTTTAACGGTGTTCTTGTGTTTTTTATCTCTTTCACCAGCTTAAGCCCCTTAATCCGAGTTTCCTTCCGTTACCTCGAAAAGCTTGCCGTGGTTTTCTTATCTCCTCTTTTATAAATGATTTTATTTGCGTGATGCCTACCGAATCCAGTTTTCGCAATTTTACTGATTCATTTGCCAAACGTGTTCTAGCTACCTCATATTCTAAAGCCAACGCCAATACTTTATCCTTGGTTTTACCTCTAGTATTGGTTCTCATAGAAATTTCAAATGGTCGTCCTTGACAGCCCTAATAAACGCGTCCATTGTAACTCCAATAATCCGTCCAATTTCGTTACTTTCATTGGCGCTTGTTTTATAGTTGGATCTTGCTTAATTCTCTGACTTGTGACTGGCCAAATTCAACTCAGTCATGACCCGCACTCTTAGCACTTTTTCAAGTCATATAAAAAAAGTCGCTCGAAAAGCCCAAATAAGGATCTGGTCCTTCAGTTAAAACCCCGAGACTCTGGTGCTTATACCTTAATTGCTTGGCAACATTTCGTTAAACCTCTAAATCTCGAAAACTTTTTACAAATATTACTGCCATCTACAGTTCAGAAAAGAAGCTGTTGACATAAATGTAAGAAAGTGCGAAGAGTTGAAGGTGAAGGTATTTTCTTCAAAATCATGCCGTTAAGAAACTTGTGGATGTTATTGATATAGGTTGATAATTGCCTTCTCGTGTTGGACTCGCACCAGTGACCTTTCGGTTGGTAACTTTTGGTGTATGGTACTGTTCATCAATAACCACCAACTGTTTTAACTATGTAGATTGGAATTCGTAACAGTGTAACACACATATTGAAACGATTTATACTCCAGTTAAAAATGAAAAATTAGAAAATTAATTAGATTTGTTTTGAGGACATATAAACAATAATTAATTTTCATGAACAGATAAATTAGTTATGCCTACACACATTGTGATTAATTGGAAAATTAATTTTTCAAGTACGTCGAACTAATTTCCATTATTATTGTGAAACAAAAGAAAATATTATTTATTTTTCACTAATTGTTATTCTTTGTGTGTAAGACAATTATTTAAACAAGATTGATCTTTCGCAATATTCGCAAAGAGTATCAAATTTAGTTTTCTTGTATTTTTTTAGAAGTGATTAAATTGGGAGCAAAAAATCTGGCATGATTTGAGAGATAATATTTTTCTAAGATGAAATAAAAACTTATTATTTCCCGTTAAGTATTTTTTTTAACGACATCATTAACCGCATAAACATATTTGTATATGCCTTAAGTAAATAAATTATCTTTCCCTCTTTTTATTTTAATCTAATGTAGCTACGAGTATAAGATGCTGGAAATTATCTCGTTATAAATTGTTTTTGTAAAAAAACCGAATTTTTTATTATTTTTTTTTTTTTGAAGATGAAAATAATATCGCACACGCCATTTAATAAATAAAAATATTAATCGTAATAATAATAAGAAACGTTCTATAATTTATCAAGATGAATTATAAATGAATGAATTTCTTTAATAAATTAATTAAAATAATCAGTCTTAGACGTTCATATATACATACGTATGTGTGGTTTAGTATGGAGTTTTGGATGATACGCGGTGTGTTGTATGTTTGGATACATATTTTAGAGGATGTTTATATCGAACGTTATTTTGTTGATAAACGAGAAACCTTGTCCTTATTTCGATGCTGCGATCACCAATATGCTGGTTATTGGCAATCGAGTATTCAAAATAATGACCGAACATTTATTAATCAAAATATGATATATTTTATTGAAAGCCAGTTATTATTATTAAAGTTGGTCAGAACACAAGGAGGATTCTAGGAATGAATCAGGGACAGGGAAAGCAACTGAACTTTATTTATCGATCTCGGGAATTGGAAAAAATATTTTCATAACATATTTTGGTCCAAATTATATTTTTCTGGCCTACTGAAGGAATAAGTTTAGTCCAAAAATTTTCAAAACATGATTGGTTAATTTAAAATACCTTATAAGGCAAACAACATAATTCCTTTATAGAGAATATGTATATGTAATATTTTGGCATAAGGTGCTTTTCGTGCCGTAACCATTTTTAAACGGATTTTTAAAAATTAATAAATAGATAAAATAAAGTTGAGTTTGTTAGATATATTATTAATTTTATTATAACTATCCAATTTATTTCAAGCCGGCACATCTGTATGATTGTTTTGTTTGTTGTTAACTGTCACGTTTTCCGGTTAATACTACAGACACATTACCAGTTTCGTAACCATGATTTCGGGATCATAATTTCCTAAATGAGAACACAAGCACACTACAATTTCATTTATCTTCTCATTTGGGTTTAAAGAGTAATTGAGTAGGCGTTGATAAAAACATCAAGATTGACAATTAATTGACTTTTAAATTGTCAGAAATGACTTTTGTATTGACAGAACAGAAAAAAAATTATTATCGCCAACTAATGTGGAATTCTATTTACTTTTCCAAATCAATGTGAAATTTGTGGTTCAAATAGAACAAAAAATCAAAATTGATGTGGTTTTATGTATGTATTGGAAATATTAAATATGATTTTGAAGTTTAGAAATGTCACATCAAAACGACATAAATTGTGCACTCCACTATACCAAATTTTATGTATATATTTCCGAACGAATAATCGTCACATTTTTATTAATGAACGATTAAAATATATTTCAATGAAATTTACAAGACATGCTTTAATTTATTAATAATTTAACACACCAATTGACGTTTCTACAAAAATTGACGTTTCATTTTGTATTGGTATTGCTCCACCAAAAAAAAATTTACGAAAAAATTTACATATTTTAAAATTGATGTACATAAAAAAAATTGATTTTTTCTGACAAATAGAACAAAATTTTTGATGTAAATTTTTGCCGGATTTTGGTAAATAAAATTTTACATAAATATCTCAATAACAAATAGAAAAATCAGAGGAAACTAGATTTTCTTGGTAAACTGTTAGTGCCCGACATCTCCATTTTTGATGTATTCGGCGTTGGAAGCAGAAAAATGCCTCGGGATGAGAAAAAATATCTCATTCCGAAACTATGTATAAACCTAGTTGTAAATCATGGTTAGGCATGATACATAACAACGAAATCATGTTTAAATCGAAACTATAATTATGAAACCAGTATTCTTGTTTATAGCATAAGAAAATTTGCCATATACAAAATTTAGTATATTCAATTTTTGCCTTTAAGGCTATTCAAGATGACCGACTTTTAATCAATCAGCGCGCAGAATTCGTCTTTATTCCACAAAATTTTTATAGTGTAAAATATTTTCCAATTTTACTTTGTTTCGAAAATGTTTACACCAAACTAATTGAAAAATGAAATTTAGACAAAAATGCTATGAAAATATTTTTCCCAATTCCAACCAACTGAAGTTTATACTAAATTAATCCTAAACCAACAAAAACAAAAATTAATGAGAATGTATTGGTTTAAAGCAGTCATTTAGGCGAAGGCAGAACGCAAGAAATATTTCTATTGAAATAAAATTTTAAATATTTATTTATTTATTTAATTCAGACGCGAGTGAAGTTTTTACTAAATTTTACTAAGTGCTGCTTGCTATTCATGATTTAAAAATTTAATAAATAAATATTTAATTATTTTAAAGAATTTAATTAATTAAAATAAATGAATTAACTTATTCAATTAGAATTAAGATTCAATTTAATTAGAATTTGACCTTAATTCATTTAATTATAAATAAGAACTAGTTTTATCTTTGAACTTTTAACAATATTTATTAAGCATGTCTTTTAACAATATTCTAACCGTTTAATTCTAAAGGTCGATTTCGGAAATATTCCGTCCCCAGTTTTTATTTTAGTTTTATTATAACTAGTTTTTATGTATAATTAATTTAAGTGATAAAAGTACACAAAAAAGTGAAAAACATGAGTGAAAAAATGCTAATTTATTTATTAACAAACCTAGTTGTGTTAACAGACAATTCCGCAAAATTACTATCTGTTCCAAAGTATTTTTATATCAACTAATTTGGAATGCTGTAACTGCAAAAAATTTCAAGACAGCCTCTTGTCCTTTACTGCTCCTACGACCTAAATAACTGAAAATAGCAATTATTTATTATTAACAGTCATCTTGGCAATGAAGCATACTAAAGGAAGTTCCGCCAAACTAAGGAACCTATTAGCCAAAATTATATAAGCAAAGAACCTTAAACAATTTAAAATACCAGTAACGAGGGTGACAATTCAAAACAAAAACACGAAAACGAAGAAACACCAAGCAACCAACATTTCCATAACATGCTTTAATATTTGTGGTGATTTAATAAGAGAAATGTACAACTAAAATCGCAAAATAACTAAATTTCCTTTTCTACGAAAAAATATTAAAAAAAGATTTTGCCAATCAGCCCACGATCTCATTACAATTTTCTGTTAGTCGATTGAGTCAACAACATGTGTGCTGAGTTTTAGGAAAATTCCTCGGATTTTGCTACCCTTATGCCATGTACAACTAAAAAAATTGTAAACTAGGCGACACGATTGATTTGGTACCCAAAGATAGCCGCGTTCTTCCAATATACGATTTTATGATTCAAAAAGTGATTATGTATTCCCAGTTTATGCTTCGTGTCATTTCACATTTATTAACAAAATTTACACGCCAAAGGACGAGAATTTGCTTGCTTTCATGATATTTTCGTATTTTCCCATAGAGAAAAAGATAAGTAATTTTGTTTAAAAAATCATTGCCATAGAATGATTGTTGTATGTGTCCAGCTATGAGCCATTTTGATTATAAGTAAAGCAGTTCCTCATTTTCTTTAACTTAGCGATTTCGTTTCGAAGTTGTAATGCCATTTTTTTCTAAGTCTTTTGCATTTTTCAACATTTTCGTTTAGAAACCACACATTTTCTTAAAGCAATTTACGCGCATCATTTAATTGCTTTTCTGATATTTTATAAAATTTTGATAAAAATGGGCTGAAAGGAACAGGAAAATACTAACAATCGAAGAAATAGGAAAAATTCGAGACTACAGGGATTGCAAGCTTCCCAATCAACAAATCGCCATAAAAGTAGGCAGATCACGAACGGTTATCAACAATTTTATGAATAAAAACGAGAATTATGGGAAAAATCGACAAAATAAAAATATTCAAAAGCTTTCGGTGTGCCAGACAACACTAATCTTAAGAATTGCGATTAAAGAGGAATCAACGGTTCATCAGTTTTAACGAAAGCACATAAAATCAATATATTAAGCTTTGCCAAAAATTCCATATCCATATGGGACCAATTTGGAAAAATTTTATTCTCTCGGAAGAGAAGAAACTTAATTTAGATGAACCTGATGAATTCAAGTATTACTGGCATGATTTAAGAACGAATAAGAAAGTATCAATGACCCGAAATTTATTATCCTATTTTGGGAAATCTCCACCTATGTGAAAAATTTGAACTGAGTTGCAGATCGAAGAGAGCGACAGATTGAAGCTATAAAACCTTTGTATATTGACATTAAAACCTGATAATAAATCAAGTTTAAACTACAAGCCTTACTTTCATATCAAAAAAATTAAGGCTTGCTTTAATTGAATTGCGGAATGTCGAATAGTGAACTGTGGCTATAGAAACAGCAGCTCGAAAATATTAGGATGATAGTTAACTCTGTAGTTTTTTTGGGATGGTAGATCCTGGAAGAATTTATCTTATATTCTGAGTTGCTGCGATAGTTTAGTCCAGAATGCTGGACTTACTTTTTAATACGTAAGAACCGTGTATTTATAAACATAATAAGAACATTTAAAATATTATAATTTGTAAAAAATTATCGACAATAAAAAATAATTTAAATATGACAATTATGTCGAAAATCTCAAAATCATACAAACTCTAACCATAGTCCAACATGTGCCGCTCGCGATATAAATTGTACAATACAACAAACAGTCTCACTAAAATTTTCCAAAATAAATACATCAGGCGCTAATTTGAAAATATCACGAAACGAAGGTAGGATGTAAATACAATTCAGATGATATGTTAAGCCAAGCGTGTGTCCTACGTCAACAACAAATTAAGTTACCATATAATCAGTAATCACATATCGCCGCCTGTCATTCAACATCTTAAATATTTGTAATTTTACCAAAAGGGAAAACAAATTCTTTTTACCAATATTAAAGATATCAACCGATTCGTATGTTTGTCTGAACAAGACGACGAAGAAGAAAACTATGTGTATTTAATGGTGGTACCAGAAATTTATTTGTTTTTCTTCTTCTTAAGTTTCACAAAAAAAAACGGAGAAATGTCTGTATATTTATTGAAAACAAATGTCAAAAGAAAATCGTTTCAAATAAATTTTGTTTTTACTGTGATGATAAAATAAAATATTTAGTTTTCCAAAAAAGACTTTCCCTCTCTCTTTCGTCAACTTTTCTAAAAAAAAATTATTTGACGGCGCTGTAATGTAGTGAAAATAGTTTTATAGAAGGTAATAATATTTAGTCACAATAAGTTTTTCATCTCTCTTTTATGTGGTGGCAATGATCTTTGTGTGTAATAAAAATAGAATCCACCTTGAACTTTGAGATACGCTCAAGTATTAAATTCCTCATCATATAACGGTAAAACTATACCATATACACAAAAATATATATATATTTAATACTTTGTACGATGTACGTAAACCTTTTGATCTTTCGAGGAAAAAAATTTTTTCGTTTTCGTTTTGGGAAAATTAAAATAATTTTCATTGTTTTGAAAATTACATTCCTAAACTCTTTCTCTTATGAGATTTCATCGTTATATGATAATAAATTTTATTATTTCGTTTATAACTTTTTGCCAGCAGAACTATAATGTTTTACGCCAAATATTATAAAACAGTACGAAACACAGTGAAAAAATGCTGGTAACGAACAAATAAAATTTTTCGAGGACAAAAAGTTGCCGCCATTTACATCTCGACGAAAAACAACTACATATATATGTACGTTATATCCATTTTTGTTGAGATAAATAAATAAATATTAAATACTGTTATGTCATCGCAAGGAATAATTTTTTGTAATGGTTTAATTCATCGCCGCTTACACCAGAGAGTTTAAAACAAAAAAAAAATATTTTTTTTAAATTTTATATTTAATTTTTGAAAAAAAAAACTTTATTTATTTAAAAACGTAATTTTAAAATTTGGTGTCGATTAGCTTGAAGTTGACCTGAATTCGAAATTTTGCGTAAGTTTCTTCGCTTGTCTCGTTGATATAATTGCCCGCCTTATTATGAATGATTGGTTAATTGAGTCCTAGCCCGGTTCATGTATAAGAAGTTGGCCCGAAATTTCCACCCCGAAAAGGTTTTTTTTTTCATAAAGTGTGTGTCTTTGCTAAATCACATAAAAATAATCCCACCCCGAAAATTTTATTGTTTAATTAAAGAAAAAAATTAACAGCTCGAGCAAATTATAAAATTTTATTACAGTAAACTGCACTGCAATTTATTAATAGATTTTGCAGCTTTTTTTACTGCAAACAGTAATAAAATTTTATAATTTTCTCGGGCTGTTAATTTTTTCTTTAATTTAACAATAAAATTTTCGGGATGGGGTTATTTTTATGTGATTTAGCAAAGACACACACTTTATGAAAAAAAACCTTTTCGGGATGGCAATTTCGGGCCAACTTCTTATACATGCTCGATCCTAGAGCTGCCGGAAGGTGCAAGTTGCTACTGGATCAGACATACCGGCATTCCAGTCGGTGGAGGCGCGATGATGTTGTTTTATTTCATTTTTACAATCACTTTATGCTGTCCAAATTTGAACTAATCCAGGCAACGATGCCTGACGTTGTTGTCGTATTATTTCTTTCTGCTATGCGCAGGAAGAAACAGAAGGAATAAAATTAACAGAAAACAAAATTCAGTTGAAGAGCAACCAATCCCCATAGATACCAACGTTTTTATGAGAACTAGGAGAACTTCTAGCAAAAAACTGGGAAATAATCACTAGGTTCATCCGAACAATGATGAAGATGACATCGAAAACTTAAATTTGGATGGCCTTCAATGGAACTCAATGATAATTCTTCAGACCTTCAGGAAGGGCAGGATGAAGATAGAGAAGAATAAATTTTCTTCAGAAAATAAATAATTAGTATTTATTAATCAGCAAATAAAAATATAATGGAGCCCGGTATCATGCCCAAAATCTAATTAAAAATACACGAAGGTTCGGTAAAAGCATCCTTGGAAATCACTTCAGTTAAAAAGTCTAATATCAATATTCTATGAATTAGAATTCCACAAATTAGTTGACTGAATTCTAGAATCACAATCAATGGCCAGGTTAAATGCACTATTTGTATAAATTTAATTATAAAAATAGTGATATTCTGCTAGGCGGAATATGTGTACAATCATACTGTATCATTTGAAACAACTAGCGAAGATAAATTGTTCGTACCAGAATTCGAAAAATTAAATGCTAATGAAGGTAGAACAACCGTGTTCTCTCAAACGAACCAGATAAAATGTCCTTATATACTGAAACTTATCGATACTCACACCATTTTAAAGGTAACGTGGAAGAACAAGTACGGGATATGCTAACCAGTGGCATCGTTCGACATTCAAACAATCCTTACTCGGGACCCACTTGAACAAAAAAACAGGACATTTCGAGTTCTGTAGAAAGCCCTTTAGCCTGAAAAACGGCCAGAAAAAGATAACTCATTCGAAACATTAAAAGAACCATAGCAACGGATCAGATACTGACTTACCCGGTCATCATGATGCTCTTCATCCTAACGACAAACGCTTTGGACTATACGCTCTGGGCGCAGTTTTATCTCAAATCCAAAACAACATTGAAAAACCCATCGCGTTCGCCTCGAGACCATACAGTTCAACCGTAATAAAATACCCTTCATGCGAGAAGGAGGCATTAGCTATAATTTGGGCTGAAAGTACCAGCTATACCTATACGGCAGCAAATTTACATTAATAAAGAATCCCAAGCTTTTATCCTTCATCAAAACTTCGAAGAAAACTTAGAAGAATTATCATCTTAGAGAATTATCACTACAAGGTAATAAACGAAGAGGGAAAACCAAATGTTGTGGCAGACAGACGAAAATTCAAGAGTACTGAAACTAGACCAATATACTGAACAATCACAAACACCATTACTATCGAAAATATAAAAGTAAAATATAAACAAAAACCATTTCCTATCAATAATCGATTCATTTTCGAAGCATCTGCAGATGATACCGATAGACACCAAAAATATAACAGATGTTGTTATAACAGAACGCACTAAGTAAATATTTCGCACTGTTCGGCATACTGAACATTGTCTCTGATCACGAAACCAAGTTTCAATCAATTCTTCTAAAAAAAAATTGCTAAGCAAGTTAAACATTAAAATAGAGTATGCACGACGTTCTTCTGACTCCCATTTAAAAATAGAGAAAGCTGAGTGATTGAGGTATTCTACTCGAACAAAAAGCAGCAAACCCAAATACTTCAGACGCCACAGAATTGTTCGTTGCACTTATAACTAATCCGTGTATTCAGCTACTGGCTTCACTTCACTATAAATGAAGTAATGTTAAATCAAAATAATTTCATTAACCCGACCAAATGTCAAGTATGAGCAGAAAAAAAGGGGCAAACAAATGAAATATTAAAAAGGAAGAACCCGCAAAACCTACGGAAGAACCGATAGTATTTGTTTAACCAAATGTAAGATCAAAAGCTCAAAAATAGATTTTAAAACATTTCATACAAAAATAAAAGAAAAATAACATTTTTTGAACATTCCAAAATTTAATTTAAATTTTAACTTATTTATTTTAAATGTGATTTACCGCTTTAAACTGAAACAATTGTCCGGATTGGTTCCAAACTCTGGAGACATATGGTAATTCGCACCATGACAGGGTAATATAATGGAAATGCACAAAAATGACGGCCATCAATTACTCCTACCACCATATTGAATCCTCATTGGAGGATATAAAGGAATACAATTTAGGACGCAGAAAGTTAAACGTATGTTTATAGGGAGTGCATATGAAATTTACCCGGAAGATAACCTCTTCGTACAGGTGTGCTTATCAAAATTCCCATCTAACTAAATTGATGGAGCAGTAAGCTTGCTGTCGTGCATAGATTGCACAATGAAAATTTTTGTCTGATGTATAATTAAAAACTACAAAATAAATTAAAATTATTCAATCTATCTCGATAATATTTCTAATCCAAAATTGGTAAAACAGAACTTAGTTTACAGTTTAGACCTAAATGTTAGGCACATTTTGGTATATGGACTTTAGCGACATCTATGAATAACTGATATGAACTAACAATCAATTTAGTTAGTCGAAAATTAAAAAAAAAATTGGAGTCAGGCACACAATATAAGTCATAAATAAATGTTTAACATCGTGTGCCTCACGCACGCTAGGTCATACCAGTTATTGATATTTATTTGATAAGTTCTAATTTATTAAAAAAATTTAATTAAATATCAGACACAGTATGTTTTGCGCCATCTTTGAACAACTGGTATGAACTAATTAAATTTAGACAAAATAACCATTGTCAAGGCGATGATTCATGTAAAAATTTTGTCTGGCAGACACAAATAATAATCGCTCTGACTGGTTAATATTTTTTTGTCTTATACGATAAAAACGAAATTGACATTTAAGCGATCCATGTTTAAAATTTTGTCGCAAGGATATTTTTTGACATTTTTTAAAGCAAGCAACCTAACAAGTTGTTTTTATTGTATTATTTTGTTCTCACTGTTGTCAAATGTTATACAAAATTGAGCAATTTTCTATTTTTAATTTTTGCCCTACGATAAAAAAATATGGCCGGCATTGAACCAATCATCAGAGCGATTAATATTTATGTCTGTGAGACAAAATTTATACATGAATCACCGCCGTCAGGCACCTGGTATAAAACTCGGATACTGTGTGATTGATGACAAATTTTTGGACTAACGGGGTAACCATACAAAAATTTAAAAAAATAATAAACGTAACTTTAAAAAAATTATGTTTCCGATAAATGCCGTTTCGATGCTTTCGCCCATGGAAAAAATAATTTAAATTAAAAAATTTTAAAAATGGGTAAAAAATTAACAGTTTTAAAATTAATGAAAAAATCTGAAATTATTAGACAATTTCATAAAGGAAAAAGTGTTACAAATTTGTCCTAAAAATAGAATGTTGCTAAGTCGCGGCGGGCAACACCTTTATGGGCCTTTGCTTAAAGTGAATATGCTTGAACTTTCACCTGGTCATTTAAAAGAAAATGAGGTACTTTCAATGTAATTAATGGGTGGCCACAACGTTTAAAAATTCGTTTTGGTGTGCACTTCCTTAAAATTACTGGAGGGATGTCCTCTCCACCAGAACTTGTAAAATGATTTAAAAGAAAATTGCAAGGAAAAATTGTTGAACTTGGTCTGTCTGTAAACTAAATGTATATTGAGGATGAAACAGGCTTTCACTGGAAACTTTTACTAGAAAACACTTTTGTTTCATCATTAGAAAAGAACGCGTCTGGGTAGAAAAACGAAAAACCGGACATTACTTTGCTATATGCGCATATACTAACGAAAATGGATTCCATAAATTACAACCAATGGTAATAGGAATAGCAAAAAATGTTGACTATAAGCATTCAAAAACTTTGTGGATGACGGCTGCAATATTTAAAGACTGGTTCCATAAATCATTTGTACCACAGCTAAAAAATTCTTTTAAACTGAATATTTTCGAAAAGCCACGGTTTGCAAGTAAAGCTCTTTTATTGTTGGATAATGTTCCATCTCATCCACCCGAAAACGAACTAAAATAGAACGATGGATGCATAATAACAATTTTTATGCCACCAAATGTCACATCGCTCATTCAGCCAATGGACGAAAATGTCATAACCAAAATTTATTATCGTACGACTTTATGAGCTTCAACAGTAGCTAACGAACTAAAAAAATAGAATCTTAAAGATGCTATTGTTTGTTTAACTGCGGTTGGGAAAGACTTGAGTAAATTACTATCGCAAAATGTTGGAAAAACATACTAAATTTTGTTGAAGATGGGGAAGATCCAGATGATGATGTCCCTTTCATAGATAAATTCGACCGAGTGAAGTAATTGAAATCTTTAATAAGGCTCTACTTTGGGCTGACTGGCAACTTTTTCCAAAACAAAGTAAACCTTTTCCAACACAAATAAAACATTTTCAAATTCATACTGAACATTTTGTATTTCAAAATAAACTTTTTATATAGGAAATTCAACTTTTTCAAATTCAAATTAAACTTTTTCAAAAACAAATTAAACAATTAAAAAAAAGTTCGGTTTTGCCGTATTAGTTTCAATATTCTAATGAAAGCTGGCAGTCAACTGCTTGCGATAACTTCATTGGCATGTTTGTGACGTAGTTATTGCAGTCGTTTTAGGTTACTTTTCCCAACGCCTCAGTTATAACAGTTATCATATCTGAATGCCCGTTGTTTCCGCTTACAATTCTTCTGGCGGCAGCCAATTTAAAATTCACCCACCCGAACAAAACAAATTAGTGAGGTTATTAGATTATAGAGATATAAAAAAAGCCCAAAACGAGCTGCTAAGATACTTCTATATAAACGAAACAGTCTATTAAAGGCGTAAAAGAAGATTTCTAATGGTTGCACGGAAAGTTCCACGTTAAAATGAAGACATTTTGCTTCGATTTTTGAATATTGGGAAACTAGAAAGGGCAAATTAAGCATTTCAGGGCAGAGCCACACCTCAACGATGAATAAACTATCTTAACCGAATATCTTATTCAGTTCGGACTGGTGATAATGTCAAATCGTTCGGAGGAGTCGAAGGAGATTTCATCAACATGATAACATAAAACACTCTTGGAATCCGCTTTGTGAAGTATCATCACTTCAGCCCGATACATTAAGTGCCGAAATCAAAGCAGCAGTTGCCAATATTTGTAATTCATGTGTAAATATTAGCTAGAGCAGGTGCAAAAAAGCAGGGATAAACGTAAAGATAGCCATCGATATTTGAGCGATCGGTTCATCACTATAGGTGCCAATTTAAAATTCAAGTTGAACTAAACGACGTGATGCCAACTATCATATTCCATGAGTGCTAAATTTTACTTAAAAGTGTGCCAGATGGACAATAAAGAGTGCCAAAAAAATATTACAAAATGTTTAGGTTGTGTGATAATTTGTGAATTATAATTTTAAAAGAATCTTGATTACAATTATGTTAACATAAAATTTTTGATTTAGGTAAGCCTCTAAAACGTTCACATTTTAATTTAATTCTTATCTTGCTTTTTATCTTACTTTTTTTAAACAAGATAATCAAAGAACCAACTGGATATTATATTAAGCCAACGGTTTCTAAATCTATTGAAATAGTTGCTCTTGGGGACAAAACAACTTTTTATGGTGCTAAACTAAAACGAAAAGTGCTAAATTTACTCAACTAACAAATTCAAACGCATTTTCAAATGCAAATTGGAAAATCTTTTATTGCTTCAAAATCTATGAAATGAGAGTCCTATATTCTCGAAGTGGTTCACCATTTACACCACGGAGTATTTTTTATGGTAGCTAAGCTACCGCAAGCAGTTGACAGGCAGCCTCGTCATTAGAATATTAAAACTAATACGGCAAAACCGATTTTTTTTTTAAATTGTTTAATTTGTTTTTGAAAAAGTTTAATTTGAATTTGAAAAAGTGGAATTTCCTATATAAAAAGATTATTTTGAAATAGAAAAAATTTTGTATGATTTGGAAATTTTTTATTTGTTTTGGAAAAGCTTTACTTTGTTTTGGAAAAAGTTGCCATTGAATTTTAAATGGTTTAATTTGGAATTGAAAGCCTATAGTGAAAACTATCAAATCAGTAATTTAATTGCACTAGTCAGTAATTTAGCTTGACATGTGTGCCCCACCAATTATTTATTTTGGAGAACCACATTTACAGTACCTATACAACTTAATTTATTGTATTTTATATTTTATTATATAAACTTTTTATTTAATATTTATTTTAGTTTGATTTTATATTTTTTTTTATTTTTAATGTTTAAAATTTAGTTGACAAATATGTTTATTATCGCGATTAGAAAAAAAACGTCTAAAACTTGCAAACAAAAATTTTCTAATTTTAATAAAAAACAAAAAGTTCTCAAAAATACTTTTTGTTTTACAAAGCATACATGATGAAAAGTGCTGTACCAACAATTTATTTTCAAAGTGTTGAGAAATTCCAATAAGTCGAAAAATCGGTGTGAGACACATTTTATAGTAATAATAACTTACATTAATTCCAATCTTCGGAAACAGAAGTTCAAGTTGTTTCGACATTGTCTACGAGTTATCGACGTTGTGACACGTAAACGCCCAATTCGTTGTCACCCCCTGGAAGAGACCTGAACTGTTGAGTTCCATAAAACTGATGACAAGAGTCAACGTGACCAAACCACGCATAAAGATGAGTCACCGATCAAACGGTACAGTGGTTAAAGCTTTAGCGTCTGAATCGGGAGTTACCGGGTTCGAATTCTGATAGGGGCAGAATGCAAAAGGAAATTTTGATCATTAGATTACGATCTGAGATGAAAAGGAACAAATGTATGATCCCCTGTCGAAGAGCAAAACTCATGGGTCGAACGCTCTTCCATGCCAGTACTATAGGCTGGCATGGATCGGACCTCGGCCCCAGTATAAACTGCAAAGATAACATAAAAACAGGAAAATAAAAATATAAAAAAGGATATTGAGTCCAACTTTTTGCATAATAAACATTTTGATATTAGAAGAAGTAATTAAGAAACTATTGGAAGTCAGCTTTTGGTCTTTTTTTATTTCCTGTAAACAGTTTAGAAATATTATGTAAAAAAAAAATTGCATGAATTAAAATTCCAACACAAGCGAAAGTTCTCATTAATATACTACCACGGACGGAGTTAATAAACAAAAATTATCAAAACCTTTAGACACAGCTCTAGCGAATACAAATGTTAGCTATCTAATCGTACAGTCCGTGTCAGTAAATTATATATTTCTGCCTACAAAAAATTATGTGAGTAATTTTCAAACGCATTCAGATACAAAATGGTACTAATGAAAAATGACAGAAATTTATGCCAGACTTTCCGATATAAGACATATCATCGGATCATAACCGATAAGTCGAGAGAGGTCAAAAGTAACAAACAACTGTATATACAGATTTGTACAGGGTCATATCAAGAACCGCGGTTACATAATCAATCTTTGAGCTTATCGAACAAGGTACTAGATGGCATAAGGGTTGGTATATCACACAATGTGCCAGGATTTTTTTTATCAAAAACTAGAAACTTATAACCACAAAAGCCAAACCATTGTTCGACATTTGTTAAATAATTTAAATGATGATGATAAAAGGAAAACAGCCACCGTTTGTTGTTAGATTAAAATAAAATGCTTAAAGACGTTCAACTAATTTTATGACATTTTTTTTGTTTTTCAAACATTTTCTAGGTTGCGTAACAGTACTGTAAATTCTATTCTACAATACACAAATTAATAGTTCATCGTTATTCTTTAGAGTTTGCTCGCATTTTCATCTATAAACAATACGAACATCTGTGGTTATGCATCATAAACCAGCCAAAAATGACATCGAAATATTTCTTTTATTAAAAAATAATAAATTTTATGATTAAACAACATAAGCATAAGCATGTTCTTTATATAAGACATTGTTAACATCAATAAGAATCTATGTATATTCTACGAGTATACAGAGAGAGTATACAGTACTAGAAGACATGAGCAGCAGTCAAATACACAAAGACGAGAGTGATTAATTAACTGTTGTAATTCAATATGATTTGTTTTTTTTGTGCGTCGTCTGTGTAAATGTGAGATTTTTCTAATGCTTCTTAGGAAAACAGAAATAATAACGTAACAATACTAGGAGGAAGAAGATGAATTGAATACAGTTAAATATTAACTAAAATGTAATGATTGTAATAAATACCCTAAAGGAAATTCTACGTCGTTCTAGTAAAGATGGGGGGTTGCCGTTCAACAAATACAATCGTTGTTACATACTCGTAGGAGCTGATGAAATGTTTATAAATAAAATCGATTTGTTAGTTGACTAATTTTTACTAATTACATTGTTTGAAATATTTGGAATTTAAGTAATTTGTATTCCGAATCGTTATAGATAAAAATTATGCCCCAGTTCTGTACAAAAGCATTGTATAAAGTTAGTATTGGATATCCAATATACAAATAAACTTTTAGTGCAAATCATATACAAAATCCGAAGTCACACTTTTAGTTCTTGGATGCTCACTGTGTACTGATAGAAGAGCCCAGTTCCATGATCTGATACGAAACTAAAGCATACTGAGTTAATCCATCACTAGTTTAGAATATAACCGGCATTAATTTCGACTAAACTTAAGCGAGCCATTTGCCACTTTGCGAACTATTGCCAATACAACAAGTGAGAGAGCGTACCTGTAATAAATCCAATTTTCTGGCCTCGTATACCGGTTGAAATAAAAGTTTTGTTTCCGGGTTCACTACTAGAACCAACGGAGATCCCGCGAGGATTGAAAATTTAATATCCGCATCTAAAAACTGGCAAATTTGTAAATCTTGATCAAAGAAAGAATAAAAAGAATAACTTCTGCATATTGGTTCAACCCCATTTTCTTCTTTTATTCCATACTAAAGTCGTAAATGAAATTACTGGCATTTAGTTTATATAGATATAATAATATATATTACTAATACAAAGGGTATTTGAATTTGGGCGGGTCAATGTTGGCAGCCTATGGCAACCATGTTGTTTTGGTGTATGATTTTCATAAATTTTGATTCATAAATTGAGGAAAAACAAACTAGCCCCTAAAAGATACTATATAAAACATACAAAGTACGAGTATAGAGGTGTACCGTTCAATAATATTTTTGTTGAACAACAAATTAAAAAATAGAAATAGCATTATAAAATCTAAGAATAAGCGATTCGGATATCATATTCCTGTCAGGTATATTCATTGCCGTCCGAAAAATATAGTGGCTGAATTTGTGCTAATCCAGAATTGGTCCAATTCCATTCAACAACAACGGTCGTTGTATAAACGGTCTTTGTTGTTCAATGGAATTAGACCATTTTGAATGATTTTTACCACCTCCCTCCTTTGTCACGACTCGTCACAATAGCACAAGTTCAGCCACAATATTTTTCGGATGACAATGAACATACCTGATAGGAATATGCAATCAGAAGTGCCAATTTCATTGGTTTCCAGAACACTTTTTGTCAGAATATTGTTCATTCAAAGGTTGTTGTTGTTCAACGGAATTGGGTCAATTCTGGATTATCACAAATTCAGCCACTATATGTTGCGGATGGTAATAAAAATGCCTATCAGGCTTATTCTTGGATTTTATAATATTTTATTTCTATTTTTTTATTTGTTGTTCAGCAAAAATATTATTGATCAGAGGTATCCCTCTGTATTTTGTATGTTTCATATAGTATCTTTTAGGGGCTAGTTTGTTTTTCCTCAATTTATGAATCAAAATTTATGAAAATCATATTTCTATGATAAGCACAAATTTCGTCAGTGTGGCCAACTTTAGAAAGTTTTAAAATTATGCTTAAATTATTTCCGGTGTCTTCTAGAAACGGCGTTTTATTTGTTTCGTCTTTCAGGCGAAATTTGAAATGTCTGTTCCCGTTTTTTCGGCTCCTGGACTAGCACTAATTTTTTCCCGTGAGAACTAATTATCACAAATTGGGCCTAATCGGTATGCAATGTTTCATTTTGAAGTCCGAAAGTTTCCCTGCTGCAGTTACCCACAATGTAGATGCGCGATCAAGTATTGATATAGTTTGAGTAATTTACCGATTTTTTAAATTTAAAGTTCAATGGTGTCGCTCGATCGCACAAAGATCAAATGAAATTAACCCAATGTCAAGATGTTGGTACGCCACATTTCAAAAGCACTCGCCCTAATCCGAACCTCCAATAACATGGAGTCTAATAACATCAACTCTAATAACATGGGGTCGTTGGAAGTCGATGGCTGAAAATATTGTACAACCATTCAATATGTTTGAAAATCCTGAATGAACGGAATCTGGTAACGATCAGGAATACTAATCGCCTTCAGGCGGCTGTAATCGCCACATGGGCGACATTCTATATTCGCCTTTTTTCACAATATGTAGTGGATACGCCCAGTTACTTTTGGATGACCGGCATCTTCCCATTTTCAACAAATATTCGAATGCGGCACGGTCAATTTCCAATTTATCATGGTGCGAGTCGACGAGGCTGTGCAAACACACAACTTTTGTTTGCCTGTGGTTGTGTGTCACTATAATGTCTTTATAGTCTCGTAGAATATCTGCTAATGGATCCGTGACGTTGAAAGTGGTAATACTTAACGATTTTCCCGCTGAAGGTGTACCTTTTGCTGATAATTTGGTCAAACTGTCAATCAAGCGATTTCCTCTCATGTTGATTGTCATCCTGTGATGTTTAAGAAAATCCGCCCCGATGATAGGTTGATTTACATCGACCACGATAAATCTCCACGGAAATACTTGTCGCAATCCAAAATTTATTGGCATTCTTTTTTCACCGTACGTGGCAATTGGAAAACTGTTTGCAGCGAAGAGTTTTGTTCGGTTTGATGGTTTTTGCTCTTCATTTTTGTTTGGGGCAAAACAGAAATGTCGACTTCTGTGTCGATTAAAAATTGATGCTATTGTGGTAGGTTGACGCTACTGAAATAATCGTTCGAATCTTATTTGGCAATCACTGCATCCAAATTTGTTTCAGCATTTCGTCTCCAGCTTTTGTTAGGCCGATATGAAATAATAACCGGGTGTGTTCGTCCGGTGACGACTCCGAGTGACAAGTACCCAGTCTGCTGAAGAGATCACCCCGAATGACTCATCGACCCCGAAAGGCCGATGCCCAGCTGTAACCAAGCAGCATTAGAGAGTAGGGACAACTCCTTAACAGACCAAGACTTGCTTCATCCGGAGAGACCTCCAACGAATCTCCTACAATTCACACTTCGACTGCATGAAACCACCGAAGTGCCACGAGGACACCCTTGAATTTTACGGTCGCCAGCGAATGAACGACACATTTGCTGGGCTCGCCACTCTGACCCTGTGGATGTCCTGCCAAGGTGATGAATGGGAGGGACAATCCCAGCCTGTAATTGTGGCACACCAAACCGAAATAGATTTGTAGTAATTTATTTTATATAAAAGAGAACAGAATGAGCATCAAAAAAAAACACCTCGCCCAAAAAATAAAAAAAAGATGAAACAATCCAAAAAGAATAATGGAGCTACTGAACGGGAAAACAAGCGAACGGGAATAGACAAATCAGCAAAAATAATAAAATGGCTGCCGAACGGGAATTGAATTTGAGAGACAAGATCAATGAGCACCGATCGTGCGGTAAATAATAGCTCTTCGGCGCTCGATTACAATATTTTATATAAAAAAAATGAAAATTTTGAATAATAAAATAAAAAATTAGAAAAAAGTAGAAAAATAAAATTTTAGAACAAAATTTAGAATTAAAAAAAAATAAAAAAAAAACCTTAACTCCCTGTAGCGGCCTTGGTGCCGTCATGCCACAGGTGAATTGCTACACCAGGAACGTTGCGCATCCTTCTGTCGTTAATCAACACAAATTTAGCTTTGATAAGCCGCAAAAACGTTTCGCGTCTTCTCGCCAAAACCGTAAATCAGAAATGTTGGGCGTTTTCCGTTTTAACTGCAACTTGAAATCTTGAGGTAGCCTCACCTAGCCACCAGTATGTGAATATCGTAAATATCGAGCCTCGGTCGGCCGCCTGTAGAATGTTGCGTCATCCACGGAGCTTAAAATTAGTGGTGGCGTTCACTTGTCAAAATTCGTAATTGCGCAAGGCCACGTTGTTGGCCACGTTGTTGACCCGTTAAAATTGCGGCACAACTTTTATTAAAACTGCCCACAATGAACGTATTGCAGCACACGTTGGTAATCTTTGGTACGGTTGACCATGTGGTACTCGTCGAATGTTTTCAGCCCCCCGTTGAAATTAAAAAAAATCAGTACCCGTAGCAAATGTAGTAACCGCTAACAAAATGTGCACGCCAAAAACATATAAATGGCGACACCCATTATAAATCCATACACACACACAAATACGCCTCCACCTTAATTATTTTGGAAACAAAGTATTTTGTTCGAATTTTATTTTTGTGACGTCTCAGAAAATTCGAACAAATATATTTCTTGCTATACGGTCACAAACTGCTACTTCCGTTGATATTGCCGAACCAAATTTTTGTTCCACTCGACGTGATATGTGACACTGATAATTTTTGACTTGGTTTCCACACCAATAAAAATCAAAACAAAATTTTAATGATGGCGGTCTTCCAAAGTAATATGAAAATGGGAAAACACTTAAAATCTCAAAAATTGTGCAAGTTGAATTGTGGTATTTTGAACAACTGTTTGTTATTTTGTACTAACAAAACTTATATTTATTTAATATTTTCTTTTTTTTTATCACAAAAATTACCGATTTTTTTTTTCGTGCGCGTCACGTTCGGACTCCTTCCAACGCGCATCAAATTGCACCTATATAAAATAGGACACCGCACCCGTTGCGCATCAGTCTCGCTGTCACATTCGTTCGACGCTCACGCGACACCATCACATTGAGAAAAACGGGAACCAACCTATAAAGATGCATTCACAATATGCCAGCAAAAAATATTAGTACTAAAAGTACCAAATGCTCGAGGACAGGTGGCACTGTAGTCAAACAAATTATTCCACCACCATAGGACGAAAAAGAAAGAATCTCTGAGTGTTCTGAGGAAGAGAAATAATTGTATCCTTGCAATCTGTTCAGCATCGAAGATCTCAGATCATCGTTGTCTACGTTATCAACGATTTGTCTACGCAATCACGTAAAAAATAATTGATAACGCGGAAACGCCCATCTCTGGAAATGACGATTTTTTACAAAAAAAAAAAACTAATTTTCAGCAAAACTTTGGTACCTCTATAGCTCGTATGGATTGGTTAATCACGATAAAACTTCATATTTAAGCCTGTTCCATAAATTTAGAGATACCAGTGGTGTCCGCACCAGAAGTGGCACCTTCTATAGGAGCTTTTTCATTGTTTGCAAATATTTCTAAATTTCAAACAAAATAAATTATTTCTCTCTTAAACTTTTTTTGTTAATTGGGAGATCCTTCCAAATTTTGCTGGAGGGAATCTGTGTAACGGAAATGGTAGACTTAATGGGAGCTTCCTCAAATTTTTGCTAGCATATTGAAAAGTATAGCATTTACCAATAGCGAGAGTGAATTAAAAAATTCAAATAAATTTAGAGATTTAATTTTCAACCAAACAAACCCCAACGGTTGACCATGTTAGTTTTCTGAAATTTTTTCAGGGATAATGTCCTCTCATTATACAAAACATTTTTACCAAAAGTACCTCCAAAGTATACATTCGCGGTAAAATAATGTTGGGTGTTGGCCGTTGTCGTATTGTCATAAGTAAAAAAGATAAAACTTCGGACTGAATATTTGTGCTAGCTTTATGGAGTTCGGAATCGCTCCAAGCTGCTCTAAATCGCTCTAAACCGCTGTGAACTTTTTTGAATGGTTGTGAACAGTTCTAAACTGGTATATTTCAATTGTTTGTTGATCGAATGTGTAGGCAGATTTACCTGCTATTTTATCTGGCTATTAATGTTGCAAAATTTTCAGTTCTAAATATAAAATTCCAGTCAGTATCAATTTGTTTGTTGAACGGATCGATTAATTCTTGTTGCTAAAAACCACAGACCACATTTAACGCCATTTATATATAAAATTCGATTCATGGAATTCTATTTTGAAACAAAAATTTAAATGTATCCAATTCCCAAGAAAAATAACATTTTCTTGCCCCAGCATCCGTGACTGTATAATAAAATATCATCATCTACCATTTATGCTCCCCAGAAGATACAAGCATAAATACATTATGTACATTGTGTATTTCGAAATCGATTTACATGTAACCAAAAAATAAAACAACAACTACAACAATGCCATATAGAAATCGATCAATCGGATATAAATTGGATGCCACAAATAAGCAAAAAATTTCCCAGTTTTTCTATTCAAAACATCCCATGGAAAAATAAAAAAAAAATTTTTTTTTTTGTTATAATCTCGATTCTTAGCGTACGTCGTATACATTTTTTTTGGTTGTGTAATTTCCCAACAACAACACCAGGCAGCAGCAGCAGCCAAATTTTTCCTCACATTGTATTTTTTGAACGTAACAACAAAACTATTTAAGTTTTTGTTTGTTTTCCTTTTATATCCCCGGATTAGTATAAATGGGTTTTGTGGTTTTTGTGAAATTGATTCGGGAAATAAAGAGAAAGGAATTAAATAGAATGAAAATGCTGTGGAAAATTTGTTTGTTTAAAACAAGACATGAAAAAATTGTTTTCTTCAAGTGAAAATTCTAAATTAAATAAATCTCGGATTTCGGTATTTCTTTATAGTTTAGTACGGTGTACATATGAAATAATTTCGATATTTTAACTTCTTAAATTTTCGTTATATATGGAGGACATTCAACCTTAACTAAATATTCTACTTAATAATCCGTTCATCGGTCCGATGCTCAATGAACCCCTAATAATAAGGAATGACCTCGTTCTTTCCCAATTGACCATAGTCCAGAAATTTTTACAAAATCATTTGGGATTATATTTTCCTCCTAAGTACTAATCTTTATCATGATTGGTTTGGAAATGGCTTCATGCGTTTTCGGTGAACTGTCGATTTCCGTTAACTATCGTTGTCGGTACTGAATGAAGAAAGCCATTTTCCAGTTTATCTAATAAAACATCCAGTGGTCAGGCTTCTTGCAAACTGCAAAATTGATTGTTGGAGTTTGAAGGCAGGCATTCGATAATGGAACGATACAAAAAGTTCGAGAAATCCATAATCGCGATACAAAAGCAAAATAAACCAGCGGTTCCACAGAGCATAATAGGGACTAGGGAGCCACCAGGAAATACCAAAACAGAACCATTCACCATTCCAACAATTAAGGACGGTGAGCAAGCAATAAACCACAAAAGACAATGCAACTAGATGCAAGGTTTAATGGAAATGTGTAATGGCATAGACGTAAAAGGTTTCCCGACAAATATCATGTCAACGTCATTCAGAGAGTAGGCTACATGAAGGCCACGCTATCAACGCTACAGATGATGAATTAAGAATGGAATAATTTACCAACATAGCCGGTTATTTTAACAGGCACTACCCAATCCAAAAGTGCTTCCAACCTTTGAAATTTAGAAGCAGTAGACGATAGAAGAGCGGTCCATAAATGTCACCCAGCCACTATAGATACTTCCAAAACATGAAAATATGCAATTTAGATCCTTTATTATATCCAAGAAGGGAAGCAATCCCAAAGTCTGTTGAAGTTGCTCAGGTGTCCAGGTTTTGCTTAAGGCACACCTTGGGCTTGACACACCGAACTTGATTGGATTTTTTCCGGGAGATGTGAGACAACTGCTCCTGAAATGTCAACCGCAATCAATAGTTTCGGTTCGTTGTTATAAACCGACGCTGAAACGGTTGCGTGAAATAGAACAAATTGCAACCAGCCGCGTACATACAGAACAAGAAAAGATGTGTGAGGGCCAGTTTGAAAAAAACTATAGTCCGTCAACAAGATGGCCGATATGTCGAGACCCCATTTAAAAACAAAATCAATGAAACTTCTAAGGCTGAATCTCGAGTAATTGGAATCGCTCGCTTGTATCAAATAGAGAAGACGTTTGAAAAGGATAAAAGATTATCAGTTATTTACAAAGATTATCTCGCAGAATACGAACGATTGGGTCGCATGAAAGTTTTCTTCGCAAAAGCATTGAAAAAGAGATTGAAGCAAACTAGAAAGTATTGTATTTACCACATCGTATACCGTGTGGAAGGACAGCAACGAAGCTACCAAGTTCCGAGTAGTTTTTAATGGGAATATTCATTAGGATGGTATGCGCCAGCAACAATACACCCAAGGATACTACAGCAGGATTTATGATTAGGTGGGTTTGGTTGGGATGAAAGATTTTGGAGTCATTTCCGCAGACGCATGGATTCACGGCGGCAAACCACAAAAATGGAAGACAGTCGTAGCCAACCGAGTTATCGGCTTTTGGAGAAAGCGTTTTTGTTAAAATAATAGAAGCTCTGCCCAACATTAAGAAAGTAAAGTTGGTGTTGCCAACGAGAAAAAATGTTCACCTATCAGCGTTGTAAAAGTAATGGTGCAAAATGGCAAGAAAGTCTCTATTAACAAAATGGTGTATTAACAAAAGCGGTCTATTAACAAAATCGGTGTGCAAAACAGGAAATCCCGAAAATGTTCTCATGACGCTATAACATCAGTTCAGTATTTAAGGCGAGTTTTTTATCATCATAATATCGACAAATGGTAAGGCAGAAGATGGTATGAAGGTGGCCTTAGAGCAGATAGTACTGGAATTTATGTCGAAGTGGAAACTTATAATCCATTACGATTAGAAATCGAATTGAGGAAAGTTATTTTAGTTTCAGCAATCGGTCGAAACGCAAAAATGCAAATTAAATAAAAATAAAAAACTCAACTACGGACACCAGAATCCGACGACCGAAATTTGAGGAACGATATAAAGAAAATAATAACCAATGTCTGCTGAAGAAACCCCCCAAATGATCCATCGACGCCGAAAGGCTGATGGCCAGCCACAACGAAACAGCATTAAAGGGTAGGGAGGATTCCCCAACAGACAAAGCCTCTCTTTGCCCGAAGTGACCTACAACGACTCTCCTTCAATTCACACTTCGACAGCATAAAACCGCCGAAGTGCCACGATTTTACAGTCGCCCGCGAATGAACGACACATGTGCTGGGCCTGCCACTTCGACCTTGTGGATGTCGTGAGAAGGGGATGAATGGGAGTGACAAGCCCAGCTTGTAAATAGAGCACAGGCCCATAATGAGAGTCCGCCTCTCATCATACCGAATACGAAAAAGTTAGCAATTCATTTTATATAAACAAAAAAATCCAATCCAAAAATAATAATCGACGAAAGATGGAGAATCAAGAAAACGACACAACGAAATGATCCAAAGAAAATGGGACCGTAGAACGTAAAAAAAAAATCGAGACAAATCGTGCAACAAGGTGGTGCGCATGAACACCGAATTTGTGGTGCTCCATTACAAAAATATTTTATTAGCGAAAACAAAATTTTTTTTTAAATTTTAGAAAAAAAAATATTAATTTAAATTATTTAAAAATTTATAAGAAAAAAAATATAGAAATTTAAAACAAAACAAAAAAAAATAAAATCGTACCTCACCTTCATCTAGGGCACTCTGTAGGACTCTGTAGGGGTTGCGGTGTCTCATCGAAAAAAATTACAAATGACCGGTTGGCCACCTGCGAGTTGCGGGGCCTCTCTCCGATACCAACCACAACTAGCCGGTTTGCTTGAGCGATTTGGCTTTTGGTAGCCGTCCTGCCACAGTCTCAACGCTCGAACCGTTGCGGATTCAAATTTTACGAAAATTTGACCTTGATCGGCCACCGCGTTGACTCCTCGATACCGTATGTGAATAATGAAATGGTCTCAATTGACCGTCCTTAAATAAAATGCGGTGGCGTAACTGTTGCGGCACATTCACCGTTTTATAATCGAATACAACCGTTGGACATCCTTTGCCTTGATTTGAAAAATGAGTGGCCTCAACTGGCCACCCGTATGTTGCGGTGCCTTCCACCGTTATCACAAAACATATTTTACTGACCTCGTGGTTGATGTGTGTGTTGTCGATAATGCTGAATAGAACATCGTTTTAAATGGATTGGGAGATGCTATATCCATAAAATTATGAAAAATTCCGGGGGTCTTCGATAAATTATAGCATACCGCTTTATTATGGCAATTGGCAGATATAGCACAACACACTACTAAATTATTTAATTAAAAAAAAACACTTTTATTGCCATATCGAGAAAAAATATGATGAGCGTTTCTCTGCTTTCTCTGCAACCGTTGGACATCCTTTGCCTTGATTTGAAAAATGAGTGGCCTCAACTGGCCACCCGTATGTTGCGGTGCCTTCCACCGTTATCACAAAACATATTTTACTGACCTCGTGGTTGATGTGTGTGTTGTCGATAATGCTGAATAGAACATCGTTTTAAATGGATTGGGAGATGCTATATCCATAAAATTATGAAAAATTCCGGGGGTCTTCGATAAATTATAGCATACCGCTTTATTATGGCAATTGGCAGATATAGCACAACACACTACTAAATTATTTAATTAAAAAAAAACACTTTTATTGCCATATCGAGAAAAAATATGATTAGCGTTTCTCTGCTTCCCAATTTTAGCACCCAAAAAAAAACTTTTCATTCGTTAAATTTTCCTCAAAATACAATTTTATTTCGGATTTTTATTTTTTTATAGATATTACACCAATTTATAACTATCAAAAATTATCAACAAAAAAAATTTTAATTTTATCAGAAAAAAAAACGAGAATCAAAACTCAAAACGTTCTATTTTTTTTTACTAAATTACAGTCAAGATTCAAGACTCTTCTCCACACATCTTCAAAAACTTCTCACCCGCAGACTCAAAGAACAAATCGCATACCACACAAACCTTCTATGTGGAATGTGTTTTTTTCCTGTTGTTGTTCTCCCTTTTTTTTCGTACGCGTCACTCTCGCACTCCCTCCAACACGTATATAAGGAAAAAGAGAACAGCCAAAAACACATTCTACGTTGTCTCGCTATTGCACGCACACACCCGGCGCACATTGGTTTTGCTCAGTAATTTTATCCGACGCTCACGGGAATCAACATACAGACATTTACAATCCAACAGCACAGCAAAGAAAAATATTAGTACTAAAAGTACCCCATGCTCAACAACAGGTGACACTGTAGCCAAACAAAATACTCTGCTCATCATGGTATTTTATTTTAAATTAGACAATTAGATCTTCTGTCCTTTAATAGAATAGACCAAATATACAAAATTTAACAAAATCGAGTATGATAGATATATCTATTTATTACAGTAGTAAGTAAACACTACAGACCACGCAATAGCTTCAAAACATTTTTACTCAATTTTTAAACGGTGATCCTCCAAACGGTGTTATAAAAATTACAGAAAAGGTGGATCAATATTTTTATTTATTTTATTTATTTATAAATGGTGCCTACCAGTAACACTCGTTGAAACAAAACAATTGGTAAACGGTTACGGCACTTAAGCTCGACTACAAAAGATTATATAAAGCTTTCTTGAATGAATCTGTCGACAAGTGATAATCAAAAGCTTCATAGACCTTGTTATGTACCGTAGTCCGTTACCGCTCGGTCGATAAATAAAGCTCTATCGCGTTGACGCATTCGACGTTCGGGAGCATACAAGTTGATACGTGCTAGTAACTTGATACAATCGACACGGGAATTAATGATATCGCACACAAAGAGCACGAAAGTTACATCTCGCCGATTATCTTATTAGTCAAGGCAATGAAGCACTAAAAACGCCAAAGATAGGAAAATTTTTCGACAGCACGTAGAGAGTTGCGATTTTTAGCATTCGGTGGCAAAAACGATTTAGATCATTCCTACCTAGGTGTTACCCTTTAGAAACCTCTGAGTGCATTGCTGCAGCCACAAATGCAGCCAAAAAATTCCTTGGAAGGCCTTTCCGCCAATTTTATAACTTCGTAAAAAAGAGGCAAAACCGGCTCAATTTGGTTATTCGGGGGTTTTTGGGGTCGCTGATCACGATTATGATGTTCAAATCGACCTCCAGGTCACCTGGGGGTCAGGAATACCGATGAACGTCATCTCCGTGGAACACTTCAGGAATTTCGTGCGCTGAAGGGCAGAAATTCGGTATCTGGGGGTTTTTTGGGACGCTGAACCCAGATATGGCATCGGGCATTTTTAGCACCACTTGATAAAATATGAAAAATATTTGCTATGTCACGGTAACTTTTCCCCGATAATTTTGCTTCAACAAGAAGCTGTTTGGAATGTAGCAGTAAAATTTTCATTATTCCCTATTTAAGTAATAGAAATTGACCCCGACATCCTCTTCCATAGAATATGGGCATTAAAAAATGGTGATGAAGAAATTGCAGACTACCTCAAGTGGGAGTTGTCTCTTTTGCCTCAGTCATACTTCAACAATTTTGGAATGCTGAAGAATACAAAGTCCGATTTGTATTCATTGTTCACAGAAACTTCAATGAATATTCGTGATCCTGAAAGAACACTTTTTGTTGTGGATGGAGGATTACTCATCCACAAAGTAAGATGGACAATCGGACGAACATTCTCGGAAATTATGGAAAATTACGTCAAGTATATTTTGAACCATTACGGCCAACGTGTGATAGTTATTTTTGATGGTTACCAAACCGTCAGTACCAAAGAATCTGAAAGAAACCGCCGTGGTAATCAGGTAAGTTCAGCAGATGTCTGTTTTACTGAAAATATGACCTTACAAATCCAACAGGATAAATTTTTACAAAATAAAAATAATAAAAATAACATTATAAAAACGCTCCGGGCTAAACTAACCACAGCTGGGATAGTTTCTGAGCAATGTGCAGCGGACGCTGATCGTACAATTGTAACGACAGCTGTGCAAAAATCCAGAGACTCATCGACAAAGATAGTCATTGTCAGCGAAGATATAGACATTGCCGTATTATTGACCGCACTCTGCCCGGCAGATAATGAAATATTTCTACAAAAACCCCCAAGGGTCAATAAACCTGAAGAAATATACTCTTCAAGCAGCTTATCTCATATTCCTGTTGTCGCAAAAAATATTTTGTTGCTACACGCGATAACGGGATGCGATACAGTATCTGCAACATATTACCAAGGAAAAACAAAATTGTTCAAGACTTTCCAGAAATTCCCAGACCTTGAAGTTCATGCTGCGAAGTTCAAGACAGCTGGTTTCGGTGCTCCACCTGCATTCAGGAAGCCGAATGTTCCTGAGGAGGACAAGCCCAAGTGGGACCAGTTAATAGAAAAATATCGATTCAAAATGTATGCAAAAAACGCTGTGAGGGGGAAAGTTAATTTAGCTAAGATTCTCCCCACATTAGACGCAATTCAGCAACACTTGAAAAGGATCTATTTTCAAGTGCAAGATTGGTTGCATGGGGATCAGGTGACCATGGACCCAACAGAGTGGGGGTGGAGCCATCAAGCTGATACACTGGTCCCTTTCCAAATGACGCAAAAACCTGCGCCCCCCCAATATTATGGGCCAATATTATCTCATATTTTGTGGATGAGCAGGACAGTGTAATCTCATGACTTGCAGTTGTAGGAAGCACGGCCTGCCTTGCAATCTTGCCTGTAAAAATTGTGAAGGCTCAACTTGCACCAATACTGAAAGATATTCAGTCGAAAGCGTAATTGCAGCAGAGAGAGAGGCCTTAAATGGGTCAGTGGATGACGAAGAAAATGAACAGATTAAAAATGTGTCACTTGATGCAGAATTTGATATTTAGTTACGGTCTTGAAAATCGAAGTTGAAGATTAATGAGATGAGGTTGAGTCACGGGTGGATTATACTTGATTTGAGTTCAATAAAAAATTTCGAAATGTCAATTACATGAACATGGACTTGGTATTCATTCTCTTCCTTTCCTACATCTTTATTTACAGGGAGATAAATCAACGACCCAAAAAACCTGTATGAGGAATTTCAGTTTGTCTTGTTGGATGCTGTCAGGGGAAGCCATAGAGATGACGTCCGGAGTGAGGTTACACTCCAGGTGCCGGTAGGATGTTCACCGATGCCATATTCGAATTCAGCGACCCAAAAGACCCCCCGTAACGATTTTCAGTTTGTCTGATTCCATTCTGTAAGGAAAAGCCAGGAAGATGACGTCCAGGGCCAGGTCAGGCGCACCAGGTGCCCGTGGGGTCTTCGCCGATGTCATAGCTGGGTTCAGCGGCCCAAAAAACCCCCCGTGACGATTTTCAATTTCAAGGCACGGAGATGACGTTCAGGGCCAGGTCAGGCGCACCAGGTGTCCGTGGCGCCTTCGCCGATACCATATCTGGGTTCAGCGTCCCAAAAAACCCCCAGATACCGAATTTCTGCCCTTCGGCGCACAAAAATCCTGAAGTGAACGCTAAACGTCGTAGCGCGAACAAAATAAACTGTTTCTGGATACTCTCAATCCTCACAGAATGACAGTGGTAGGTGGGTGACCAAACAGGAGGCGCATGCTCCAAAATAGACTGAACGAAGCAGACGTGTAATGATGTCAAAAAGTGAACGGGTCAATAAAGGCCTTGCAGATTCGTTTAATGAAACCAAGCGTGATGTACGACAACGAAATAATGGCAACAACATGTCTGGTAAATATAGCATCAGATTCCAAGATCCGAAATGAACCCGACCCGATCAATGGTTTCGTTGTACAGTTGATATTGATAAAAAAACACGCGAGCAGATACGGGAGAAAGAAAGAGTTTTGCATTTGCTCACGTTTAAAGGGAGTATGTTGTTAATTGTCCAAATGGAAAAGCGGTTTAAGTCATCTTGACGCATTTCGCAGTCTATGTCATCCGCGAAGAGGAGGCAGTTGACACACTTAAAACATTTTACAATGTCGTTAACAATAAATGAAAATAACGGTGGACCGATATGGCTACCCTGAGGCACGCCGGATGGCGCCCGTAATAATGGGGAGAAAGAATTCAGAATCCTAACGGATTACCAACAATCTGAGAGGTAAGAACGCAACCAGTCGATGGGAATGAAATGACAAACGAGACTCTCCAACTTGCTTATAAGAATAGAGTGATCAATCACATCGAAAGCCTCTGCGAAGTCTGTGTAGATAACCACAAGCTGCTGCTTGGAGCTTAGACTGTCAAATAAATTACCACAAAAAGATGACTGTACTCAAAGAGTTTGGGTAAGACAGAGAGGATGGTGATTCCACGGTAATTACTTACCTCACTTCAATTACCCGCCTTGAAAAATGGATGAACACATGAGCTTTTCCAGGGAACCGGAAAAAACCACGGTGGAGGCTTTCGTTAAAGAAGAAAGTAACTGCAGGGGCCAGACGCTCCCTTACGAACGACAAGAAGGAGCAGTTAATTCAAAATCTCCTGTTCCGTAAAATTGAAATGATTAAATACAATGGAGGTGGAAGTATTAGAAGATCCGGTGTCTGTCGACCAAGGCGGCTTATAAACCGATGCAAGGAATTTGGTAAACAAATTGCAAATGTCGGATGGCTGACTGGCGATAGAGGCCTGGTAAGATATATTCGACGGAAAACCAGATGCTTTTTTCTTACTGTAAATGAAGTTCTAAAATTTTTTTGGGATTAGATGTCAAAGTTGCTCTATTGTCAAATTGTTCAGAATGTCTCCTCTAAATAACGGAATTTCTGCAGTTCAGCCGTTAGGCAACAAAGTATGTTAGGCCGATTCCTTAGGTTGCAAAATCCTATAAGAGACCCTAAAGAATTAAAATTATCTAAAATGTGGGATCATCAAACAATAAATAACATTGTCGAGCTTCAAAAGGCAGAACCCACTGAAAGTAGCTTCATAAGAATTAGTAAAGGAGGATATGAATAATCTCAAAGCCCAAGCGGTTTTGGCATTTTTATTTGCAAACCTAAAAGTTCAGATAAAAGAAGTCGAAAGAGGAAATAAAGATGTTGCGTTCTTAACAAAATACCTACAAAATCCAAATTTGAACACAAAAAAAATTTTGGATGGCAAATGAGAATGCCGCCCCTGTGGCAAAGTGGTCAGCATGCTTGCTCCAGCGAGCGGAGGTCCCGGGTTCAATTCCCGGCGGTGACAAGGAAATAATTTTCACGGCTGGTTTAGGATCAATGAATTAATCACTCATTAACCGGCATGAAAATGTGATTATGAAACCTCATTTGAGGCGGCCAAATCCCTTGATGGGATATAGTGCCAGAGAGAGAGAGAGGATGAGAATGCGCGGTCAAAAACCGATATGAATCATTTTGCGAAAAAACTGCTGCGGTGATTATACGGAACAGAACTAGAAAGTGAAATTAATGTGCTTGATGTTGGTGAATGCTTGGTGGATTTCTAACCGACCATTTTTTTAAAATTAGTATGTACTTCAATTGAACTAAATTTGTTCGTTATTGTACCTTTTGTAAATTTATGTGTAGATTTTGTCTTACAACAATGAAGTAAATAGTTACCTGAAACAAAATAAAAGTCTTGCCTTGTCCCGAATCCCAGGAATTCCCGGGAACGCTGAAAATATTAATCCCGTTTTTCGGGAATTCAAAATAATCAGGAATGGGCAATCCCTAGTGGATATATTGTTCTCCGGATAACTAGTGCTGGATGATGCTGATCTTTCATGAATAGCTCAGCTAGCATTTCAACTGCGGCTGTTAATTTGAACATTTGTCTGAAAGATATTGGGGAGCGAGAACAACTTTTCATGGCCCCCATATTTGGGGAAAGGTATTTTGGGCATATATATTGTCACAACTTCTGGGTCTTTTAAATATTTTTAGCCATAATTTCGAATTCATCTATGCAATATAATTTTGCCGTCCGTTAATATTTAAATTCATTTTAACTTGCTTCAATAATATTTTATTTTTTATTTCAGAACTACCCGATCGACGACCAATGCTTTGGACATCTCACGATCGATATGAACCGGGTGATGTGTTAAAAGCAAATTGTAGTTCGCCACCGTCACGACCAAAAACAGAGTTAACACTAACACTCAATAATATTGTGGTGAGTATACATAATCAAAAACATATATTTTTTTATTATTCAACATCCTTTGGTACATAAACAGGATCACCCACTTTAATATAACCCGACCGCGTTAATCCAAAATGAACACCTAAAATTGGTGAATTACCCGTAATTTCACGCAATCTATATTCACGCAATGTTTTCAATGGTTCATCGTCCTCGCGCCTTGTTCCTTGCGGCGTAATTTGTGTAAAATTGCATCGAGCACATGGCCGCACGTATTTCAAGCATACATCTTCGCCGATTTTAACCCATTTCCAGGAATCCTCGGCAAACGCCTTTGGACCCTTAACGATAAAATTGGGCCGAAATTGAATCACTGGGACTGGATTCTTAAGTTTCGAATTTAAATCATCTACGGAATTTTGATTAAAAATCATGTAACTGGATTCATCTTGGAGCGCACCAACATCATTTTGTGTATAGAATTCAGGAAATAGTTTTTTATTTTTCTTGCTGATGGGTTGCGCCGGTTTCTTATACGGGAAATACATTAACCGAAAACCAGTTTTTTCGTGTAAAATAAATTCGGAGAACCATTCTGCCACCACATCACCACAATCAATCAAATTAATTTTCCCACTCCAAATTGTCGTCTTAGTTTTCGAGTTTTTCAATATTTTTTCTAGATCGACACTAATCTCGGGCATATTTGGTGCATTTATTAGTAATTTATTATACTGAAAGCTCGGTATTATCGTCACCATTTCTGGATGGCGATGTGCTGCTATACAATGTCCTTCCAAATCTGTTACCATAAATGTTCGATCGTACAAATTATTGTGTTCGATACCGAGCACGGTACAATTTACGGCCGAATATCGTATTGGGCCGCACGATTTTATCGGGTAGCTTATAATTTCGGTAAGATCACCAACATAAACCCAATCTTTTGGTGCAATATGTTTATTTCGTCGCTGGTACAAAATTAGCGATGATACTACAACGGCGGCCGCCGTTCCAATACCGGCCGCGATCAGTACCGATCGATTACTCACTAAAAACCATAATAATATAATTAATAAGTATAATAAGAACAGGCACTAATTAATTAACATATACTTAGATCGCTATTCGCCATGATCGTTATGTGATCAATTAATTAACAATAACACAGGGACTTGAAACGATTAAAATAAAAATTAGCGATCGTCTGATCGCACACAATCGATGTTCACACTTTGACGATTCAAATTACAATTGGCATGACATTAAAAATTAAATTTTATATCGGTTAGCTGTGTATACGAAAGTTAAGATATTTTGTTTATTTATAAATAATACAGGGTGGCATATAAAACATAAAACGATTTCTTATCGTAAAACATCAACTTTAACAAGTCTTTTTGTATGCGGGATCGCCTAAAAGTATTCTTTGTATTGTTACGAGTATATCGAAGGAAACATTTAATGAATTAAGAGGAAAATGATTTTTCGTTTTCGTTACGAGAACAAAACAAACACAACAACTGGAAAATTTTAATTGATAAAGATTTTATCTCATTATCGCATCTCTATTGTTTACTGTACAGTGTACATAACAACAACAACAAAAACAATGAAATTAAGAATTTTTAAATTTCTTATGTATAATAATTTTATATTTCATGAGTGGTTTTATGTGCAATGTAGATAGTAAAATTTATGTTTTACCGGACAAGTGGAACAGTGGTTAAAGCTTGAGAAACTTGGACCGGGAGGTACTGGGTTCGAATTAGAGGCTAGATGCAAATCAAATTTTCATCATGGATCACAATCGGTGATGTTAATAAACACAACTAAGACCCTCTGTTGGAGTGCAGAATTCAGCACCGACCCGTTCATATAAAGAAAAAAAATCCGGAACTGACCTAAATTAATGAGATGTTGCGTAATTTTATTGCATGCACAGGCTGTGGACAGCTTTTGGTAAATAGTCGAGATATTGTTGAAGTGTGCGGTTGTAATCGGTCCATTATTTTATTTCCCAGTGTGCAATTTTCCAGTGTGCGGAAAATATTGTTTAAAATCAATACTAAATTCCTTTTTTCAAAATATCAGAGACACAAAAATGTCGATTTTGAAATAATTGTCTTTCTCTTCCTGTTTCGCGGTAATATTTTTTTTATAAGTTTTGTTTGCTCGACATAGAGAAACTTTATTTTTATTTATACAATTAATCAAAAAATCGACAAATCCACATAGAAAGATTATATAGAATGAATATACGCATCTGTCAAGCGTCACAAATTCGGAGGGCAAAAGAGAAAGCGAAAAATCAACAGGGCCGTATTTAGAATCTTTTTTCAAATCGAAATCATTTTTATTCCTCCAAATAAGTTGCGTTTACTCAAATGGCAATAAGTTACGCTCGATGTGTACCTACAATTAGAACTAAATAAATTTTATTTTACCACCATCATGTTTTGTATTTAGTTTGCTGTTTAGGAATATACTCATTTTCGCACCTTCCAAGAAGAAGGCATAATCGACAGCATATTAAGAGTGGTTGGTGTAATTTATTGGTTGCAATAGAAAAAAAAAACGAAAAGTAAGAGAAAGTATTGAAATAAAAAACAAGGCGCAAATTAATTGTCCTTAATTAAATTGCCTATAGTAATGACGTCATAGGCAGCAGCGAATCATTTTCCCTACAATAACCGCGATATACTAAATAACTTACGGAAAGTAATACCAACAACAAAAATGATTTACTCTTGCCAAATAACTAATACTAAATTAAACTAATTAAACAAAAGAGTAAAATATAATATCCAAATAGTTAAATAAAAAAATTTAGGAAAAATTTATAATAATAATATAATTTTAATGAAATCTCTTACTATCTAATGGCCGCGGCCGTTATCCATTATGTGCCATTGAAGAATTACAGCGCATCCCCAATAGAATTCCTTTCTCCCTTTTCCTTACACAAAAATATGAAAAAAAAAAAATTTTTCTCAAATTTTTCTTCATACTTTTCTGTAAGGAAAAAGGAAAAAAGCAGGATTCTAAAATTCGCTCTATAAAATATATTATTCTTTCTTTACTGATCGAGAGAATAGAAAGCCAAATTTTACTGATTATATTCATCTTGCATAGAATAGAAAAGAAAAATATGTATTCTCTATTCTCACTGTAGTGTGATATTCTATTATCCATTCTCAAAGAAATATGAAAAGTAAAACGAAAGATTAAAATTAAAAAAATAAAATTTTGTTTTAGTTCTCACAAACAAAAAAAAAAAAAAATTGGATAGTAAAATCAATTGACACTCATGGAAAAATTTTTACTCTAAGGCCCTTTTCCAATTACCGACTTATTTCAGACTTATTTACTTATTTGACGCCATCTTGAATAAGTCAGTCAATTTGTTCCAATTCATTGTACCGACTTATTTGTGACGTAATAACAAAAAAACAAAACGCAATTTCTATTATATGGAGGAAAAAAATTTCTTGACATAGTGGTCGTTGCTACTAGATTTGAAAAAAAAACTGCATGTATTACATTTAGTCAAGGCACCTTTTTGGAGACATTTCTGTGTAGACATACTTCTTCAAATGAGTCTCCTCGCAAGGTGACTTATTTGAATAAGTCGGTGTCCACAAATAAGTCGGTAATTGGAAAAGGGCCTAAAATACAAATGCAAGGAGCAAACAGTAGAAAAATAGAATTTCTGATCTATTCGAACATCGATCTATTTGTTTTTTTTTCATTATTTATTTTCAATTTTGCCAGTTGCCAAAGCCCGTAAAATTTTTTTTGTTGTTTTTGTGGTCAGTGTGTAAGTAATAGTGCGTGTAAGCAACCATCTTTTGTTGTTTGTTTTTTTATGCATATTTTGTTTGAACACACTTGTGGCACACATGCAACATGTTTGTTTGACGGGCACACAAAATGGTATGCTCAATTTCGACAAATAGCTGCCGCACATAAGAACGCACATGTCTTTGTTCATGATCAAAGCTTCGTAGCGTATCTCGTCGTTCATTTTAAGCTCATAATTCGATGTTGCAGTGCGAAATCGATGCGAAATGTCATCAGTCATCTTGTCTTTGTGTTTGTTCCATAATTTCAATGCGTTCGATGGATTACACGACGCTATGATGATGGCAAACAATGTACGAATTAGACTTGCCGCTGCACAAACAGTGGCATCCGCGAGTGTTGAGTATCAATGTGAGTCGTTTTCCAGTAAGATCAGACGAAGCAAGCCTTTCGATAAGTAGCGCATAACGCACCATCTACAGTAAAAAACGAAAATAAAAGCATTCGTCTTGTCGTAGTAAACACACGGTCAAGCGTATCAGTCGAATACACATCGACGTATCCTGCAACATTTTGACCTTTCTTTCGTCGTTGAAACTTCTTCGTCGACAGGTTTCAAGTATGCTAGTGTGGCCTTTCGCAGTAAAGTAAAATTCGTGCGAATGGATCGCTTTGGCAAATTTCGGAGAAATTGCTCGCTGTGCTGCATTAGCTTCCGTGAAATATATACACGTTGTCCATTCTCCAAGTGTACCGACAAATGTTGAACAGTGGGATAACGTTCGTGTATTGCAAATGAGAAAATACGTCAACTCGCCTCATTAAAACTGACATAACGGCCCAATTCGCATCTTAAGACTTCGTCATTTGCATCCGGAGCAGCAATGCCGAACACTCTCAGGTTGCTACCTTCGTTCACGTATTTGCAGACATATTTAATGAACTTAATGGAGCTACGGTACTCAATATTTTCATGTGTTTTTGGAATGTTTTCGATAGAAGGTTGCAATACGGCACGGTTCAGCGATTATTTTTCGATTTTCCTAATTTTTCGACTTTACCTGTGAATTTTCAAAAATTTTTCTTACGTATGAACCATCTTCTGGCAATTGCGAACACAACAATAAATCGTTGAGCCAAATCAGTTCAGCCGTTCTCAACTAAAAAACATTCCGAATTTTCCGGTAGATTTTCCCAAAATTTTCTTTCGTAAGAACCGTCTCCTTGCAATCGCGAACAAAACAAAAAAAGATTGAGCCAAATCGGTTTAGCCGTTCCCAACTGAAAAACATCATTTTTCGATTTTCCAAATTTTGCGACTTTTCCGGTGGATTTTCCCAAAATTTTCTTTAATAAAAACTATTTCCTGACAATTGCAAACACAACAAAAAAGAATGAGCTAAATCGGTTCAGCCGTTCTCAACTGAAAAACATCATTTTTCGATTTTCCGAATTTTGCGACTTTTCTGGTTAATTTGCCCAAAATTTTCTTTCGTAAGAACCATTTTCTGGCAATTGCGAACACAACAATAAAAGATTGAGCCAAATCGGTTCAGCTGTTCTCAACTGATGCGCGCACATACATTTTTTACACGATTTTTATATATCCCTTTTGCTGCGCGCTAACACAATGTGTCGATACGGCAAAAGTATCATGTCAAAAATTTATTTTTGTATGTGTTTTCAACAAACTTACCCATTTATGTTTTCCTTTCAAACTTATTTTCGTCCGAAAAAAACACTATAACTATACTCACCATTGTGTTGGTGTAGTTCAAATTAAGCGAATTTTTTTTATCGAAAACGCCATTACGTACTATGATTTTTTTACTCACACATTTGTGTGGTTTGGATTTAAATATAGCATTTTTTTTTTTTTTGGTTGAAAAAGGGATATATTATCTTTGATGTTGTAGCTTTGATGGTTGATGCAAGAAGAATTTCTATTTTACTTTTTTTACAATTATTTGACATATATGCTATTATGTAGACGATTATGATTTTAATTTTGTACATAGTTTGCCGAAATTCTACACAACTTTTATTTATAGTAGTATGTCACCAACGCCATCTATTGACAATAATCCGAAGGGACTGTATAAATGAATGATCATTGTCGAAATACAATTTTCATTGGTGGTGGGTGTTAAGTGTATTTACATGTAAAATTCCTATACAAAATGCAATTTTGGATTTTCTGATTTTTTTGAGTTTCCAAATTTTCCTTTGGGTTTTGGCAAATTTTCTTCGATTTTCCAATTTTTTCGAGTTTCCGGATTTTCCTTTGGGTTTTTTCCGATTTTTTTATTTTTTCCTAAGCCGCCACTGAATTGAGACGAACAAAGCAAAAAAAAAGGCATTCAACCTCTGGTGGGGTTCGAATCCAGTACCTCCCGGCTCAAGCACCGAAACAATACCACTTTTTTTTTTTTTTAGATAATATAATTCTTTATTTACAGCTTTATAAGATTTACAATATTTTTGAAGATTAAAGAATATTACAAGAAATATCAAAGCATTATTATTACAATAGAGAACCTCTGATCCAAGTGGTTTCTCATGTTAGATGCATTAGTTTTTATAAAATTTTTTGTTGTTGTCATTAAGTTTTTAATTTAAGATTAATAAATTGAATCATTATGGGGATATTATTTGTTGGCTTATAATTTGCTGTGTTTAAAACTTGCCAATTACTATGTCTTTAAAATTAGCTAAATTAGAAAATTTGAGCTACTTAGATGCTAAAAATAAAAATACGTTCTAGTGTTGTGATCCCCACCAATATTTTCGTATCGTTCCTTCGTATTTATCAGTTTCTTTTTTTCTGAATGCTGTACTGAACCTCATAAAGTTATCTGGGTTTGAAAATTTGTCAGGGTCAAATCCTTTTTCATTTGGTTTTCTATTGATGTGATATATTAATGGAGTTTGGTCTAGGTTCTGAATGAATCCTTTTTGGTCTAATATGATAAATGCTTCTGGTCCCGGTATGTTATTAGGTTGAATGCTATTTATCAGGCTTGTCGGATCGGTGTAGTATGGACCGTATATGAGGCTATTGGTTGTGTTGTTCGTAGATCTTTGAATGTGGTTCCTTATTAACTGAATAGTGTATATATCAATTCTATCAGCTTTGAATTTTGAATATATATTTTTGTTGGACATGTAATGCTTATTTTCCTAGGCAATGACGAATGCATTTTCCCTATTCGTTTTACGTTACTGTCGATGTTTTAAGAGTAGAATATTTTTTTGTGACTTATGAATGCTCTTTTGGCTTTAGTGAGTTGAATGTTGATGTGTTCATTTATGTAATAGAAACGGTCCAAGTGTATTCCCAGATATTTTACTATAGGTTTGCTTTATATTCTCTCGTTGTTTATTCTTATATTAAATGATTTCCAATTTGTAGCTGTATCACTGGATGCTTTTTGATATGGCCTACGAAATAGTATCGATTCAAATTTGTTTTCGTTTACTTTTATACGCCAAGCACGTAGAAAGTCGACAATAAAGTTCACTGCTCCCTGTAGTTTTTCCTGAATTATTATGATTTTGGGGCTTGCTGTATACACTACACTATATCATCTGCATATGCTTTGGTTTGTATTCCCCCTGAGTTCAGTTTTTCGTTTTCTATCAGATCTTTAGTATAAAGATTAAATAGTAGTGGGGCTGTGATTGAACCTTGTTGTAGTCCGTTATGGATATTGAAAGTATGCGTTGAAAAATTTGTGCCGTTTGTGATTACGAATTTCCTCTCGTATATTATCCGTAAAAGATTTGGTTTGAATTTTAGTTTGTTTAATTTATACAGTAATCCGTCTAGCCACACCGATTCGAATGCTTTTTCCATATCGATTAGCGCAGCTCCAGTGCAAGTTTTGTTATTGAGTTTATAACATATGTCTGAAGTTAGCTTTGTGACTGCGTGTATAGTTGAGTGTTCGTGTCTGAAGCCGAACTGATTATCTGGCATGAGATTGTGTTTTAGGTTATGATCTTCTATTTTGTTCCAGATTATTGCTTCGTATATTTTGCTTATATTTGACAGAAGACTAATTGGTCTATAACTTTCTGGATTTGAACTCTCTTTATTCTTTTTCAAAATTGGAAAGATTTTTGCAGTTTTCCAACTATTTGGGAAAGACATGTTGTTTAGCAAATTATTGAAGAGTGTACATAGTTCAACTATTAGGTTATCAGGCAGATGTTTCAGCGCTATACTTGGGATTCTATCCAGTCCATATGATTTTTTTATTATTAATGCATTTTAGCATAACTTTCAATTCTGATTTACACTCACTTTTGTGTACGTGGTGTTTGCTGTGCGATTCCAAAGGATTTTTAAGGGAAGTGTTTTTATTTTTTTTAGAACTATTTTTTTTTTTTATTTTTATTTTTTTTTTTCATGTTTTATTGAATTTTTAATTTAAATTTTAAATTTTAGTTTTATTTATTTAAATGTGTTTTATTAATTGTTGTAATAAGAAAAACGCATTTATAATATATCGTCGTAGTAGTGATATGGTACGGTTTGCGTGTATGTGAGTGAGAGTTGTGTCCTTTTCGTTAGTATGAACAAGAAGAATATATATTTAAAAATGTAAAAGAGAAAATATTCTTGTTTTTATGTACATAGATTTTTTTTTGTATATACTGTTGTATGTATAAAAAGAATGCGGTGTGTTTTATCGTGATGATCAAAAATAAAAAGGATCATTGAAATTACGATGCGTATTCGCGCGTGTGTGTTTTTGTTACTATGGGAATTGTATTTCCGAATATTTTTTTTTTGTTTTGAAATGAATGAGCAAATTTGTATATGATAATATGGTATATACATATAAGTGAGTGTGTGTATTACGTATGTATGTAAAATGTATATATATCCAGAATCTTCTTAAATATAAGTCGTGCTAACTCGACACATATGAAATAAATAATAACTAAGTAAAGATGTATTGGAATTTTTTTTTCCATAGTAATTTTTTTTTAAATAACTAAGTATGTATAAGTGTGTTGATGCAGAAACAAAAAAAAAACTCAAATTTACGTTGCATTGTTAGTGTAACCAACACACTCTTTGTTAGTTTTTTTTTTGAATAGGTATCTGTCAATGAGAAGAGTAAGCAGGACTTATATTAAAGTGGATTCTGATATATCCCTTTTCTTGCCAAATAAAGTTTTTTTGTTTTGTTTTAATTTGAGTCGAGCCTACACAAATGTGTGTGTAAAAAATTACAGGTTGTATTGTCTTTCGGATTTTAACGGATCTTAGTTAAATCGGAATTATTTTTGAAAAACATTATAATTTGATAATACATATATAAATTATATAACATACTAATTATTTGTTTTTGATAACATTTTAATTATTTTACTATTACGGTTTTAGTGTTATTTTTCGGACGATTTCAGTGGAATGCATAAATGTGTGTGTTGGTCCAGAATTCATTCCAAAAATAAGTTTTTGACATGATTCTTTTGCCTTACCCACACAATTGTGATGGCAGGCAGGAAAGGGCATGTGGATAATATGTATATGTATATATAATTGACTGTTTTTATTTATAATTTTTTTAATAATTAGTTTAATATATTATTGTATATGTGTAAAATCCATTTATCATTTATGTTATTGTGTAAAATATTTTCGATGTGCATATCCATATTGCGGTTGCTTGAATCCGGTAGCTTCTTCGTTTCTTTGTACTTTACCTATACAATTATAAGTTTTATGGGTGGGGTGATCGAGACGGGCAGGGGTTGCCGCGGTGTGGAGGTACACGATGTTATATTGGGTGAACTATGCGAAGACTTTTTAAAGTGATTTTTTCCGACATTTTTTTACACATACATAGAAATTTATCGATGAGCTGGGACTCATGTGACGTGTGTGCGCGTGAATGTTTTTTTTTTTTTTTTTGAGGTTAGAAACCGGTCTCAACTCAAATGTGTCGTCGTGTGATTTCCCCAATGTAATTTAAATGCATGTATGTATTGTAATAATAATATGTACATGCATTGATAGGTGTTATTATTATTTATTTATTTTTTTACAGTCTATTTAACTGGTTTATAATTTATTTAATTAAATTATTTTACTCTATAATAATTAATAATGCGCGGTAACAATTTGTATTTGGAAAAGTTTTAAAGATTTGTTTCGCCGTGGTATGGACGGGAGACACAACTCAAAAAAATGAACTTTTTCCGTTAATTCACTAGTAGGATGCGCAATATTAGTATCCATATCCCTCAATAAAAACAGTTTTGTTTTTCCTTCATCGAAAATGATAGAGCACAAAGTGCCATTCTTCGTTTTATGATTTTGGAATCTAATAACGTAATTAGCATTTTTTGTTTTTGCTCTCCTACAAAATTTTAATTTTTGAGTTGTGTCTCTTTTTCATGTCATGAGCGATATGTATTACGGCATGGCAAAGGAAAAATGGTTTTTAATTTTTATTTTCGTTGTAATTGTAACGACAAGTATATCTTTGATGTGCCTCGGGCTATTAATGTTGGTTATTTTTTTAGATTGCTTACTGCTGGCACTCTTTTCTATGAAAGAATTTATCCGACTCAACAATATTTCTCGAAACAGGTTCACAATTGCATGGGAACGTCAGACACAAGTATTGATGAGTTCTAAATCCTATTCAATGACTTGCTCATGCACCAATTATGTAAGAAGCATTCCGCGTGGTTTTATTTTCCGTTTGTGCCATCACCTCACGTAAACCTTGATCGTTTTTGAATGACTGAGATGTGCGAAATTGTCTCAGTAATCTATTTCTAGACAGTATACTGCAGAAGATGCATAAATTAATTTTTGGGTATGAATTGGGCTGGATTGGAATTCTAGCAAATTTTAGTTTTGGGAAGCTGGATTTGACTGGTTCATCTCTTGGCGGGTTAAGCGAAGTTTGTTTCAGCTATGGTGAATAAACGAACTGGATAGTTAATTGGCCGATTGCTTTTGGATTTGCTTTGTGGAAAGATCCAGAACTTCATCCGGGATTTATGTTGGAGTCGCAATTTAGCTCAACATACCAGATTCGAACATGATTGATTAATAAATTGCTTAGGACGGTCGAATTCCAAAACTTCGCTATATACCATTTTTAAATCCCCACAAAATTCTGAATACCTGATTTGACAATATATATATTTTTTAATATGATTCCCAAGGTCCATTCAGAATGGTCGAATTGTAGAACTTCATCAAAAAGACATGTTAAAATCCCAATTTAAGCTGACCTTTCTTATTAGAATCCTATCCCAGCACTGCAAAATGAAGGTTAAAGTTGTAGGTTAGGAGGCGGCCTGGTTTAATTCGTTATATCCGAATCCCAAAATTTAGTCAAATTCAGCTTTGTACATTGAATTTGATCATCATTTGTTGAGAAATGGCCTAGTTCCACTGAGCATAATGTTATAGTGCCAATCCAATTCTACATACCATATTTGACAGAAATTGGTTGAGGAACGATGAAGCTCCATTGCCATGCTCGGCATAATATGTCCTGTGCAGTATAAATTACTTGGTAATTAATCGAATATGTAACATTGCCTTTGGGATGCCTCACATATTTTTTATTAAATACTTATGGATTTTAGAGTAATTTTTAATATTGTAATTTAAACAATTATGGTTTCAGGAAATTCTACTTTAAGTTGTGGAATTGCATTATTATTAAATTAATAAATGTTTATATTATTTAGGAAGCCGGAAAATATTAATTTAGAATTAAATTTCAGGAAATCTACCGATGTAGGTGAAATAATATTCCTTTGATGGTTGACAAGCCAAACCGATTAACTCCATTTTTTGAATATTTGTAAATTTTAATATCAACGTACTTGATTGGCTCTATACATTGAAAATAAATTACAGTAATAATAAGTGTTAACACCATTAAATGACAAAACTAAAAGTAACTAAATTTGCAATTTCTAACGAATTTTAAAACCATTTTTGTATTTTCTCAGTTTTTATCAACTTTTTGTTTTACGGAGTTAATCGTTTTGGCAAATGAAGCATCCAATTGTAGATTGTGTAGATTAGAATTGCCTATTGTTAATGTGTTACTAACTATCGACTTTATCTAGATGTCTGTAACCGGGCTGATTCAATCAATCAACTTGTTTAGGAAGCCGGAAAGCATTAATTTAGAATTAAATTTCAGGAAATTTCCAGATGTACGTGAAATAATAAAAATTTTCCCTCAGCTTGCTGATTTAAAGAAGCAATTGTTGAAGACCAAAATCATCGTTATCCATCAAACCTATTAAGCCTTTATCCTCCCTCTAGTAGTTAGAAGTAGATTAGAATTGTGTTGTGCCGTACGATCGCTAGGTGTCTGAAACCGGGTCGTTCCGTCCCAAAAACAAAAAAAAAAAAAAAATTACCTTTCCTATCCCTCCTATTGTTATGTGTAAACAGGCTGTAGGAATAGGCCCGGCGTTATCCGGGACCACCTGTCAAGTACTTGGTTCTACAGTCCAATCAATCAATTTTAGCATAACTTTCAATTCTGTAGTATTGATAAACTGTTTTTGTCCATGTTGTTGGTTTGGTTCATTTGCCTTGTTTGTACTATTAAATTGCGTTTTGGTTTTGTGGTTTGTTCTGTCTTGTATAAACTGATGTTTCAACTCATCAACTGTCTTAAGAATTATATTTTCATGTGCCTTTTCCCCAAAGCTGCATTTGGAATGATACGTGTTTCTATATAATGTCCTAGAATATTGAGTTTCTGTTGATTATTTAGAATTTTGTAATTTGTATCCTTCTTTGGGATATTACTCCAATTTATATTGAGAGTCGCCATGTTCCTTATTTCTGATTCAGGGATTTCTAGATACTGTATCGTTCTGTTCATTTTTGGTTGACAGATTTTTATAATATTTGCGAACATCCTTGCACCTGGCTTTATCGTTTTTAGCTTCTACATCCAATAATTGTTGATTTCTATCTTTACATTTTGTATAATTAATTCGTTCGTTCTTCTTATTTCGGTTTTTAAAGTGTTAATTGCACTTATGTTTGTAGAGTTATTTCTCTTAATTCTTTTAAGGGCTGAAATTATTCGACTTTTATGTTTGTATAAACTTTCAATTCTCTTATTGGTGTAGCATTCCAACTTTCTTTTGACTTTTGGTGTGGTCGTTGTTAAGTTGTTGGCTACTAGATCCGTTATAATAGAAATGTATGTTTCTATTTCCTCCTCCTTCAGGTTTCTAGTTGTTGGAATTATGTTCGCCTTTCCTGTTTCGTGTAAATATTCCTTATAATTATTATTTAATTTCTTTTTCCAACGATCCCAATTTTTGTTGTTTGTATTTATCATTTGTTGTACGTTACTTTCTGTGGTATTTTCCATGCATCCTATGTTGATACAAGATACATACTTCAATCGCTTTGTGATCACTTTCATATATGTGTGTGAAGGTATCTCATCACGTTGATTAGTTTTTATTGTGAGTTTATTGTCGATAATTGCCACATCGAGTGTATTTAACGATCGCGTAAATGTTGGTGTATCTGGTTTATATAATTTTGCTCACCTGCGATGATATAGAAGTTTCTTATGTCGTTGAGATCTAATTCTTGAAATATTGTATTCCATTCTAGTATAAATTGGTTATTTGTTAATGTATTGTTGTTGCCCGAACAATACATGGCTATTAAATAGAGTTGGTCCCCGTGATTTAGCTTTATTTTTATGATTGTTGTTTCAATGTTTTTGATTGGATGTAATTGTATGTGTTCATATTTGATTTTGTGTTTTACTAGTATCGCTGTTCCTCCGCCTTGCTTTTGAGATGTTCGGTCCTGTCTTATTATGCTATATTTTTTAAATTCTAAGTGATGTTTGTTATTTAATTGAGTTTCGTTAATCATTACGATATCTGGATCATGTATTTTAAGGAAGTCTAGCAAGTTTAAACGTCTAACTATGCTAACTATTGAATTTACATTTATCGACATTATTTTGAAGTCTTTCATATTTTGTTTATTAATTCTAAGAGTGTTGCTATTTGTTCACTTTGACTTTTTATTAATTCCGCCATTTTCTTTACCTTATTCGCTAATTCTGGTAGAGAAATTACTTCCGAGTTATTGATGTGTTGTGTTTGCTTTAAAACGCTGGAGAATGTTCCGTTTTCTGCACTGACCGGTATAAATTGATGTGGTTTTGAGGTGATTCTTCTCTGTTGATTTTCCCTAATTTTGGCTTTAAGTCTTTCTAAAGCAGTTTTGTAAACTGGGCATCTCTTAAATGATGCTGGGTGACCGCTTTTGAAACAGCTTACGCAATAAATGTTGACGTCTTCTATTTTTTCTTTAATCTGACATTCACCTGGGGCGTGCTGTTCCGCACATTTCACACATCTGTAGTCGAGATTGCAATTTGATGCTACGTGGCCGAACCGTTGACATTTGAAACATTGGGTAATTTCATTCCTTTTTTTGAGTTGTTCCCAAGTTATTTTCTGGTGATGCAGTGATTTTATGTTATAAATATGTGACATATTGGTATCCGGTGAACATTGAATAACAAATATTGGAAGTCTTGTATTTTTTGTTCAACGAATGTTTAGTTTTAAGCTGTGTTATATTCACTATTTTAGTATTTTCGTTCATTTCAATGCTCGATTTTATCTCTGCTATGTCTTCTTCTTCATTTAATCCTTTTAAGATCACTGTTTTTGGTTTTGTTTCTTTTGGAGTGTACGTAAAGTATTTAGTGTTTACTTTTTTGAAAATATTTTGCACTGTTTGGTAATCTTTGATATTTTTCGTGATACCGTATGTTTTTCATTGTTGACTCTTTTTATTTCGAAGTTTTCGATTTTAGCATTTTTGATCATATTCAGTGTATCACTCACTTTTTGTGTATGGACGTGTAACGGTGAAGGTTTAGCATTTTATTTTGTTAAAAGTATTTGTTTTTGATTGTTCTTCTATGTTGACAATTTTTGCTTTGGTATGGTTTTCATTCATATTTTTTCGTTTCGCTGTTTTATTTATAACTGTTTCAAATTGCATTTTGCTTCCATTTTTCATGTCTTCATCATCGTCTATTACCTCTTCTTCCATTATCGCCTCAAACCTATTTTCGCTTGTCAACGATTGGGGTTTTTTATTTTCTGCTGCTTTTTGTTTATTAATTAGAAGATTTTCTAATGTAATAATTCGTTTTCGTAAACTTTCGTTTTTTATTTCGATATTTTTTAATTTAGATATACGTTGCTCTGGTGTTATTATTTTTGGTTGATTTTGTTGTATCGATGAAGTACTTTTACCATCCGCCATTTTGAGTCTTTTGAAATTTTTGTTCGGTTCGTGGTTTTCTGTTTCGGACGTTTCTTGTATCTCACTTATGATGCTGCTGAGTTGCCATTGATGTTGCGGCTTTACTGTTTTATGTGACCGTAACTGGTTTGGCTTGTTTATTATTCCCACTGCACCACGTATTTCTTTTTTCCTTGTAAATTTGATTAATTATTCCCAGTTTAAATCACAATAAATGTTTTTTTTTTATTTTAGTTAGCAATATTTTCAATTAAATTAAATTTTTATTATTTTTCGTTTGACACAAAATTTTATTTTTCGAAGTTCTCGCTACTGCGATCAATTTCGAACTGAAACTTTACCCACTGCACCACCTAACTACATACAAAAAGTACACACAAAATTCATATAAAAAAGGTTTTTGTTTTATTTTTCGTAAACCACCACTGTATTGAAACGAGCAGAGCCAGAAAAGTATCATCCAAATCGGTCGAGCCGTTCTCAAGTTTTTGCGAGGCTAAAGGCGGATTCAGTGTCGCATTCTTTCGTTCCATCTTTCGTTCTGAATTTTTTTCTAAACCAATTTCGTTGGTTAAAAATGACGTTTTTTTCCTGTAAATTTTTTTCAGCAACTTTGATTGATTTAATAAAAATTCAGAAGAGAGAAAGGATTGAATGAACGTAACACTGAATCCGTCGTTACGCACGGCAATGGATTTTAAATAGATAGAGAAAATAAATAGATAAAATAAACAGATTGGATAAAAAACAATATACTAATTTGCATGGAGCCTCCGGTGGGATTCGAATCCAGTACCTCCCAGCCCAAGGGCTGAAGCTTTGACGACTGCACCACCTGTCTCATATAAAATTTGGTTTTCCCACTTTTTTGGTAGATTTTATAAAAATTTTCTTTCGTAAGAACCATCTCCTGGCCTCCCATCAAAAATTGAGCCAAATCGGTTCAGCCGTTCTCAACTGATGTGCGCACATACATTTTTTACACCATTTTTATATATAAATAGATGGTATCAGTTTGATATTCCTAAACGTTTCTGTGCTATCGTTTTATAAATATTGAACTTTGGGGCGAAAAACGCGTTTTTCAATACATTGAAAATTGTTTATAACTGTTGATCACGTACATTAGGTTAGGTTAGATTTGGGTGGCATAGACGAAACCTGGTCCGTAGCCGTGCCACATTATTTGCTCTCCTCACCTACTCATCGAATCATCTTCAACAAAGTGTGTATGATATCCTTGACATCTTTATTTTACTGAGGTCCATCAAGTAATTTAGGAGCGGAGCATTTAAGAGCATGGTAGAGATCATGACAATAATCATGTGAGGAGACTCCAATTCAGCTAATATGCTTACCTGTGAAATAGTGTCTCTTAATAGCACCCAAATATTGTTAGGTTCATCCAAATTTTATTGTACAAAATCAAAAATAAATCTATTTATTATTCAACATCCTTTGGTACATAAACAGGATCACCCACTTTAATATAGCCCGACCGCGTTAATCCAAAATGAACACCTAAAATTGGTGAATTACCCGTAATTTCACGCAATCTATATTCACGCAATGTTTTCAATGGTTCATCATCCTCGCGCCTTTTTCCTTGCGGCGTAATTTGTGTAAAATTGCATCGAGCACACGGCCGCACGTATTTCAAGCATACATCTTCGCCGATTTTAACCCATTTCCAGGAATCCTCGGCAAACGCCTTTGGACCGTTAACGATAAAATTGGGTCGAAATTGAATCACTGGAACTGGATTCTTAAGTTTCGAATTTAAATCATCTACGGAATTTTGATTAAAAATCATGTAACTGGATTCATCTTGGAGGGCACCAACATCTTTTTGTGTATAGAATTCAGGAAATAGTTTTTTATTGTCCTTGCTGATGGGACGCGCCGGTTTCTTATATGGGAAATACACTAACCGGAAACCAGTTTTTTCGTGTAAAATAAATTCGGAAAGCCATTCTGCCACCGCATCACCACAATCGATCATATTAACTTTTTCACTCCAAATTGTCGTCTTAGTTTTCGAGTTTTTCAATATTTTTCCTAGATCGACACTAATCTCGGGCATATTTGGTGCATTAATTAGTAATTTATTGTACTGAAAGCTCGGTATTATCGTCACCATTTCTGGATGGCGACGTGCTGTTATACAATATCCTTCCAAATCCGTTACCATAAATGTTCGATCGTACAAATTATTGTGTTCGATACCGAGCACGGTACAATTCACGGCCGAATATCGTATCGGGCCGCACGATTTTATCGGGTAGCTTATAATTTCGGTAAGATCACCAACATAAACCCAATCTTTTGGTGCGACATGTTTATTTCGTCGCTGGTACAAAATTAGCGATGATACTACAACGGCAGCCGCCGTTCCAATACCGGCCGCGATCAGTACCGATCGATTACTCACTAAAAACCATAATAATATAATTAATAAGTATAATAATAATATGCACTAATTAATTAACATATACTTAGATCGCTATTCGCCATGATCGTTATGCGATCAATTAATTAACAATAACACAGAGACTTTAAACGATTAAAATAAAAATTAGCGATCGTCTGATCGCACACAATCGATGTTCACACTTTGACGGGCACACAAAATTTAAAAAATTTATTTACATTTTTCGTTTGCGTGACGCTATCTTATCGCGTCACATTATTTTTGTATGTGGAACACATGTTGGCATCGCGGTATCTATATACTGTGAATTAATATTACCGAATTGATGTAGTCAAGGGTTATCTGCGATCGTTCAAATTACAATCGGTATGACATTGAAAATTAAATTGTATATCGGTTAGCTGTGTTGTATACGTAAGTCAAGATAACATGTTTATTTATAAATAATACAGGGTGCCATATAAAACAGAAAACGATTTCTTATCGTAAAACATCAACTTTAACAAGTCTTTTTGTATGCGGAATCGCTTAAGAGTATTCTTTATATTGTTATACGAGTATACCAAATGAAAAATTTAATGAATTAAGAGGAAAATGATTTTTCATTTTCGTTACAGCAACAAAAGAAATACAACAACAACGGGAAAATTTTTCTTGATAAAGATTTTATCTCATTATCGCATCTCTATTGTTTACTGTACAGTGTACATAACAACAACAAAAAGAATGAAATTAAGAATTTTTAAATTTCTTATTACTGTATCAAGTTGATTGTGAATAATTTTCTTGAGTGGTTTTTTTGTGCAATGTATAGAGAGTAAAATCCGGAACTGACCTAAATTAATGAGATGTTGCGTAATTTTATTGCAGGCACAGGCTATAGATAGCTTTTGGTAAATATTCGAGATATTGTTGAAGTGTGCGGCTGTAATCGGTTCATTATTTTATTTTGGTTTGAATTGATTTGTATTCTATACCACTACCAATGAGGGGCGGCGAACGTTTATCGGCTCGCACAAATTTCACATTAGAAAACAAATTTTTATTAATTAATGGTATCAATTTGATAAACGAAATCGTATTTTATACTTAGAGTGTAGTCCTATAATCATTTCTGTGTTATCGTCTTATATAATTTGAACTTTGGGGCTAAGAACATTAAGATGGCAAATTATTAATTGCGTTGCTATGCTTTTGTTAAACGCATTTTACAAATACATTGAAAAAATTTATCAGATGGTATTTAAGATTGAACACATTACATTAGGTTAGGTAAGGTTTGGATGGTTGTTCTAAAGATAATGTTGAAATGACCTCTCGTTAACAGATGAGAGACAATTCTGGACTAAATACGAAATGTGGGGCTCGAAATCCATCTTTCTACGAGTAAAACAATGTTGTTGTGGTTTTCTTTACTCTTTCTAATATGTTAGGTTTCCTGGTTAGTTTGCTGTTCAGAATATAACCCAGATACTTTGCCTTAAAAGTCAATGTAATTTATGCGAGGAAGTCTGTTATCACTTGGAGTGACCTGTGGTTTAAATAAAATACGATTAATCTGGATAATCAATAGTTTTTATTGATTTACTAATCAACTTGTGTTTGACAGCAGCAACTTAAACAACCTTCCTTTGTTCTTTATCTTCCTTTACTTATATATCTCTTTCTCTCTTCCTTTGTGTTGTTGCATTCAACACTATTTTCCAGTTTACTTTTGGAGTTGTCGCTATTGCCAACATCTCCCCCTTTTTAGAAGGATACCTCGAAGTCTTGTAGACCTACAGGCTGTCGTCTATGAGTTCCGTGGTGGTGTTCCTTTTGCTGCTTGAACGGTTGATAGCCCTGGTTGATCAACGGATGATGTTGGTTCTTGACCGAATGCTGAAATATGGTGGACGAATCAGCTGATTGGCAGATGATTGAATCACACGATTTGTCCTGGTCAGGCCAACAAAATACACCACCTTTCCCAGCCGCTTGATGATTTCGCCCGGCGCCCACGAGCCATCGTTACGGTGGAACACTTTGGCAAATACTTTTTCTCCAACCTCAAACTGCCTTAATTTTGCCCGTCGGTGTTTGTTAAATTGTTGTTCCTGCTATGTGCCTGCGTTCTGGAACTGCTTTTAGCAAATCCAGCTCGTTTCGGATTTCTCGCCCTAAAAACAGATGTGCCGATGACATAGACTGTTGAGCTCGTCGATTAGGTGTTGAACGGGGGATATGGAGGAATTTGATTAAATTTTCCTTATTTGTTCCTTCCCCTTTTGATTTCTTGGTTGTCCTTTTTAATGTATCGCCGATTTTTTCTGTTCGGCTGTCCCACATTGGGTGATATGGCGGAGTTCTGATATGATTTATTCAGCGTGACTCACAGAATTCCTTGAACTTCTCACTCTCAAATTGAGTAAAATTATCCGTAACTAGATTTTCTGGACATCCGAATAGTGCGAAAAATTCACTGAGCTTCTCCACGCACCTTGACCATGTGATATTATTGTAAATCTATGCGGGTACTACCGAACATGTTACACCCGTCATCGAGGTTACTACAATAATTTTCGATGGGCCTGTTATGATACCATCGGCATTAACAATCATACCCAGATATTTGACTTGGTGCGTTAACAGGTCGCACTTCTCAAGTTTTACTCGAAACCCATCATCCTCCAAACGTTGGAATAGGCGGTTAACTAATGTTTTATGCGTTTCCTGGTTCTTTATGTGCACGAGGATGTCATCGAAGTAGTTTACTGTACCTTCAAGTCCCGAAGTCATGGCATCCATTATCTTTTGGAAACTGCCAATCGCTAATTTCATGCCTGGTGCGAGCCGATGGAATGTGAAAAACCCTTGTGCGTATTTGTTGTGAGTTTCTGCTTTGATTCGTCGTCGACTTCAATTTGCAAATACGCACTTGGCGTTTAATACAGGCCTTTTCAGGCGGTAAACCAGATGTACATCAGGCTTTACATAAATGTAATGTAATGTGAGGCTTAATAGTGACTGCATAAATCGGGCGCACCGCTGAAAACTTTACGGAATTTTTGCTTTAGTTTCATTATAAGTTTGGGCTGATCCCAAATTCCAAATGGTTTGATCCAATCAATACCTAAAATATTGAGCCCCTTAATACTGGTTACATAACATTTGCCAAATAATACTTGCCCGATAGATGTTATCCCCATTTCGCAGTCAAATTCTGCGACAATGGGGACAGGATCCAGCGACACTGAATTGACTTTCTTGCTACTCGGTCTGGTTTGAAGGGACCCGATGGCTTGCCACATCTGTTCGGATATGACTATGAAATCTCTGGCCTTGTCGATTTGCAATATGGCTTCAAGCCCATTTATTTTCTTTTCCTCGCCTCCGTCATTGATATTCCGGATCACGTTGGTCCTAAATTGTCCTCGATGTTTTCGTTTCGACTGTTGGGGTTTCTTGGAAAAATTACAAAAACCTTCTTTGTGTCCCATTAGTGGTGGCATAGTGCATGCCACCACAAAGCTATCATTAGCGGAGTCCATGTGCAGATGAAATCTGAATTTGGGTTCCTTCATACTGTGTGGTTTCACCGGAGGTTGCCAATTTTTCTGAGGCTGTTTAATCGCATTTATAGTTAATGATGATGGTTATGTAGTTCCCACAATCATCGCCGTATCTTTTTTTAGACTTAGCATACGTTGTATTTCTATTTCGAGTTGGTCGAGGGTAAATCCCTCTGCTGCGACGCCGTCCAGCTTTGATAGTAAATGTGTGCGAATTTTAGCAAACCGAGATGACTTTAGCCCGCATACGAAAATCAAACTCTAGAATTGGTTTATGGGGAGTTTTTCTAGTTGAAAATCCCTACACCTGCGGTTGATTTGGGCTTTGTAAGACGGAAAATCGGTGTTGTCGTTCATGGGTGTTTGTAAACATTTGAACCGCGTGTGGAAAATGAATTCCGTTCTTCCGAACATACCTTTTAGCTTTTGTACAGTTTCTTCGAATGTGAAATCTCATCATCAACAGTAGAAGCATGTCCTTTAATTTGGCCTGTGCTAATTTACGTAGAGATTTGCGAACAATTCTTTGTAGAGTCTATATACCAGCTCTCAAATTTTTAACCGTTGGGGACCGCTTTTCCAGGAATTTCTCGAATTTTTATAATTAAAAATTATTTTTATTTTACGTCAATGACCTTCCTAAAATGACAAGTAGGAAAATTTCCCCATCACGTGGAAAGTAAGCTAATATTAGCCAGTGACTTTGATCATAACCTCATCTGAATTACAGTAATTTGATAACAGAAAGATATTCAAATTATTTTTACCACTTCATATTTAGGAGTCTTAAGTTCAAGTGTCTGGTTACCATATTGACCCAAGATTCTTAGGCAAGGACAATATATATTTCCTCTGCTGCCTTGAAGTGATGAAGGTTAATATGCAGGAACCGCAACATTAGATTTGCTCCTTTACTTCAACTTCTACCCCAGATGCATCAAAATTCTCCATGTCTGTAAACATATCCTTGTTGTTCAGGTTGCCAGCTTGGGCTTCTACCGATATCGGCACCCTCAAAATGTCACCTTCATCTTTCTTATAACACTTGAGTGTGGCTGCGCTGAAACCGTCTCTAATTATACCATCACTTATCACCAGCACACTCAGCGAATTTCAATTTAATATGATAATAGCTGACCTAACATCAGTCTTTGGTTCTTCTAGCTTGGCCACTCTTTTATCGGCTATTCAGGGCTGCTAATTTCTAGCATTTTCAGAATTTATTTCGGGTCGCTGTGTTCCGCTGGTTCCAAACTCCCGCTCTCGGTCTACAGGGGAAATCCTCTCCGAATAGGCTTTCTATAGCCTTTTCTACATGGCCGGCAAGCCTGAGCGGGTGCAGGATTTTTCCTCATAATTTTTAGGAAAGTGGTGACCAAGGCCTTCTCGACCTTCCTTCAATTGCTTCACGATATATATCCGTCTTCGTGAGCTGTTTCAATGACAGCCATCCCTTAGCGCTCTTTTAGCACTTCAATAAAATGCTTAATTACAGTTTCCTGCATTCTTCCGTATTTCATCCTCCAATCTCTGTTTTTTGCGTACAGGGTTCTCAGGCGAACCGTTTTGCTTTATTTCAATAATTTTTGTTTAGTTCCGTATCCCTGTCTGTTCTCTCGTCTAACGGAATCTTATTGATATTTGCTAGAGCATCCAGGCTCATTTTCTAGTTTTGTAAGTTGAAAGGAGGAAGCCGTACTTCCGTGTCCTTCGAGCAACCGGCCCTGTTCGTGCATATATGCCGCTTTTTAAGAAACATATCGAGAACCAGGCCTAATGATCAAAGTCCTTTGTTGTTCCCGTTATCTTTGTAAGTCTTGCAGAGTAGGCTTAACGACCAAAGTCCACCAGGTGTACAGTTACCCGCATTCTCCTTTAGAGACGGGCTTGGTTAATTATCAGCAAGGTACGATTAACACTTTAACCCGGTCTTTATGTATTAACTTTATCATGACTTTGTTCCGAATCGTTTCGAAAATTCTATGTCAATCCAAATTCGACGCTTTTAAAGTATGTTAGACCTACATACTATCGTTATCAGGATGCTTTTCTATAAGGTAGGGCCTTACTACTCCTTTTCGTGGTTTCATGAAAATATCGGCTGGGATCGAGTGATCTAACTCCATTACATTATTTTCTTTAGGGATATGTTATGTCACTTGTCTACGCCGATAAACAATAGACGATTGAATACTTGGAACACAACATTCGGCGAGTTATTAACGAGATACGGCCGCAATTGCTGCGAGAAGTGCGTGTGAAAACTGCCTTTTGAAAACAAAATTTTGAAAGCCATCATAAGAAATCACTTATGTTTTTACTATTTTGAAACACTTGCGAGGAATCACGGAGTTTTGTTTGCGACTAATTGCTGAACTAAAAAAAATCGACCCTGATACTCGACATATCGGTAAATAGTTTGAGAGAAAGTATTTAATAGGAAATCCTCAACAAAAAAAAAATAAATATGTCATCGAAACCGCAGAACTCTATAAATTTTTGGTTTGTTTCGAATAATTCTGAAGCAAATTTACCTAAGACACAAAATTCTGTAGAAGGATGGCTTCGAGGGCTAAAGGTTGTATCGGCTTTTACCAACTAATATCGGAATTGAGGAAAGAGTTGATAATGGGTAAAAAATAAGAAAATGGGGTGTGTAACGAAATGTCGGTTTGTCAAAATCTCGATTTTTTTCTAAATCTCGGTTTTGAAAGTCCCGGTTTTGTATAAAAAAAACCCGATTTTTAGGAAATCTTAGTTTAAAGTTTTAAAATTTGGCATGTGGGAAAATGGGAATCTTAAATGATTTTTTGGCAAAATTCAAAAATGAGTTTGCGATGAAGTTCTAGAAATTTTGGTTTTTGCAAACCTGGCTTTTGAAAATCCAGGGTTTAAAGTGAAAACGCCCTTCGTATTTTATCTTATAAAAGACAAATCTCAAAATTCCTTGGTCGATTGTACATTTTTTATCATATTTCTTTAAAGAAAATGTTTTTTGTGGTAAAGTTAGTAGAACCAAGATGTCAGGTGTATTTTGGGTATGTATGTTAAACTACATACCTACTTTGAAAACTTTAAACAACTCAAATCCTTCTAACTTTCGATCTAATTTTCACTATATAGATTTTTTTAGAAATTGTCAAGCATAAATTAGCTGATTCTAGGACATATTTTATTTTTCCGTCGTTGCTGCATTGAGCGATTATCTCTGATTTTGTTAGAATTTTAAATCTTCTGTTCTTTTAATATTCTTCTGAAATGACGCTGTTTCGGAAGTGGTGACCTAATTTCATGCATCTGAGTTACATTCTATGACTTTTTTATTGCTCCCGCTTTGCTCTGCACATATCACCGCTCCGTTCTACCTGTTCACAACTACAAAATCTAGCCGTTTCACCGCAATTAGTTGACAGAAAATACCTCAGTTGGCTAGGTCGTTTCCCAGCTGATCCTCCTAATGTTGTGCTGGCAAGAGAAAATTAATTCTTGTCCAGAAGCCGAGATATCGAGAAAAGTAAATTTTAAATTTCGAAGTAACACGATTTCTAGAGAAAACTCGAAATCATTTAATTCCAACTTTAACATTTCCGAAAGGTGGCTAAACTGACGAAATTTGTGCTTATCATCATAGAATGGACGATTTTAAAATAAACAATAAAATCAAGAAACCAATGACCTTAGCACTTCAGATTTTATATTCCCATCTGGTATAACAATCGCACTCCGAAAAATACAATGGCTGAATTTGTGTAAGTCCAGAATTGGTCCAATTCCTTTGAACAATATAGAGCATCTAGCACAATGAACTTGGCACTTCTGATTGCACATTCCTATGGGTATGTTCATTGCCATCTGTAAAATATAGTCTCTGAATTTCTGCTAATCGATATTTGATCCAATTTCATTGAACAGCCTTTCAATGACCAAATTTCTGGCATAAAAAGTGTTGTAGAAATCAATTAGCTTGGCGCTTTTGGTTGCATATTCCTATGAGATGTATTCATTTCCAACCAAAAAAAAAATAAAGTTTTAGTATGCAGTTGGATTCCGAATAGTCAATCCGGCTGAACTGTAGAGATGCCGAATTTTGATGAAATAACTCGTTTATTCATTTTGAACAAAACTCGTTTTATTTGGTAAAGTTAAAAAAAAATTATCTGAAAAAATTTTGTTTCAAACTTAATCTAATTTTTCTTTATTTTAGCCGTTAGGTTTATGCCATATACTTTTCAAAATAATTATTTGCAGAAAACAAAAAAAAACTCCTATGGTGGCTTCACTTCTCGGCGATCGGTCCAAAATCACTTGTATCTCCGAATTTGGTGATTCAATCCGTCTGGGCTGTATAGATGCCGAATTTTTCTTAAAAAGCAGTTTTTTGTCTAAAATATTCATTATGGACATTGTTGCAAATTAGATTTGGATTCATTTAGTTCATAATCAATTTTCTTGTAAATGAGATACTTTTCAAAGTATTTGCAAAAAACGTGAAATCTTCTATGAAACCTGCCACTTTCGGTGGACCTACTTCGGCCAAAAATCACTGGGATCTTTCAATTTATGAAAAATGTTAAGTTATGAAGTTTCATCCCGATCAGTCGACCGGTTTGGGATGTAGGGAACCAGTAACATTTAATCTGCACGATATTACACAGGCGCACAAAAATACTCACACACCCAGATACGGAGATTTTTCAAAAACTATTTTTTTGACTTCGGCGTAATACGGAATGGTAAATCGGCAAAAATTTTAATGTCAAAATTTTTCATGGTTCATCGTCAGTTCCGTCTAAATTTTGAAAACTGATTTGAACCAATATTTTGGAAAATTTGATTTGGATTCTTTTATTGCATAGACGATATTCTCGCAAATTCTATACTTTTCAAAATATTTGCAAAACACGAAATATAGCCCCAACTATGACGGGTCTTGATTTTGATAAAATTCATTTAGAGTTATCCGGTCAGTACCGGGGACTTGAAGCCTTCTCTTAACATTTTATTTGGCTTGAACAATTTTGATAAAATTGCAAAAAAAAAACGATTACAAGGAGTTCTGATTTCTGAATAATTTATTTATTATTACCCGAATAGGCCGTCATGTTGCGTGATATTGCACCGTGTTGCTTATTTTATGTTTTAAGATGTTGCGTTATGTTTCTTCATGTTGTGGGAGTTAAGCTACGTAGTTAGATTTTATATCATGTTTGGTCATATCATGTTTCGTGATGTTGCACCATGTTGCTTGATTTTGTATCTTATTGAGAGATGCTCCACTATGTTTTGGCATGTTTGCGGATTTTTCAAAAATGCATGTAAGAGTCCTCCGGATGGGCAGTCATGTTGCACCATGTTGCGTCGTGTTGCAAAATGTCGCATCATGTTGTGCGATGTTGCACATTGTTGGGATATTTTTCACCGTGTTATGTTGCATCATTTTTTGTGGCACGATTTCGTACTATTTTTACATCTTGTTGCTTAGTGTTGGATTTTGCGTTTTTCATTAGTTAGATTTCTGACGATATGTTCCATCATATTGCGGAATGTTGAACCATGTCATGTTCGTTGTGTTACGGTCAAATTAGATGTTTGCATATTAGGTATTTGTATCATTCGCTGTCTAATCACTTTTTTGTGTTAATCTCTTTTTCGTATTTTTTTCCGCCTCAGACAATTTTGATGTCGCCTGGTATTAAATTATCTATCCATTAAAACTAGTTTCACTGATACTCAAAATGATTTTCTTTGTTCTATTTTAATTTATGTAAAATTGAGAACCTCTAACAAAAACACCCTTTATTGAAGCTTATTTTCTATTGGTGAAGAATTCGACGTATAATTGGTTTTTGTACCCGATTTGTAAAGAATTCTCAGAAAACATTAACGGAAAACCAAAAATTTGGTACACTTACTCATATTGCCAAACTCTTATATCCTTAGCAAAATGTTAGCCACATGCCACCAATACAAGTATCTCCATCCTGCGGCCCACCCCTATCCTCTCTTCAATAAACAAAAATTCTGGATTGTAAATGGCAGAAGTATGACCAGACAAGTTGCACACAAGCCCATCACGAGTTACGGTTTCAAGTCCCTTTGGTCGAGTTAGTGTAGACTTCTGCAGAGACTTATACATTTGGTCTGATTTAACAGCGGATGTATTTCTTGCTGCTTTAAAAAGATTTATTGGTGGAAACCTTTTTTGGCTCACAACGAAAAATAATTAAACCATTCCACAACATTGGAAAATTCAGACTACCTTAACGAACACGGCATGTCTTAGAAAATCATTCCTCCATCCAGAGTGTCTCCACCCAGAAATCAAATCAGACATTACCAGAACCGAACTTTGAATTAGGCCCTTCTAATCGACTTACGAGATGGGAACAAATCACAAAGCGAAAGGGTAGTTTTGGTAACATTACTCACAATACAATCAACATACACTACAGCAAAGGAGTAAATGGCAGAAACAAATTTGCGTGAAATTTGTCCTTAAAAAACAACAATAACAAAATATGTGTATATGTGTTTGTATAATGTCTCGATATAACGAATTTTACAATAAATAGTTACATAAAAATATTTTCAATCAAAAATTTTATTTTCCTGAATGTTTTTGGGAATCTCCTATAAACCAGCATAGTAAGTCAAGTGTGATATATCGAGATACTACTAGGTCCTGTCTAATAGAAAACCTAGTTTATTTTGTTAAAATTGGGGGTATAGGTTGTTTAGGACAGCGTAATTGACATCAATTCTCTTTAAATCACTTGTACAGTTTTCTTAAATTTTCTCGGAAAGTCCTAGGAACCTAGAGAAAGAAAAAAAGAATTTTCTAGGTCAAATTAAACATAAAAACACCTTAATTTTGACCAAATGTGGTGTTTAGGGCAGCGATGTTTTCAAAAAATTGTCAATAACTTTTAACTTACCGACCAAATGGCACAGTGGTTAAAGCTTTGGCTTTTGGATCGGGAGGTACCGGGTTCGAATCCCGATAGGGGCCGGATGCAAAATGAAGTTTCATCCACAGATTACGATCTGTGGTGAAATGATACACATCTATGACCCCCTGTCGGTGTGCAAAACCCATGGGCCGACCCATCTTCCATGCTAGTATTGGCTGGCATGGAGCTTGCAATGTGCAGATGGTTTTAAAGCAGCCCTATAGCGCGATGCGTAAAGTAAGACGGAAAAAATAAACCGCGGCAGAGCAGGGAGTGCTTCGGCCCCAAAACAGATGGCATAGATAAAAACAAAAAAAAAAAAAATACTTTTAACTTTAGTATCAATTCTCTATTCTTGGAGAATTCACGAGATAGATATAAATTAAGTAAGAAACACACCATCTAAAAAAAACTTCCATCGCATTTGTAAGAGAGAGTTTTTCGAGTTTACGTTTTATAGGCAGTATACATATTCCATATATTGGAAATGGCAGTATACATACAAATGGCACTGAGTATTCGTATAAAATTTGTTATAACTATGCGGTGCCCAAATCTCTAAAACATATAGTTCTCAACCTAACAAGGGTAATTTTTTTCATCTTTCGCTATATTTCGTTTGCTCAGTCGAATAATTTTTTTTTCTTTGTTCTAATATTATTTGGTTGTCTTTTGTTTTCTAATTTAAAATATAAAAAATTGGTACGCCTACAAAAATTTACTAATGAGAACGGAAGAATTTATAGCGAGTAGATACCAACTTCGCTGTCCTAAACACTCTAACTCTCCAATTTAACAAAATACACTAGTTTTTCTATTAGATAGGACCTAGTAGCATCTCAATATAAACTTCACTTATTATGCTGGTTTGGAGAATTTCGAAAACATTCAGAAAAATTAAAATTTTTGTTGGGAAAATATTTTTATGTAGCTATTTATCGTAAAATTCGTTCTATCGAGACATTATACAAACACATATACACATATTTTGTTAATTCGCGTGAAAAAAAATTAAGATTCGTTTAGGACAAACTTCACAGTTCTGTACATCTTGGTGAAGTTTGTCCTAAATCTATTCTAAAAAGCAACAACAACAAAATAAAAAATATTTTCTAAGAAAAAGGACCCAAATCTTATGGAAATTGGGTCCCGGTCAAATTCGCTGAATTTTTGATATGTGATAGAGTTCATCATACTGGTCAATAGTCTCAATGGCCACAAAGCTCAAAAATGGATAGTATGGCCGGTACAGAGCTTTAAAGCTCCGAGTATCCTCCACGGATTTATGTATATGCGCAATGTGTATAGACTTTTGAAACAGCGCATTTCATTTTTTTTATTATCTAGGTTTATATTTTTGAGGTTGCTGAATTCAGATCTGTTGTTAGATTTTCAAAATTGACAGTTGGCAGCTGTCAATGTGCTATAATAAAGCCAAAAACTTGTTTTTTATGTTTTATCTTTCTTTTTTTTTTACTTCGATAAGTTCAAAGGTGATATCAAATCAATAACAATGACTATCGGCAACTGTCATTTAGCTGTCAACAATCCTTTGTGAAAAATAGCCGAAATGGACTTTTGATATGGGATTTGTCGTCAGACGTGCCGGCCAAACTATCTATTTTTGAGCTTTGTGGCCATTGAGACAATTGACCAGTATGATGAACTCTATCACATATAAAAAATTCAGCGAATTTGACCGGGACCCAATTTCCATAAGATTTGTGCGGGGTCATTTTAATTTTTCTAAATGTTTTTGGGAATTTCCTATAAACCAGCATAATAATTGAAGTTTATATTGAGATGCTACTAGATCCTATCTAATATGAAAACTAGTTTATTTTGTCAAAAATGGGGGATTAGGGTGTTTAAGACAACAAAGTTGGCATCTACTCTCTATAAATCACTTGTAAGGTTTTCCTAAGTTTTCTCAAAGTGGCTTATCTTTTAAGAGTCTTCTAGCTCACATTAAACGTAACAACACCTCAATTTTGACCATATTGGGGGATCAGGGTGTTTAGGACAGCTAAGTTGGCATCTACTCTCTATAAATCACTTGTAAGGATTTCCTAAGTTTTCTCGGAAAATCCTAGGAACCCAACACCAAAGTGACTTATATTTTAAGAGTCTTCTAGCTCACATTAAACTTAACAACAATTCAATTTTGGCCAAATGGGGGGATTAAGGTATTTAGGACAGCGATGTTTTCAAAAAAATTGTCACTAGCTTTTAACTTTAGTATCAATTCTCCGAGAATAGAGAATTAATACTATAGTTAAAAGCTAGTGACAATTTTTTTAAAAACATTGCTGTCCTAAATACCCTAATCCCCCAATTTGGCCAAAATTGAGGCGATTTTATGATTAATGTGAGGTAAAAGGCTCTTAAAATATAAGTGAATGTGGTGTTGGGTTCCTAGGATTTTCCGAGAAAACTTAGGAAAACCTCACAAGTGATTTATAGAGAATAGATGCCAAGTTCGCTGTCCTAAACACCCTAATCCCCTAATTTGGTCAAAATTGAGGTGTTTTTATGATTAATGTGTGAGGTGAAAGACTCTTAAAAATTAAGTCATTTTGGTGTTGGGTTCCTAGGATTTTCCGAGAAAACTTAGGAAAACCTTACAAGTGATTTATAGAGAGTAGATGCCAAGTTCGCTGTCCTAAACACCCTAATCCCTCAATATGGTCAAAATTGAGGCGTTTTTATGATTAACGTGAGGTAAAAGGCTCTTAAAATATAAGTCAATGTGGTGTTGGGTTCCTGGGATTTTCCGAGAAAACTTAGGAAAACCTTACAAGTGATTTATAGAGAGTAGATGCCAAGTTCGCTGTCCTAAACACCCTAATCCCCCAATTTGGTCAAAATTGAGGCACTTTTACGTTTAATGTGAGCTAGAAGACTCTTAAAATATAAGTCACTTTGGTGTTGGGTTCCTAGGATTTTCCGAGAAAACTTAGGAAAACCTTACAAGTGATTTATAGAGAATAGATGCCAACTTCGCTGTCCTAAACACCCTAATCCCCTAATTTGGTCAAAATTAAGGTGTTTTTATGTTTAATGTAAGCTAGAAGACTCTTAAAATATAAGTCATTTTGATGTTGGGTTCCTAGGATTTTCCGAGTAAATTTAGGAAATCCTTACAAGTGATTTATAGAGAGTAGATGTCAATTTCGCTATACAAAACACCCTAATCCCCCAATTTACAAAATAAATTTTTTTTCTATAAGATAAGACCTAGTAGCGTCTCAATACATACTTTACTTATTTTACATGTTTATAGGAAATTTCCGTAAACATTCAGAAAAATTAAATTTTTTGTTCGAAAAATTTTTATTTTACTATTTATAGTAAAATTCGTTATATCGAGACATTCTACAAACACATATACATATATATTGTTATTGTTGTTTTTTAGGACAGATTTAGGATAAACTTCACCGACGTATTTTGTTATTGTTGTTTTTTAGGACATATTTAGGACAAACTTCACTAACGTCAGCAACAACAGAAAAATAGATGACATCGTGTTGGTGTAAGACGACAATCTACTCTATTGCGAAGTTACATCTATAGACAAAGACGGCCGTGTTCGTACGTCCAAATATTTCTGATTCGCTTTATTCTGTTCACCTTTATAGCGGCTTTAAAATGGATTATTGCCAAAAGAGATTTAGCTTAAAAAAATCCTGCCAGATAATTCCACAAATTTTGTTGGCACTGAGAGAAAGTTATTTGAAATTTAAAAGAACAGAACTTTTCTGTGAACATTATATCAAATAGTTTTTCATTCCACCAGTGGCGCTAAACTTTGGTGGAATATGGGAGAAGCAGTGCAACGAAAACACATTTAATCAAGGCAACGAAAATTTTATTATTTACATATTCAGGCCAGAAAATAAGGCACGTCGAAAGGTGTATCAAGCAATCTTTACATACAAATTAGTCAGTTTTTTTCCTCCGTGGATGATTGCAAATTACGTAAGAAAATAATGTAATAAAAAATTTACGACCCCGAAATAACCTTGAGTTTATCAAAAAGTCATGTTGAAAAAAACATCCATAGCAAGTAATGCCAGCAAAAAACCGTTAATCTTAAGTAAAGAAATAGAAATCCCACAGACATGTTGAAGAATCTATAGTTAGACATGAATGTTACGAATCTTTGTATTTTTCCCGCCTCTTATCTTCGTTCAAATATAAATTCCAAAATATGTTTTATTCCATTTCACCATATATACGTATGTGTGTAGGATACATCCTTTGTATACTTCCCTGTTCTTTATTAAATCAATTTGCAAAAATATTTTATCAAACGTACGAGATTATTTCCGGTGTAAGTTGAACAACTTTTTTGTCATATTTTTGTAAAACAAATATTTACCGTACACTTCTGGATACGATACGAAACCACAAAAGTTAATTTTTTGTTGTCATTTCCGCTAAACCGCATAATCCCGATTGAAAGGAAACCACAAACAAAAATTCTAACTCCCACTATTAAATTTACAGTTTGAAACGATCAAAAGGATGAAAAAATGTGTCCCAGTTTTTTTTTAATTTCCATAGAAACACCCCTCCCCATACATGCGGAACATATACAGCAACAGGAACTACAAATATTTTAATTGTTTTAATATTTACTATACCCCACCTCCTCCAAAAAAAAAACTATTTTTTGTTGATGGTTTGTTGTTCCTCCATCCAGAATGTCGGAAGTTGTTGTATAAAAATAAAACCGACTGATGGTGGTTCGTTACATGTATCAATTTTCCTAAAATTTGTGCGCCAAATTTTTTTTTATTTTTTTATCATTTTTGGATAAATTGAAAATGTGCGTATGGTGACGGAAAACTAAAATCGGGGAAAAAATAGAAAAACAATTACCATTTAATTTTAGTGGTTTGATCTTTTTTTAGATTAAAAACGATTTTGTTTTATTTACTGACTAAAACAAAAAACTATTATTTTCGATAAAAATAGTTTTTGTGTTTTGTTTTTCGGGGGGGTTGGCAAACAATTTGGAAATGTATATACGGAGTGAAACTTTATTTAATTTTGAAGATATTTTAATGGATTTTTTTTTTTTTTTTTTTGGGTTTAATTTATTCCGAATTGGTTTTTTATGGAATTTGAATAGTCGAATGACGACGTCAACGCACAAAAACGATTTAAATAGTCATCTAAATATATTTTGGGTTTTATATAGGATTTGTCTCTATTTACTAATTTATGACAACCTCTGTTCACTCCATAAATCTTTAAGTGTTCGACTAAATGTATACGATGTTGTCGAGTTGACCCAAAATTAAATTTTAATTTCCTCGACAGATTGATGAAATGATATTGTGTAATGTTAAAATTAATTTATTTTATTGCTTTTGATTTAGTACTTGTAAATGTGATACGGCAAAGATTATGATAACGCACCTAATTAAAACACAAATTAATAAAATGGGTTTTTCAGAAAATTTTAGCTATAAATCTTGGGTTCGATAAACAGAGTATTATATCGAATTAATACCTGTAATCGTTTTTTTTTATGATTGGGATAAATTTTTTATGTGCGGGATATGTTTAGGATTTGATTTGAGTCATGCCAACTTTTACGGAGTTAGTTTTTACAAAAGAGAGGCAAAAATCAATCGATTTTATATGATTTGAACCAGAAGCCTTATTTTCTGCCATTGGGAATGCAATATTCTGAACTCTGATCTATGTGCTTTGGATTTCTTGGACTTTATATTTTTTCTCCTGAGAATGTCTCTTTTGAATTTGTTGGGTTGTGTAATGTTTATTATTATTTACGGCTTTTTTAAAATAAATTAATTACACGAATTATCAAAATCCCGATATTTTAAAAATCAGGCTTTTCAAAATGCACCCTGAAAAATTGGGATTTATTTTAAGACATATAAATGTTTTATGATCTACATTTTTTATTAAAAACTCGACCTAGAGTAGGCTGTGATTGCGTTTAAGCGTACATTTTTCAAGAATTTCAGAATTTGGCCATGCTCAAAGGAACTTCTCAATTCCTTAGTCAATAGTGTTGTCAAATTTTGTATTCAGAATTGAATTTGGATTCTAACATGAATTTTGAACAAAATTCCGGAAATCGGTCCTGCTCATTAGATGAGACGTAGACTTGAGGCTCAAGTCGTGAGCTGCCTTTGGAAGGCTGTGTTGAGTAGTTGCCGAGTATTTAATTTTAAATTGAACGTATTTTTCATGACATCAATTAGTTCTTCCGCTTCGAGTTTTGAGAAGTCTACGTTGAGTTAAAATCATCCGGTACTATCATTGGGACAAGATGATTAAATTCGCCGAGAAGAATAGAATCACTTTCTGCATAAGGCAGCAAAAAAAGATAGATAAATCTGATCATGTCAATTATTTTCTGGTTTGGAGAAAAGTATATGACAACAAAGATTATGTTTTGGCCGTTTGGCTTTAAACATTTGACCTAGCAAATATCTCCAACATGTTTAACTGCAACTCTGGGACCACTAGCTTGTCGCCAAAGGATTTCCTTATGCGGCGAGATTACGTGATATATTCCTGTTTTTTTGGTACAAGGCGACCCCATCAGCTCATTGATTGCTTTTCGTTTGAATTGAGGCACGTCTCGGCCAGCATGAGTATAGGTAGCTCCGCATAACTAAATTTCCCAGATCTTCCCAATCTTACCTCAAACCTTGACAATTTAACGTAAGGAACGTCATATCTTTATTGCGCAAAAGTTAAACAATAGTGTCTTGGGCTGTGGTTGGCAGCTAATCTACTCAGTTCGTTGGGCAAGGCACTCGTGGAATGTGTTGTTCTCCATTCTTTGAGATTAAATAAAGCCCTTCAGTTGAAGTGGCTCTGTGATTTTTCTCATATTCGTAAACGACTACATCGAAAGATGTACGCTGAGCCTTGTGTATGGTCACTGCACACGCAGGGACTAAAGTAAATTGACGGCGCTTTACCAACATTGTTCTGTTTGGAATAAAGGATACAGGCCGGATTTGATTACGCCAGGCAAAAGATATAGCGCGCTTTCCTGCCACCTGCCCCGTACGGTTGTAGTAGGGAAAACTCATCCAAAACCGCTTAATGGTGTTATATTCTTCAAATTTAATATGTCCTACGTAACCGAGAGCTACATCAATATTGGTGGTGATAATATAGCAGCTGGGTAGCCTGTGAGCAATTTGTATGACGCTGCTCTACAAAAACATCAGCAGCAATGGAAATTACTTTATATCTAAGCATAAAGTACGCATAAAGTGCTTCGCATAAAGTGCTGCGCGTTGAGCACAGACATTGATAGCATTTGGGCACTCTCCTTGTGCTTTCTCTTTGGATACAAAGCGAGATTCGATTAACCGTTGCGCAGGTTCATCCACTACATCGCCGTTTTCTATGCATGTTAAAACCTCGGAAAATTTTTGATTGGTTTGTCGCATTACTTCCGTTAGTTCGTAAAATTTTAAATTCCACCACAATGTTGGACCGGCCAAGGAGTTCTTGAGTGGACTATAAATCGGAGTAGCACGCACTGGCGGTAGATATCAGAGGTCGCCCACTAAAAAAATATATTTTTCTCTAAAGTTAGACGTCGTACCTGTAATTTGTTTCAGTCTGGCATCGACTTGCTGCAGCAACTCAGCCTAAATACTCAATAAGGGTATCACTTCATGCGACGTAACTATGGATCTTCCTGGTTACTAGATTTTAAAATCAAAATTTACTAAATAAATTGGTGTAAGACTCTCAACGAACATTTTTTAAATCTTAGTTGGCTGCATTAATTTGAATTTTTTTTTATTTATTGGTCACGTCAAAATTTCAAGTGATAGAAATTGTCATTTGGAGTAATAGCAGTCGCAAGGAAATATTTATAAAGCAGCATACTAAAATTAAAAAAACATCCAGAACGACTTTATTGAACAATTATTTTGTAAGTTTCGATTTAATGATCTAGTAACCAGGAAGATGAGTAGTCACGTCACTTGAAGTGATGCGACTAGGGGAATAAGGGTGCTAATCATGCTAACCTCGTTCACTATGACATACTTAAATTAGCGGCAAATTTTTTGATATTGATAGTTTCAGGGCAGTATGAATAGTGGAACCCTCGATCGCGACGGCTGCTTTACCGGTGGAACCACAGAAAAAGTAAGCATTGCAGTAGCCATCGGTATTTGTGAATCTATTATAAATTTTCATTAATAAACGGATGACAAATGTTTTGCCACAACCAGTAAGTCCCGTAAAGAAAATTTGAATGGTTTCGGCTTGTGGTTTGCCAAGCAGAGCTCCGATAACATGAATTAATAAACCCTTTTGGCGATCATTAGTCATGCGCAAGAGACGATTAAATGCTTCCTTCTCTATTATATTATCCCGTTTCTTTGCAATCGGGCAAAGTATATTCAGTGTAGCCAGAAGTAAATCGGAATTTATAACAGAATTTGGATTTTCGTAGTCTGCAAATGGATGAGTCTTATTGTTGAACCGAGTAACAAGCTTTGTAAGATCAAGGTTAGCGGTTTCACTTCCATTGCATGCATCCGCATACACTAGTCTAAAAAGTTCCATCGTCTCTCTGATTCCTAAATCGGACTCAAATTCTCGACGGCGTTGTAGAATAATATTCTCGTTCTCGTCATATATCTGCATATATTTTGCTTCAGCGAGCCCTTTGTCTTTCCGTTTCAGAGCGCGATATGCAACTTCACCATTTCGCGCTTATATTCGTCAAACTGCGACGTCATGTCGTAGTTTCTAAACCGAGGAATAATTCGGGTGGAGCTACGTAAATTCGGGTGGAAGCTTCTCGTACTTATCGAACCAACTATCCTTCCATATATCCATAGAATCCCCAAAAGCCTCCTCCTCGTCCAGTTCCTCCTTGGATTTTCTATCCCTCTGTCGCTTTATTGGGCAGCTCGTAGGCAGATACTGTATAAGTACCGAGCTTTCTGACATAAATAGATGAAGCAAGTGCCATGCCGCTTCCTGGCTGGTGATCTGAACCGAATTTAAAAACTCAACACTCAATTTCCTTGTAATTTTGACTATATCAAACCCCGGATGCTCGTTCATTGTGTGGGTTATTCTACGCTGTAATTACTGATACCCCTAATATCTATATTAGAGTCAAGCAACTTTGCAACTGCGTTTGCTTTGATAAAAGCGGCGATATCAGCAAGATCGTTGCTTTTCAAGTTTTGCCAGTATTTCTAATAATTCTTCGCATAACAGACTCCACGATTGTCGCTCTAAGGCATAGGCAGCAGAATAGCTGTGTGACTCATAGGCATAAACGGAGCATCAAAGCGATACAGCAAGGCGACAGCATCTTTGGCCCCTCTCCTCTTATAACACGTAAATGTAAGTTTATGGCATCCAACGTTAACTTGCATAAATTCACTTAAACATTGTAAAGTTTATAAAATGGTGTCTCGATTAGATACGCAAGCCATGCGTTTACAACTCGATTTTTACATATTTCACGATGATTTTAAAATGCCAGGTGTGTGGTGTGTAGATATATTGCATGAGTATGCGTAAATTTTGTCTTTAGCTGTTTTGCTTTCGCAAAGCCGATTAGCTTTAATGTTAGAGGCCAATTTTGGTTTCAGCAATATTTGTTTATGAATTTCCAGTAACGAAAATATTTGTTCATCATAGTTGGCGAATTTATCAGTAGTAATTAAAGTAGAGTTGGCTTTTACATAAAACTAAAAAAAAAAAGATTTTCATAAAACCGATTCAGATTACAATTACTACTGACAAAAAAGCCCACTATGATGAACAATTATTTTCCATTACTAGAAATCCAAAACAAATATTGCTGAAAGCAAAATTGGCCTCTAAAGGCGATGCCACATTACAATTTCTACAACGTTTTCTGAAAACGTTTTTCTCACTTTAGATTAAGTTATTGCATATATTTTATTTAAATCAATGAGATATAATGTAAAATAACTTTATTTATTAGCCAAAATAATAAATTTCGGCACAATTTTAATTGAAAAATTTTCCGGAATGAAAAAAAAACGTTTCTAGGAGCGGCATAATAGAAAAATGACTATTTTTTCAATTAAAATTGTTCAATAATTGTAAATTTATTATTTTGGCTAATAAATAAAGTTATTTTGCAACATATCTCATTGATTTAAATAAAATATATGCAATGGTTCATTCGTAAATCAAAAAAACGTTTTGAGAAAACGTTCGTAGAAATTGTAATGTGGCATCGCCTTAACATTAAAGCTAATCGGCTTTGCGAAAGCAAAACAGCTTTTATTTTGCATTTAATTATTTTTGTTTTCTGGCCGATATTAAGAGATGCATCCAATATTAGTTGTTCGGCACAGATACTTCCGCAACATGATTTGTGTAAAAAAATTTTAGTAACTCTGCCGCTTTAACTTTTTTCACATCAAAAAAAATTCTTTTGAACGCACCATCGTGAATTATCCAGTGACGAATAATTTCAACACGTTTGCCAATTCGAAAATGAGAGGACGTGTGAATAAGTTTCCAAATTTCATTTTTGGATATCAGTATCCAAATTTAATTGTTCGGTGTCAGACTATTGTCCCCAATTTCGTCCACAATTTTGTCCTAACTTTGTCCCCAATTTTGTCCCCAACTTTATCCCCAACTTTGTTTTCAATTATGTCCCCAATTTTGTCCCCAAATTTGTCACCAACTTTGTTTCCAATTATGTCCCCAATTTTGTTCCCAAATTTGTCCCCAATTTTGTCCCCAATTTTTGTCCCCAATTTTGTCCCCAAGTTTGTTCCCAATTTTGTCCCCAATTTGGTCCTAAACTTTATCCCCAATTTTGTCCCCAACTTTGTCCCCAACTTTGTCCCTAATTTTGTCCCCAATTCTGTTTCCATTTTTGTCCCCAATATTGTCCCCAACCTTTTCATTTTTGTCTTCAATTTTGTCCCCAATTTCGTCCCAAACTTTGTCCCAACTTTGTCCCCAATTTTGTCCCCAATTTTTTACCCAACTTTATTCCCAACTTTGTCCACATTTTTGTCCCCAATTTTGTCCTTAATTCTGTCCCCAATTTTGTCCCCAATATTGTCCCCAATTTGGTCCCCAATTTTGTACCCAACTTTGTCCCCAATTTTGTCCTTATTATTTCCCCAATTTTGTTCCCAACTTTGTCCCCAACTTTGTCTTCAATTTTGTTCCCAATTTTGTCCCCAAGTTTGTTCCCGATTTTTGTCCCCAATTTTGTCCCCAATTTTCTTCCCAACTTTGTCCCCAATTTTGTCCCCAATCCTGTCCCGAATTTTGCCCCTAATTTTGTCCCCAATTTTGTCCCCAACTTTGTTCCCAAGTTTGTTTCCAATTTTTGCCCCCATTTTGTCCCCAATTTTGTCCCAACTATGTCCCCAATTTTCTAATCAACTGTGTCCCCAATTCTGTCCCTAATTTTTCCCCAGTTTTATCCCCAATTTTGTCCCCAATTTGGTCCCCATTTTTGTCCCCAACTTCGTCCCTATTTGTGTCCCCAATTTTGTCCTTAAATTTGTCCCCAACTTTATCCCGTTGACAAAAACATTACTGGATCTTTAAAATATTTTATGGGACTTTGAAATACAGGATTTGGAAAAGGAGAATTTGAAGTACGGAATTTCAAACCTAACCCATTTGGGGGACATTACTTCTTAAGCCAATTACTTAGCAAACCAAATTTTTATTATAACAATATTATTTGCTATGTCAAAACGAAATTATAAATGTCATTTAGTAACATGGTACAGCTTTTTCAATTAAACATAAAATGGTCCCCTTTAAAATAAACCCTTTTACGTTTTGTATACCAAAAGCGCCACGAAAACGACAAATCAATATTCCATTTTTTTACTTAACCTCTCGTACCTGTGTCTAACTTTTATTTTCAATTTAAGAGACATTTTCTATCTCGACCATTTCCCGCACCTACTTGTTATACCCGAATTTTCAATTTAATTGAAACCAATTCGCGTTACACCTTTAATTTTTAAAATCTTTCCATTTTCTCGTCCTTTACTTTGAAAATTTTTCCTTTTTTTTTATCGTACCATTTTCATTTTCACAATCATCGTCGTCGTTCTCGTCTTGATAATTTTGATGATGCTGATGTTGTTGTTGTCCTGTTGTTTCTTAATATTATTATTTCTTATCAAAATTAATTAATTTTGTTAATTTTATATGTTTTTGTTTTCTTCAGACAAATAGAAAATGATAAAGTTTTGCTGTTGTTGCTTCCTTTATTATATTTAAGAACAGAGGTAGTTGTAAGGGCATCGATGAAGAAGAAAACTTTGTTGTTGTTGTTGTTGCTCTTGTTAAATTTATATTTATTTGTCATTCTGTATACTCGGTATTGTTTGATATCAGTATATATATTTTCCTTTTTCCATTTTCCGACATTTTTTTTTAATAAGACAAATGAGTGATATAAAAATGATATTTTTTCTATGATTTTGCTACTTTTGTCGGAGAGTCGGGTGCTTGTACTCGTATATACACCGTGTAGTATCTCTATATACTCGTATTCGTATGAAGAGAAAAACAATAGAAAATTTATTTGAACATTTTCGTGTTTTTCTTACAATTTTTTTTTTGTTTTAATTTTACAAAAAAATGTTTATACTTTCAGAATTGTTGTTGTTGTTTAAAAGCTTTTAATAATAATGTACTTATGTATATCTCGTGGTATAGGAAAGTAAAATATGGATGCGGGAAATTAGATTTCTTGAGTCATTAAGTGTGAATGTCTTCTGTGTTTTTATTTTTAATTTTGTAAAGGGTTTGTTCATAGGGCGTGTATCCTGGGTGAATATTATAAACAACATTAATTGATTTTTTGAGTACGAACGAAGAAATTAAAATATTTTTAAAATTTTTGTATACAATTCTAAAGAAATTATTAAGCGTCCACAATGTAGATCATAAAATACTGGAATAACATTTCCTCTTGGAATTTAACCATTCAACCATTGAGAATATTACAAATTTTTCCACATATTCGAAGTAGTCTACATAAAAGCTTCACTCACAACAGAACGTTCGATAAATTTAAATAAACGCTGCCATAATAAACGATGGAAGACTTATACCGGGCACAGTTTGCTCATTTTAAAGAAATTCAGACAAGTAAACTAAATACAACAAAATTCGCAATACTGTTGCACTTTGACTCAATGTATTAATCGCGCAGGTGGGCATCTGATCGATAGATTAATTTTTATTGATTTTTATTTGTCCCTTCTTCTTTTGTTAATTTTTTGCTTTTTTATGCTATATATATCAAATTTTTACTTTTACAAATCAGTAGATACTCCTGATGATGACCTAACAAGTTGGAATCGATCGAGTGATTTTTTAAACTTTTTGAACAAATTTTTTAATTAAAATATTCAAAAAATCTAATTTTGCGAATTAAAAAACAAGTGTTTAATAAAATGTGTTTATTAAGTATTAGTGTATTTCTCTAAGTGCCTACGGCAAATAGCGTAGAAAAAAAAATCAATATATGGCTTTTGTATATTTTTTTTCTGTTAACTTAACTTAACCTATGTTTTCTTTGATACGGCTTCCATTTTAAAATGAGATCTTAAAGAACACAAAAGGTATAATGTTTCATCGTTTAATTATGATCGAATTTTTGTGCAAAACTTTCCAGAACTGGAAAACACGCACTTTGAATCTACGGTCGTAGGTGGAATTGCTTGCACGTTTTCATAGGTGTTTCCAAATTCTTTCCTCAATTTCCCTCCAGCTCTTAGGGATTATCGTAGAATAGATCACTCTGGTAATGGCACGGTTGAATTGTTCCACCAACAACAATTATTTAAGAATTTCAGTAACAGCGTTATTATCTGAGTCCGAATCAGATGACTACGAACCGTTTCTTTTGGGTGGATTTGACAGGCCAATGACCATGTTTGCAATCGTTATATTTGCTAAACGTTCAAAGTGTAAAACTGAGTCTGGTTCCAATTCTGCATGATGTGGCTTACGTTTATGTAAATACTGCAGCAATCTCGACACTTTAGTTCGTCGTTCATTTCTTGTTTATAAAAAACGAAATCGTCGTTTCAGCTGTAATTATTGTCGCATCTCGGCGGCATAGATCTTCTGCAGCTAACTTTATAGGCTGATGTGTTTTCTATGTTTTAATTTTCAAAATCGTTCGAGGACAATATAAAAACTATTCCATCTTGTCTTCACATTAATCAGCAATTGCATTTCTTTTTCAAATTCTTCTTTGGTGTATTTTTGAAGAATATTGTCGTTCTTAGTTGGCAATTTCCGAAACAGCTTGACCACAGTGCTTACTTTCCGGATAAGGGTATCCAGATTGGAACCCTTCATCTTGATCAGCATTATCGCCCCCTGAATCAGAGTCACAGTCGTCATTACAAGATGCTAGCCCTATGGATTTAGGTTTTTGATAGAGGACATCTAACACTGCTAAATGAATTCTGCGAGCGAAGCAGAGTTGTTGGTAACAGAACACTATTTTTTCAACCTTTTGCATCACATCCCCAAATTCTAGTCGGTTTCTAGATGAAGTCCACTCATCGAAAGTGAGGTTAAACAGCTTGCCTTCGGATTTCAATCCTTGTAGTTCAATTTTATAATTTTTTCGAATAATTTGTCCGTATTTTATTACCATGTCTCGAATTGTTGCGGCTGATTTTTTAACATCAAACCCATGCGCTCATTTCAATTGAAGTAATGAAAGTTCTGAATGGTATACTATCTTCGGCCGTCATATATAGTACCGCTTGAAGAGTGTTGCCACGAACGATTAGGTAGTTCGTTATCGAAGTTAGTTGTAGAAGTTTGTAAATTGCTGCGCTTTGCTGGTAGTGTTGAGGTTCTTTCTATACTTTCATCTACAGACCTCTTCAATTGTTTCTGACAACCTTTACATTTCGCAAACTCTCCAGCAGTGTTGTCACGCACGAAATGCTTCCTGGCTGCGTTCTTCAAATTTGATTTTTGCAGCCATGTACTTTTGATAATTATGAAAATTTTAACTTACCTTTATCTAATCATCAATGCATTAATTTAATTTATAATGAATATAGCATACAATTTACTATTACAGTTTGTGATAATTTTGTTTGCGATAAAGAACAGAAATCATTCAAAATAAAACGCTTACATATATTCGATACACTTTTATCATAATATACAATATAATTTTTTGCGTTTATATATCTCGTGCGTCCTTTTGTTTTAGCGAAGTATTAAAATATTGTAATTTTTTCGTCATGATTGTGGATTGTATTGTGCAGAGTCGAGAATATTTTATTGTATTTTTTTATTTTTACTATTTATCATCCTCAAATGTCAACAAATTGGTCTCTGTTTTCATATTTTATTATTTTATAAAAGTATTTATATTTTCAGTTTACTATATTTGTTTTTAGAACTATATTTTTTTAATAAAACAATATGAAATTTGTACGAGCGACGAGAATAGTCAGAGGAAGCTTAAGCCGAAAAAGCCAAGTGTGTTCAATACATCAAAGATGAAGCGAATAAATTCTCCAAATTATTTTCATGTAAAAATAATTTCTCGACACATTATTTTCACGTCAAATTTTTGTCATTTGCTTCTGTTTAACATTAAAAAATATTTAAATACCATAAATCTTTAAATTTTTAATAAAATCAATTTAAATAAATCTATTTACCTAAACAAATTTATTTTTAATTTTTATTTCTATTCCATATGAAAATAAATAATTACAATAGATTTTTGGAGACTGCGTTCAAATTTAATTTCACTTTGAACGGAGTAATACGCTTAAGTGATTATTTTTGAAAACACAATAATTTCGAAGAAACTGTGAAACTTTACACTGTTAAAAAGTTTATTTTGAAATTGTTAAAGTATGAACTGTGACCTTCAAAAAACAGAATAAGCCGGCAGACCAAAAACCAGCAGCTTCATCTGCTTCCAGTAATTCAGATCAAAACATTAGATTAAAATTTTTGCTGTAATATTTAAAAAACTATTTCGCTTAGATCTGCTTGATTTTTGGCATTTTCTTATGAAAAAAACCTCTCCCCACCTCTTCCAATTGCTTCGGTACGCTATTGTACGTGGCAACACGAAAACTGTATACTAAAATTTGTTTCTGCTATTGAAACACTGAACTGTTACCAGTTCAAATGATCACCATTGATATGGTTACAATTTTATCCAGTTGGGGCATTGTTGTACCAACCAACCTAAATCAGGTGCGGTCTATAACACATTGGTTAATCGATATTTTTTAAATTAACACAACCGTACGCGATTTCTTTCTCGTTCGTAAATTGAAAATTTTTGATTTTACAAATCTAGAAATAAATCTAAAAATTATTTCTTTTATATCACTCGGTAAATTAACGTACGCGGTAAGTTAGCAGATCGCGTGATTTGCATATTGGTAAATAATAATAATTATAATTCCCAAAACCAAATGAAACAGAAAAAATATTTGTAAGTGCTAAAAAAATAGTTGAGCATGAATGATACGCCACAGTAACAAGATGAGAGAAAAATTTCAAATTGAAAAATCGGAAAAGTCAATAATGGAAAAACTGAATCAAAAAAAAATTAAATAAGTATAAACTTTAGAATTCACAGCTCTAAAAACAAAATTTAAAATCTGAAGTTGAAACAATAAAAAAATTAAAAAAATGATTTAAAGATGAGAAAGGTTACCGCTTGAATAGTGAAAAGAAGTCTTTTTAAAGAAAATTTACTAATATTAAGAAAAATTACTAAAAGCCGGTACTGAGAATTGAAGTTTAGATTTACTTTACCAAGCAGAACAGATAAATCGCTACAGCCAGATATCACTGCCTCTATTCGTTTCATGATAATGAGACACCTGACTGGACATCTGATAATAATCCAGCAGGGGTCAAACAAATAAGGTTGTGTACGCCCTCGTTTCAAAAGGATTGTGATAGTGTGAAGATTGCACTTGATACTTTCTGTATTTCATATATGAGTCCACCAACAGCAGGAGATTCGATGGGAACCCTAGAGCTCCGATCTTAAATATAAACGAGAAGCCCTGTTGAATGCCTTACTAAAATCTGGGGTAACTGCATGCAATTCATTCCCTTCTTCCTAAATATTCAATGTAGTTAACGTAGACTCGGTGAGCTTTGTGATCGTAGAACACAAATACAGAAAACAAAGCTTTTCAATGAAACTACTGTGACTCATAAGAAATGATTTCAAATAATTTTGAAAAGGAGGATAACTTTGCAATTGGCCTATAATTATTAATGTCTGATATGAAGCATTTTAAAACCATTTAACTTCACATCATGTCTGTCCATGAGAATGGAGTCTTGCAAACGATTTTTCACTTATTTCCCATTTACCTATAGCTATGAAATTAAATAAACATGCATCTAAGAGGTGACAATACATGATTCAATCATAAAAAAAAGTCTCACATACAAACAAATTTCATGGCCGACTTTGTCTGTATGTGATCAAATTTATATGCAGCGATTTGATGGTTTGAAGTTCAATCCCAATGGTTGCCTTAGTTTCTTTTTTTTTTGAGTTTTGTTTCATTTTATTATACATTTTAGCAGTAAGAATATTCAAATTAAATAATTTAGTTTAAAAAAACATTTTACTGAACGGTATATTTGAAAAATAAAATTCTAATAGTTTATAGGAGCTCTTGCTCATTTAACTGGGTCACTCACGGAGTGGACTTTCACCAACCCTATACTCGTGGGATCAAACATGAAACAAAACAAACAAACAAACTCTGAGGGTAGTGGAAAAGAAGAAAGTAGAAAGCGAAGAAGCGTCTAGAAACGTCTAGAAATCCAATCGAATGAAGATCAGGATGCTAGACGTGTAGGACTTGAGAGAAGTGCTAGCTTTAGAAAAAATGAAGCAATTGATCAACATGAAGCATGCTTAGACAAACACCGCCAACACATGTCACAGGTTTGGGCAGTTGAAACACCAGAGCAACGTGAAGCTCGTTAAAAGCAAGATAGGCAGCAGAATTCAGAGGCTCGTGCATCGGAAACACCGGAGCAACGTGAAACTCGATTGGAACATGACAAACAACGTCACCCACAAGTTAGAGCCGCTGAAACACCTGAACAACATGAAGCTCGTTTGGAAAGAGACAAGCACCGACTTGCAGTGGTAAATGCAAGCATCGAGGCTTTCTGAATTAATACCTTCCGCAACATCATCTGCGAAGAGTGTACAAAGCGATGCTATCCAAATCAAGTCGCTAAGTGGAATGTCAGCATAATAACAGCTCCATACTTGCCTGCTGAATTGTCTTACAAACAACAGCTAGTCTTGTGCCATCGATGCAAGACACAACTTACAAGCAACAAGGATGCACGTCCATCGAAAGCATATTGTAATAATTTCAATCCCGGTGCAATTCCTAATGTTATTCGAGTGTTAACACAGGCTGGACAACGTATGCTAGCACGAATCCATGCATTCGTCAAAGTGGTCACATTCAGTGGACTCTTTGGACAAGTTGAAGTAACTGAGAAACTTCCAGCAATGTTGCCCAGTTCTTCGAGCAATGCTGATATAGTGGTTGTCACTGAGCGATTGGAGAACCATAACGCCTGAGTTCTCAGTATGTCGTGACAGAATCATCAGTGCATTGCGATGGCTGATTGGAAATAATCCGCTATACAAAGATGTCATAATTGATAAAACTGCTGTGACATTGTTAGACAAGCTGAGCCAGAACCATCATGTAGAACAGCAAGAAATAAGCCAATACATGCAAATTAGTGAAACTGGTCGAATATTGAGAGCATCATGGCATCAAGGAATGCAAGAAGTCTTCACATCAGGCTACGCAGGTATTCAGTGCTGTGCTATGGTATTGGCAAACATCATGCGAGCGTCAATTATTCCACCATGATCCTGGAAAATAAACACACTGGATCATAATATGATTGAGGGAGATAGAAAATATCAGAAAACTCACATCGATACAAATGAAAATCAATCTGTGGAAAAAATTGATTCAAGTGGTTACCTACTTGCGAAACGTTGATGTCATCAAGAGCGACTTAATCATGTATAACCAGTCTTTCTCCATGGAATATGGAGCACAAAGCAGACATTCTGATAGCTGAATCGAAGTCATTGAGAGTTATGTACTACGATAACAAGTACTACTTCACACACTCCCATTCGTGCGGTCCAAAAGGTGCAGCAGCATCAAATGGCAAAGCTTGTATCATCGAATATGACAATATTGAGGAGCTTTTACGAGTGTGCAAACGCTGTACAGGAACACAGAACAGACAATATACATTAGATTACATCGATGTGATTCCAAAGAGCGATATTGTCAATATTGAAGATTTCCAACAACAACAAATGTAGTTACAACATACTGATACAGTGCCAGCACACAAATCAACACATCAATGAGCCATTCCATTACAAACATCAGTAACGGCCCCGATCAATTGTGGACAGCCAGATGTTGATAAAGTATTGGAAGTATCGGAAAATGTCAACGAAATCACATGCAAATAACAGACAATATTGTGAACGAGTACCATGAGTCGAAAGCCGAAGAATTCGCATATGGAAACAATGGATTGAAGGAAGAACAATCAGTCAAAATAACCCCACCTAACTACTTCCAATATCGAATTCTTGTGTGGATTGAAGGTCATCCAGCATCCAGCATTTGATAGCGACGAAGGAATTTGCTGCATTGATAATGTGATATCTTGTGAAATGCCAGCCGAAGATACTGCAATGTACGAATATATTGAAAGAAATCAGATACATCAGCGTACACACACATGCACTAAGAACCACCCAGCTTCAACATGCCACTTCAGCTTCCCTCGCAAAGAGTGTGAAGGAACTCGCATCATCACTCATACATCTGACGAGTTCATACAGACTGGCGGAAGAATGTGCTTACTGAAGCGGCGTAAAGAAGACATCTGGGTGAATAATTACAATAAAGCATTGCTTAAAATGTGGAACGCCAAAATGGATATTCAACCTTGCGGGTCAAATGTAGCCACATACAAGCGCATAACAAAATACAAATTAGCGCTACGTGCTCTCGGATCGCACGTTAAAAGGGAAGGTTCAATAGGTGGTAAGCCAACATCTGTGATAGATGCCACCTATCACAGTTCTCCAAGATTACGATTGAAAGGATTAATCTCTTTTTGCAAAAATTTCAGAGATCTAGTAAAATTCATAAAAGACTAAAAAGTAGAAAATAAAATATAAAAGAAAAACATTTTTTAAAACAACCTTTTATTATTAAATGAACTAAAAAGTAGAAAATAAATTTTCTTGGGCCATACACTGGAATTAACATAAATGGTTGGAGGAGCACAATTAACATAGAAACCAAATGAGCGACTTCAACCTTTTAATGTTAAGTCAAGTGTATGGCTCAAGAAAATTTATTTTCTACTCTTTAGTTCATTTAATAATAAAAGATTGTTTTAAAAAATGTTTTTTTATGATATTTTAAGATGATGGACTGCAAACCAAGCGGACCGCATGAAAAATCCTCTTTAAGGTTTGAAATTTTCTCCAACAACAGGGTCGTAATCAATCTGCGGATGGAAACCAAAAAAGTTCAAATTAGGAATTTAGAGTTCACGTTTAGGATTTAAAATAATGTCGGATTGTATTTGATTGATGTAATTATTTTACGGTTCCTATATTGTAAAGTTTTGCCAAAGTTGATTTCTAAGGTTGCGTAATCTCCGCAGTTTTTTGTTGTACCAAGGAGGACTTGGACAGACGTTCAGCTAGGTAGCTACCTAGCTCTAATCCCATGTCTAAAACACTATACGTAACAGATCTTGATGCATTATTTATACAAGGTCGTTAGTCAAGGAACCCGGGAAATAGAAGTATCTTGAAACAATTTTGAGATTTTTTTGATATTCTGATTGAGTGCGGCGAGAATTTCAATTCTAGTCGGAATCGAGTTCATCAAGATGTGTGTTAATGAGACCAAATATAATAATGTTGTTTCGGTGGCTTAATTCGTGGCTGTAAAAAAATTCTCTGTACAATGCCCGGTGTTGTGCACATCCTCCAATTGAATACTTTATCTACAATGTCGAAGTAATTTTTTAAATTGTCTACATACATACTACATGTGTAAAGATGTAGAATATTACTATAAAATCTATTCAATTTAGCTTGGAACTGAATTTTTACTAATTTTTAATATTTCTTTTATTTCAGGTAAGTCGTACGTCAAACACACACCTTTTTTTTTAAAACTGTGAGTATATTTGGAGTTTGAATAATAATTAAAGATTTATATTAGTGACTTATTGTAAACCACCTGGTGAATAAAAAATATTTAACCGCCTTACGTATTTTGTATATAAATAGGTTTAGGCCGAAAATGTTTACGAGTAAATTATACCTTTAGCCGAGTATAGCAAAAAAAATACACAAACCTATCTGCAAATCTCTTGAAATCGATGTTCTTGAGATCAACCTAACCTAAATCGTCTAACCATGAACTTTATGGCAAATTTATTCTTGCACCCCATCTCGATACTCGTATACACTAAATATTATTATGGATTCGATTACACACATCCATATATAAATACGTTTTCCCAAATGCCTATAAAAGAACCATAGTGTTTCTTTACACACACACATTACAATTTTTATTACCCGATTTTTATTCTCAATAAATTTTTGCTAGATTTCATTGTTCCTAATACATAATAATTTTTCCTGTGGAGCTGTTGTTGTTGTGTTGTTCTCGTTCTAGTACGTATTATGTTGCTTCTTTTGTCTTCTGCTTGAACGGAATTTTCAACAGCATCAAAATAAAAAATCTAAACTATAAAATAAAAGCAACAAATTTTCTCGTCGAGTCATAAAACGTTAGAGATGCTACATAACTTGGTATCAATATCGCTCTTCTTGTTATGTTATATAGTTGTTTATTTAAAGAAAAGAAATTGAAAAAGATAAAAATAAAAAATTGGAAACAAAGTGTAGTAACATATGTCGGATTTTTTATTGCACACAACATATTTATCCTTATTGTGATTAGAAAACGAAATGGTCAATTTATATACAGCTACAGTTTTTTTGTTCTTTGGTGATGTTGTACTGCTACTGCTTGTTTCATTTTGTTATGTCTTCTGACAAATGATATTAATCAGAAAGTTCAATGAATTAGAGAAACAGTATGTGTGGTACATTATGGTATGCATATAATCATAATGGCTTGGTTACATACAGGGTAAGGAAAAGTATGCGGAAACCCTAAAAAACTGCTTTACAGAGACTCCAAATTCGGGAGGACGACCAACTTAACCCTTTCAGTGAAAAATTTTAGTTAGTCATAGGAATTTTTTTTGTTGAATAAATCGTTTGCTTTAAATTCCTTTTTGTATTCGATCTTAGCGTCCACTTTTTGTTTTTTATGAAAATCTATAGTATGCTACTTGACCCAAAAGGTCCACTCCCCCCATTCCAAAATTGCATTCGGCTACTATGCCTAGCTGTTTCACATCCACGTACTTTTTAAAAATTTTGTCCCATCGGCTTACGGATTTTTCAACTCCTACCCGCATGCAGTTTTATGCTAAACAACTTGGCTTATGGCCTTGCCACTTCACAATACATATGCTTTCATCTAAGCTGGTCACACCATCAAAAGGACCTTGCTCTTTTAACTTTAACTGTTTATCATTTCAATGGAATTGCTTCACACGCACATCTACGCCACCGAATATCGTTTTTTTTCGTATAAAGCAATTTCTCATTTGAATTGGTATTTTTAATGTTTACATTCGATCCCGTATCATTTCCGGTAGTTACACAACGGTCGCATTTTCAAATATCAACTCATTTTGTTCGTCATCCAGTAAAATATTTTCTTCGGTTTCGCAACTCAACCGATCTTTATTTTTAGAAAATTGTGGTTGTTTCAGGTCAACAGCAGCTCCAAAATTGCATCGGGTTTCAAATATTTTCCTGGTAGGTAAAAGATTCGTGGCATTGTATACCTTTATAATATTTTAAGAATCGTGTTAGTATTGAAATGATTTGTACCAATTTATGAATAAAAATTATTATGTCCCCAAATGAGGACGCCACCTTTGAAAGAATTTGCAAATGAGTACACAATTTTGATTGTCAAAAAAACAATTTTTTGTACAAAAATCACTAAAATCTAATTTACAATCTTAGAATTCACAGCCCAAATTAAAAAATTTATACTACACGTCTTACATATTTCGACGAGAACCTCACAGTTTGAATCACACAATTAATAAATTTTTTTCATTGAAATTCGTAACAAAACAAAACAAAAATTGGGGGTTTCCCTTTTTATATATTTGAATTCATCGTATTACATCAGAAAGTGTGTTTCCAGTAGTGTACTTGACTACTAAATCCAACGAAATATGACGCCCACAATTGTAGACAAAATCACTGCAAGGGTTAAATTGTTTCGAATTATGCCTTAAGGAAAATACGTAAATGATGTTTCAAATTATTTTTGATTCGTGATAGATAGCGCTGTAATCGCTAGTTCTGGAAAAAGACACGCCGGATCGAAACAGCGAAAAAACACATGTGCAATATTTTTAAAAAGCAAGCCAGTGACCCAAACTCGACCCTCAATCTGTATTGGTATGATAGTGATACGCTACTTTTAGCTTGAGACCGTCCCTTACTAAAATAAAGTTATTATTGAACCTATTAATGCTTCCTTTTACGTAATAAAAGTAAGTATAGTAAACATGAAAAATTTTGACATCAAGATTTTCCACGGGCTATTTGCCAAAGTACAAAAAAACAGTTTTAAGAAATCTCTGTGTACGCGTGCGTATGTGGCCGGAAGTGGCAGCTTCGAAAAAACTCGACTCTTACGCTTTTTATAAAAATTGGGAGATCGTCAGTGAATTTGGGCCAAATTAGGTGAACCGGAAGCGACAGCTTTCACTGGAGCTTTTTCATTTTTTGCAAATATTTTGTAAAGCATATAATTATGAAAAAACTACTATGAACTTGAAGATTGTAAATAAAATGTGCAAAAATACCGTTCCAGATCAGTTTTCCAAAATTTGAAGTTTTTCGCATGTATGTTGAAAATTATATTATTTACGAGAAAAACGGTTATGAACTTACCGATTCTTAATTAATTTTGCAACAGCACCGGACTAGATCAATTTTCCAAAATTTTAGCGGAAACGACGTTTTTCGGTAAAAAATGTTTCAGTAAAGATTTGGTCTATACAGCTCACAAGAATTGATTGACAAACTTAAGCTTTTTCCATAAATTGGGACGTCTCATTGATTTTAGTCGAGATCGGACCACTGGAGGTGACAGCTTCTAAATGAGCTTTTTAGAAAATGGACGATGAACTAAAATATTCTAAATTAAATTTACAACAATATCTTTTCAAATAAATTTTCCAAAATCTAAGCGGAAAGTAATCTTAAATTTTTTTGACTAAATGTCTGTGTGTGTCCTCTCTATAGGTCAGACGGATTGACTTATCGGGAACGAACTCGGTCCACCGCAAGTGGTAAATTCTATAGGAGCTTTTTTTTATTTTTTTTGCTAATATTTTGAAAAGTATAGCATTTACGAGAAAAAAATTTAAAACAAAAAGATTGCAAATTAATTTGCAAACAAAATTAGTTCTGATGATTTTATAATTTTACCGGAAATGATGAGTCTATACCACGCATCGTTTGGGCATCTAAAAGTGTTGCGTGTTAAAATTTCATGGAACAAATCAGACATCACATTACCAACTTCAGCAGTTGTGGAAATTGTGTTTATTTATTTATTTCTTTTAACATAACATCAAAATATTTAAAAACAAACAAAGCTAGATACTAGATTATGGGTTTCAGAAGGAAGGAAGGAATGAAAGAACACAACGTTGAATCCACCTTGACTATTGCAGTTATGCGTGTTAATCATACGACCGAACACAGGAATAGACCATTTACAAATTGTAAAGTTTACGGCATTTCTACAAAATCGGAAAACAAAATTTTATTTTGTAGTTTTGAAATTACTGTTATTTTATCCACGCACCAACTATTGCGCGAATATTCCGGGTAAAGGTATACTATTTGAACGGGAGATGCTGCTTGCAATCCCGGAAATCAAAATTCTGAAAATACCGAAATTTAAAATAATCCCGGAAATGAAAATCCCGAATAAGAAAAATCCAGCTAATCATAATTTGCAGATTTAAAAATCCCAGAAACCAAAATCAATTAATTTTAGGGATTTTGATTTCCGGGATTTTTAAATCTGCAGATTATGATAATTGGGATGTTTCTTATTCGGGATTTTTGCCGGAAATCCTAATGCGGGAAATAAGAAATGAAAATCCCGGAAATAAAAATTGCTGCAATGAAAATAAACGAACTGTGTTGAAGTTCTTGAATGTGGCTACCTAGGATGGAACTCGAGCCATTCTAAACCGATTATGATAGAATTAGGCATAGTGGATGGAAATGTGATTATAAATTGTTTTTTAGATTAGTTCTGGAATATTCAACCGGTAAAGTTGAAGATTGGGGGGGGGGGGGGGTGTATAGGCACAATTAAATGGGATTTAAATAGGGTTCTAAAATGATTTCTTCGAGAAGTTCTGGAATACGGGTATCTCGAGAATTCTTAACCGGATGGAAATGAAATCCTAACATATTTTTGGAAGAAGTTCTAACATACGGCCGTCGCGGACGTTTCTTAACCAACCATGATGATATTAGGCATGTTGATGGGAAATACGATTCTAAAACGATTTTTGGAATAAGTTCTGAAATATTGCCTTCTTTAGTGGAACTCGTCCATTTTAACGGATTATAATGGGATTGGGTGTGTTGGTAGAAAATGGGATTTAAAAAGATTTTTGGAAGAAGTTTTGGAATTTGGCCACCTCTGACAGAATTAGGCCATTTCTTAACCAATTATGTGCGATTGGGTGTGTCGGAAATGGGATTCTAAAATAATTTTTGGAAAATGTTCTGGAATATGGCTACCTGGGACGGAACTTGGCCATTTCTGAACCGACACAATAACATTCGTTATTAGATAAAAAATAAATTAATTAATGATAAAAAATCTTCAATTCAAAGAAGATAATCCAGCATTTTTTTAAAATCCGACCATAATTTTATTTTTCAATGTTATTTTAAAAAAATTGATTTATATGTGTGGGTGTGTATGTTGTAAGCTACACCTGAGGTAAGTAGAAAATCTTCAAAATTTTATGGTCCACAGGAAGCTCACTGACCAAAACGTAACACATATTAGCTTTCTTGTCTTTCGTATTTAGTTAATTTTTGAAATAATGAAAAGGAGTCAAAATAGCAACTTTCGGTTAGTTGATATCCGCAAAGACTGCAATTTTTTTTACCAGTATGTAGCTGTTTCAAAATTTCTTAAAATTCGGAGGTTGTTGTCGAATTTCCTTAAAACCGTGATTTAGCCTAAATTTTTGTTAGGAAAATTAAGTGGATTAATTTTGTCTAAATTTTTATTTAGAAAGTATTTGTTCTTAATCGATTTTTTTAAATATTTGTACAAATCAGAAGGTCCTATGAAATTGGCCACTTCCAGTACTCCGTTTTCCGCAAAATTACTGTGGAATTTGCTTATTTTTGAAAACGAAATAAGTATGACATTTAAACCTGGTCAACTATTCTAACTGTAAAGTAGTTTCATTTTTATAAAAACACAGTTTTTGGACTCCTGCTAAAATTCTAAATTTTCGCCCGTGAAATGTTTTTTTTCACCTGCAGGGTGTCGTTCAACTATCCCGGTTCATCGCACGCTCCCACCAGTATCGACATTATATTGTTCGCAGATCAAGTTCGATGTCGTGCATTTGTTGTGTTCAGGATCTTGTAATGTGGCCCAGCCACCTTTCTGGATTGGATTTAATGAATTCGATCATATCACAGTCTACAAGAATAGATCGAATGGTCTACCTTTCTAAGGTAGTTAATAATCTACATTCTTTAGTGGTAGATCCAGCTATCACTTCCAAAAATTAACATAGATCTTATAAGTGCTTTGCTTTGTAAAGTTCGACTTTACAAGAATGCAAGATATATTTTGATCGAAACAAATAAACTGTGCCTAGGAATCGATCGCTGCTATTCTTGCTTTAATATCCGCGCTGACATCATTTGTTGTTGTCATTACTGACTCGAGATATTTATATTCTTCCATGTTGCTAAAGTTATAGTCATCTGTTCTTAGATTTATCGTATAGATGCTCCTTGGTATTGATAAACATTTAGTTTTTTTGCTATCCACTTTCAAACCCAATAGATTCGTCTAGAGGGTAAGCGGCATATAATTATCCTTGATAGGACTAAACATTAGATCTCCGGCCAGGAAGCATGATATCATCTGCGTATCCATCACCTACGTGCTTATTTAAATCACGCGCGGATGTCCAATACATCTTTTCATATGACGTGCGAGCGAATAATAAATTTTATCAAGATCTGTTGAAAATTGACGAGTTCTGTCCCAGGTTGCTTATTCCGGAACTTCCTGTAAAAATCATTTACAATCCTATTTTTATCCAACATACATAATCATATCATAATTGATTAAAAAATGGCCGAGCTCCGTACCAAGTGGCCATATTCTAGAAATTCCATTTTTATTTGAAACACCAAATCCTATCACAATCGGTTAAGAAATGACCGAGTTCGGTCTGAGATAACCGTATTCGAAATGTTTTTCTAAAAATCTTTTTAGTACCCCATTTCCAACCAACAAACCCAATCCCATCATAATTGGTTAAGAAATGGCCGAAATTTACCCAGCAGGTCATATTTCAGAACTTCTTTCAACAAGTGTTTTAGAACCCCATCGATCTAACGTACAAAATCCCATCATAATCGGTTAATAATTGCTCGAGTTCTGTTTCAGGTGGCCATATTACAGAACTTCGCTTAAAAATCATTTTATAATCAGATTTCAATTTCCAATATACCAAACCAACAATCGTATCATAATCGTCTAAAAAATGGCCGGGTTCCACTCAAGGAGGCCATGTTGCAGAAGTTCTTCAAAAAATCATTTAATTTCATCATGATTGTTTAAGAAATGATCGAGCACCATCCGGTAATTTCCCGGGAATAGGGAACTGGGGAAAGAATTTATAACAATTTCTATTCAAATATTTTTTTTCTGGCCTACTGAGGAGAAAAGTTTGATGTAAATATTTATAAATTGGGAATAAAGGCAAAAATTTCATGTAGAAATTTTGTCTGACAGACATAAATAATAATCGATCTGATTGGTTAATATTTTGTTGTCTTATACGACAAAAACGAACATCACATTTAAGCGATGTATAAAATTTTGTTGTCGTATGGATATTTTTTGACTTTTTATAAAGCGAAGCAGGCAACCATGTGAATTTTAGAGTTTCTTTTTAAATTTTAGATAACGTATATTCTTTTGTTCTCACTGCCGTCAAATCTTATAGAAAATTCAGTCATGTTCAAAATTTAATTTTTGTCGTACGATACAAAAATATAGCCGACCTTCAACCAATCAGAGTGATTATTATTTATGTCTGTCAGATAAAATTTATACGTGAATCATCGCCTTAACTTTTCCATATCTAAATTGGCAGGGAAAATTATACCCCATTTAATTTTCTTTTCAAAAAAAAATTAACACTAACTTTTTACCTCAGTATGTCAGGAAAAAAATGTTCAATTCCCTATTTTCGGGGAATTACCAGAATAGTGCCACAGGTGCCCGTATTTCAGAACTTCTTCTTAAAATCATTTTTGTAATTTTTGAACCAAATTTGCATTCCACCATATTCCAAAACTTATTCCAAAATTCTTTTTAAAATCCTATATATCCATCCGACATACTCGGTTAAAATCTGGCTGATTCCGTTTGATTTGATTACAACAATTTTTTTTTTGATGGATTTGATTTGGATTTTCGGGAAGGATATCAATTTCCGGGCTTTTGGTTTTCGAGATTTTGAAATACGGGATTTCGAAAGTAGCCAATTTTTGTTTATCAAATAGATTCTAACTAACTTACAATATTCATCTGACATATGTGATCCATGAATATTAAGCTTACTCTATGATATAATTCTAAAATCGTGTGATGCGAAAATGCGCATGCATGCGTCGTAAGTCGTAACTGTTTCTCACACGACTTTCGTGCTGGGTAATTTAATAAACAAAAAAGACGTTTGAACGAAGAAAATTAAATTCGACTTCACATGGCTACTTTGATTTATAAATAATTTCACCATTTTTCGGCACAGTATAAAAGATATTTAGGAATTTTCTCGCGAATGAATCGAAAATTTGAGATAACCTGAACGGGAAGACCTGAACTTTATAGGATAACATGTGGCGAGTTGAATAAACGGAACAAAATCAGCAAAGTAAAATAAACTTCCGGTACTTTGTTCGTGATCTTATCCAAAGTCAAGACCATCCAAGATGATAACACTATAAAAACGTGTTGGCACAATATTTCAATATAACCCTGATCATAGTAAATCATAAAATAATATTTTCATCCCTCTGATTTGTCATTCGGAATTATCAAATCAATTACAATTTCGAATAAATCTCCGAACCTCTCACACTTTTATGCGTGTGTTTTGACAGAAAACCAATTTTGAAAATAATTTATGTACCAATTTTACATACAAATTAAATAAATCTCCTATTTGTGTTCTTAGTTTACTTGTTTGTTACCCAAAAAAAAAAAAAATAAAATGTCATTTAATAAAAAATATCGAAAAGAAAATTGAATAAATTAAAAACCATAATTTTCCCAATTTTCATTTTTATCTATATAGATATCTACTATAAATATAATATAAAGAAGAGGAGGGATGAGTATAGGAGACCGAGACAAATTGTTATTTTTTCCGATCAAAATAAAAAAAAAGAATTCTTTCGGTGTGTGTGCAGGAATGAGGGACAAAATATTTTGTGATACCCAAAAATATATAAATTTCTTATATGCCATATACATACCTATACACTATATAGTGTAGTAAATACATACTCGTATAAAGTGTTTGTGATAAATAGTGTTGTAGACGAAAAATAAATTTTTCCATTTATAGTAAGTACATCGTGCCAACCAACGAGACAACATCCGTTTTCATAATATGTGACACAAAAGAATATCCAGAATTTCATCAACGGCGCATCACACGCACGTATTTCACATATCGAGCGACGAGAATAAAGCAGTTTATGAGTCTCGCATTATATACGAGACGAGTAAATAGTGTTTAGATTCATGGTGAAAGGTATAGTAAAATTCAATTTGAAACTCATAAATAACGAAAACAACTGTTTTATGTTTTTCATTTAATACAGTTATGTGGTGACATGAACCCTCCACATGTGATCGGAAACTATATACATACTCCGCATTGTATTGCAATGCGGCGACCCTCAATAATAACCGATGGTATAAAACCATTTAAATTAAGTTAACAATTTTGATTTTAATTTTGTTTGTGTGATTTTCTCGCTCTGAAACCTTATCGATATGCAATGTTTAGTGTTGATGTATGTTGTATGATAAATTTCATTCTCCTCTTACACACAACCGTCTAACGTTTTTATAATAATGGTCACCTTGTCTTTGAATGATGAGTTTCGAAGAGTCGCCTCCTCTCGTTTTCCAGTGAAAAAGTTTCGTCTTTGGGGTGGTTAGGGTGGTTAGCCCCCGTCATAATAGAAATTAAAATTTTCATCCAAAAGGGGCAGTAATCTGGAGTGGAATCAACCACTTCCAGATATGCAAACGGTGGCAAACAATTCGAAATCACCTGAAGAACGTCAATCAGATCTCGATTCCCACATACATTGAAACAACCAATGATAAAACCGTCGGAAAACATTCTCATAAAATTAATTGCGGCTAAAACCAAAGTGGCTCCCATGAAACAGGTATCATTACCGTGACTCGAACTTTGCGCTGCTTTGCCTCTTGCTAACTTGTTCAAACTAATCCAAAAGAAAATTGAAGTAGAAATTTCGAAGAACTCCCGAATATTATTAGATTGGCTTGCCAGTCTTCCCCGACGATGGAGTACCTTTGTAGGGAACAGAACGGTTGAAATTATAAATACTATGCCACATTGGTTGCACATGCCTTCAACTGACAACCTGGCCGACTGCGCATCCCGAGGTTTAACACAGAATGACTTACATCACCACACTGTTTGGTGGAACGGCCCTGGCTCAGACAAACCGTGAAATCGTGGCCTCCGCAAGAATATGATTACGGCTCAGTTAAAGAAATTAACAACAATTCACCTTTGCAAGTACAACCGTCAATCCATGGCTCGAAGAACTAATGTCAAAATATTCGTCAATTACGAAATTTCAAAGAGTATTTGCGTACATTTTACGCTTCATCACGAACTTAAAAAATGAAAAGGGCTCGAGAATCTAAGGAGCGTATTTAACGAAAGAAGATCTGTTCCAGTAGGCATTATTCAAAATATGTCAGCATGAACGAGGAAAATTCTACAATGTTGAGTCAGCGCAAGTTCAGGCAACAGGTGAAATAAATACATTTAGTAAAATCAGGTCATTTGTGGACTACAAAACTCTGAAGTCTCCACTAAGCATCCCATAATCCTTCATCCGACGTCACTGCTTACGAAATTAATTCTGGACGACATCCTTAAAGGAAACCAACATTTTGGCCTATCGGGATTCCGAGTGGCCGGAGCATGGTTCGACAAGTCATTAATCATTTTGAGCGCAGATAAATAACCAAGTCATGGATAAGCTGCCAAGCTGCCGTATCGAACTAATTTGCCACTATAATTACAAAAGGGACGAGGCCAAATCACATATAAATCATATAAATGTTTGTTTATTTGTCTAAGCACAAAAGATATTCGTTCGGCAACATCACCAGTGAATCATTCCTAGGAGCCCTGATACGATTCATGGCATTTCAATCCTACCAGCGCTTCAAATCCGCCAAATATTATCTCAAGCGGGTCATTGGCAGCACTATACTTACAATGGAGGAAATGGGCAATTTATTAGGGGAAATTGATATCGACGTCCTGACTCCGTCTCACCTCCTGCTTGGTCACCACACCACAAAAATTCCCGAAATCGACATTACTCACCTCAATCCATCATATCTAACCAGATGGCAAATGGTTCAACAGTTGGCGCAGCATTTTTATGGGAATGTTGAATACCTCGCATCATTACAACCAAAAGTGAAATGGGGAGATTCTCAACCACAAATCAAGATCGGCGACATAGTAGTAATCAAAGATGAAAACGTAGCCGTAAATCAGTGGCCACTAGGAAAAGTCACAACATTACCTCCTAGTTCCGACGGCATTACCAGACACAAATGACAATTTTTTGTGACATTGTTCTAAAAATTTTGCTCCAATTTTGTGACAAATAATTGTGAGTACTAAATCGCGATTAGCATGCGGTGACTTTTCCGAAATGTCACAAAAATTGTTTTGTATTACCGTGACTTATAAGTTTTAAATAAAAAATATGTGTGAGTCTTCCTAATTTTATAAACCTCATAGTATATCTGATATTAGTCGAGGCAATGAAGCAAAAAAGTTCGAAGTTTTCGAGATCAAAACGGATGCAGTTTTTGCATTCGCTCCCAAAAATTATTTGTAAAAACCGCCCCTATTTTTTTTGAACAAACCGGAAATTGAATTGCTGCAGCCAAAAATGCATTTTTTGAGACGGCTTTTTGAAGATTAGAGAACTTTGTAAATAAGAGTCAGAACTAGTCCCACTCTGGTTTCCGGGGGTTTTTGAAGTCGTTTATGACCGATTATGTTGTTCAAATTGACCCACAGTCGACCTGGAGTTGAGGAACGCCGATAAACGGCATCTCAGTGGGGCTTTCCCGAAAATCACGCGGGGAAGAAGAGAAACTCGGCGCCCGGGGTTTTTTTGGGTTGCTGAATTCAAATATGGCATCGGCAAAAACCCCCGGACACTTAGTGCGCTTGAACCTGGACGCGGACGTCATCACCGAGAATTTTCCTGACAATATCGGCAAAAACAACCCGAAAATCATTGTGGGTCGAACGTCGTCTTCGAGGGTTTAGCTCACACGATCGAGGAAAGCGAACAGAAAATGGGCGTTGGGGTTTTTGAGGGCGCTTAATACGGATTGCCCTGGTGTACCGGAACATGGCCCTAAAGGGCATCTCCGAGGGGATCTCCCAAAATTCACGCGGGGAAGGAGAGAAACTCGGCGGCCGGGGGTTTTTTGGGTCGCTGAATCCAAATATGGCGTCGGTGAATACCCCCATACACCTAGTGTTCCGGAACCTGGACGCGGACGACATTTCCGAGAATTTTCCTGAAAATATCGACAAAAACAACCCGAAAATCATTGTTGGGGTGTTTTTTGGGCCGCTGAATCCAAATTTCACGTCAAAAGCGACCCATGAACACCTGGTGCATTGGCATCTTTATCTTGACATCGATGTCAATCCCATGAATGTGTTCCTCCTGACTATGGAACTTTGGTAATGCATTTCGGTAACGGTTTTCTTCTGTTTTCTACACAAAACCATTTCGAGCGTTGAGAGAAAAGTGAAAGGCAGTTTGGCACAGTTCGGAGATCTAGCCGGAGATTATTCTCGTAATTCTCATCGCTCTATTCAAACCCGGCATCTAGAATTTTACAGGACTGGACCAACTTTTTCGAGGGCCCCAGGCGAGAGTTACACATCAATGAATGTGTGAAATTATGAGACGATTTTGGTATTTTGCGATCGTATGAGGAAAACCCTCGAAGACGACGTTCAGGCCGAGGTTCCGGTGCACTAGGAGTTCGGAGGATCGTTTTCGACGTGAAATTTGAATTATGCGCCCCAAAAAAACGCCCCTTCAATGATTTTTTTATTGTTTTTGCCGATATTGTCAGGAAAATTGTCGGGGATGACGTCCGCGTCAAGGTTTGGGCGCACCACATGCCCGGGGGGTGTTTGCCGAGCATTGCATTGAATTCAGCGACCCAAAAAACCCCTGGGTGCCGAGTTTCACTCCTTCCCCGCGTGATTTTTGGGTGAGTCCCACGGAGATGACGTTCATCGGCGTTCCTCAGCTCCAGGTCGACTGTCGGTCAATTTGAACAACATAATCGTGATCAGCGACCTCAAAAACCCCCGGAAACCAGAGTGGGGCTAGTTCTGGCTCTTATTTACAAAGTTCTCTAATCTTCCAAAAGTCGTTTCAAAATGCATTTTTTGAATGCATTTTTGGCTGCAGCAATTCAATTTCCGGTTTGTTAAAAAAAAGGGCGATTTTTACAAATAATTTTTGAAAGCAAATTCAAAATGCAGCTGCTGTAAATGTCATCATATATTATTTTATCCGAATCGTAAATTTTCAATGACTTCAATTTGTGCCAACAAGCAAATGTCACGACAAATTGCATTTTGTCGGAATCTACCCCGTGGGTTAGGATTTTGTTACATCACAATGTACGATAATTTATCGAAGTTTATGTCTCGCTTTTTTAGAATAAAATGGGATATTATTTCATATTTTATACCATTTTTAAGCCTGCTAGATTAAAATATTGTGATATACCTACTCGATTTCTATCACCAAATAATTTGTTTACGCTATTTCAACGAAATTACAGAAAGAGATATCACATGGATTCTAGGAGGTTGTGATAGCAATAAAAAAAAATAATTTATAAACGAAACAGTCGCCAATTTCAGTTTACGAAAAAGAGACATAAATTTCGTTAAAGTTTTTATTTATTTATTTTATTTCATTACCAGCTTAATCAAATAGCTTAATCAAATATTACCAGCTTATAAATAAAATACATTGTGTGTAAAACATTCAAGATTAAGAAAACTAACAAGATTAAGAAGGTAAGATAAGAGAACCATTGGATCAAATAGATCACGTGACTGGTCCCCTGATTCTAAACCACAAAAAAATATTTGAATTCTATTTACAAAATTAAAATCAATTTAAAATCAATTTAATTTACAGTTAAAATTGAAAGAAACAAAAATTGTATAATATAATTCTAACTACATCTTAATTACTACACATGAATATATTAAAACCTCTTAAACTACACCATTTAATTTTAACATATATAATTTTAAAACCAATAAAAACAAAAACAATAATATTTTAAACCAATAGTTGAAAAAGATGGTCAATATTTTTAGTTTGATGAAGCCATTCTTTAAGGTATATTGAAAAACTAGAGAAGTTGCCGCACTTACGAATATCCAACGGTAAATTGTTAAAAATGATTGGTGCAACGATATTAATAAAGTTTCTCCGTATAGATCTAATCTAGACTTAGGAATATGTTTCAAGAAGGTATGATTTGATCTGAGATTATACCCTGCATGAGTCACAAAATTATTCCTACTTTTAACATAGAATATTCTAAGTACCTTGAAAACGAATATGTGACGTAAAGGAAGTATGCTAAGATTTTCAAATAATGGCCACGAAGGCGAAAAAGATGGTTTAAAGCACATTATTCTGATTAACTGCTTTTGTCGCACGTAGATAGGACGTAGTGTAGCATTGCAAGCACTACCCCAACATGATAAACCATATTGCAGTATTGAGTCTGCTAATGCAAAGTAAATCGTCCTAAGTAAATATTGCGGGCAAAATAGCCGTAAAACATACATTTTTCTGGACACCAATGATTGTATATTTTTCAGCCCTTGTGTGTGCGCTTTCCAATTTAAATCTCGATCAATAATAATACCTAGATATCGAAATTCATCAACAGTGTTCACTAAGAAGCAGTCATTAGGAGGGCATTGCGTGTTATTGTTTCTGCTGCATTTGAAAGTATGGTACGTTGTCTCAAGATACAACGATGAGGTATCCCTAAAATGTAACAATTTCGTTTTGTGACTCAAAACAAAATTATGTGCTTCCAACCAAATAGACAAACTTTTTAAATCATGATCTACGAGCATGATATTATCTTGATAACTTGGACTAGCATATGTAAACGAGAAATCGTCAGCAAAAGCAGTTAGAGACACTCGAAATTGTTGTCGAAAGATACCGTTTACATACACTAAAAATAATAAAGGTCCTAAGACAGAACCCTGTGGGACTCCCACATTTATCGGTAACTCTTTACTTAATTGTCCATTTATTCTAACCAATTGCGTTCGCCCATTCAAATACGAGGACAACCAATCCCGGGTTATCCCTCTGAATCCACAACAATATAGCTTTTTTAACAATGTGCTATGTTGAACTCTGTCAAAAGCCTTTGTTAAGTCTATAAATAGAGTAGATACCTTGGACTCTTTATCAATATGCTCAGTTACTTGTTCTAGGAAGGATAGAATAGCTTGTTCAGTATTTTTATTTTTCCTAAAACCATATTGGTCGGGAGAGAGAAAATCTATTTTGTCTAGGAAAGAAACAATTCTACTTTTTATGGCTTTTTCAAATATTTTCAAGAAGACCGAAAGTAGAGAGATTGGTCTATAGTTGTTCATACTTGTTTTATCATTATTTTTAAAGATCGGAACAACTAAGGCTCGTTTTAGCGATGTAGGAAAAATTCCAGTTACCAAGCTTAAATTGAAAATAAAAGATAAGACATCAACTAAGAACCAGGAAATAACAACATTATTTGAAATCCCATCCAAACCAGGAGTTGAATTATTTTTTAGCGAAAGAATTGTAAAGTACACTTCTTCAGATGAAATTTCCGAAACTATCCGAAACTAGTGACCACTTCCGAAACTATATTCCGAACTATCTATAGATTGGTAATATTGACATATTAATCTATTTTCGTCATCATCCAAGAGGAGACTGGTAGCATTAGCATCACCAACACTAGTAAAGAACTCGTTAAATTCATTAGCAATCTGCACTGGACCAGATATTTTGCAGCCTCTAAGATTAACAATTTCTTTAATTTCAACTGGATCAGGCTGTCCGTTAATTATTTCATTGACTGTTTTCCAATTTTTACGAGCATCACTACCATTGTTGCTGAACTTTTGAGAATAAAAGTTTTTTTTGGCTATATCAATTTGTAGGTTAACAGAGTCACACAGCGTCAAGCTATATTGTTTCTATCTACGGTTGCTGTTATGTTTTTTTGCAAGGCGACAAATATTATTTCTTTTACGTATTAGTCTCAATAGATCATCAGACATCCATGGCTTTAGCTTCGTTGATCTATTGGCAAACATCTTAATGGAAGTGCTTTTTTTAATATGACCTTTAAAGATTTTAATAAAATTATCGTAGGCCTTAGAAGCATCTAGGCAAGAATAAACATCAGTCCATACTTCATACAATAGTAGTTCCTTTAGCTTATTGAAATCAATCTGTAAAACTTAAAAGGTTCTCCGTGAAGTAGATTTAATGTTAAAGGTTCCTGTCAATTTAATTTCAATTAAACAGTGATCTGAAATTTTTAGGTCTAATACACTGTAAGAAACAACACAACATCAATACAAGTAGCTGTGGTATTTATAATTCGTGTTGGTTCAAGAATATTATCCAAACCATGTTCCGATAATAAAATCAGCAGCCTATCAAGCATTGCATTCTGCTTGAGAAAATCGATGTTAAAATCACCCATGATAATTAAGTTAGAGTGGGATAGACCTTCCAGAAGCCCACTGAATTCATCAATAAAACTGGAGATATCTGTATAACCAAGACGATAAATACAAATAATACAAACTAATTTAGAATTTATAAAGAATGTCAGACCGACCGCGTTGAATGTTTGGAAAAACAGATTAAATTGTTTGCAATTTAGACTGCTATTGGCATAAACAGCAACACCTCCCGAACGTTTATCATGCAGGCAAGAAGTGAATAGATCGTACCCCTTTACACCATAATTCGCGACTTCATTGTCGTAAATCCAAATTTCAGACAAACCAATAATTTGAGGCTGTAGATTACCGGAACCTATGTATACAAGCAGCTTATCTTGATAAACAAGATTAAAGTTCATTGAGCTGCCCATTTAAATTAATAATAATAAAATTAATGTAACCATTCATAATTCATAAAATTATTTCGCGCCGCTTAATTAAATTGATAAGACTACCGAGCAATTCATCAAAATAAAAATATCGATCAAATAAACCGACAATGTTGTAGAGTAGTTGAGCCTTTAGACAAATGCCAAAATGACATTTATAAGGTTTTAATTCAATTCCAGTATGACAACAAGACAAAACAAAATTATTTGATGTCAAAAGAGAAAATAATAATAATAAATAGAAAATATGTTTTACAAACACAATTGTGCGAGTACGACAAACGTACCGTGCCAAAAATTTATTTTTGTATGTGTTTTGAGCCTACTTACACATTTGCGCATCACTTTCAAACTTATTTCGTCCGAAAAAAACACTATAACTATACCCACAATTGTGTTGGTTGTACTTCAAATCAAGCGAAATTTTTTATCAAAAACGCCATTACATACTATGATTTTTAACTCGCACATTTGTGTGGTTTGGACTTTAATTAAGCCATCTTTTTATTTTCTGTGGTTGAAAAGGGATATACAGTGGATAAAAAGTTGGTAATGATGTGTAGTTTGAATAAAATATTAATAATAAACAGAAATGTAAGTGATCTAATTCTAATAAAAGTGAATATAAAACTATAATTACTGTGATTCAAGAGTGTGAATTATGATGATGTGAATGATGTGAATGTGACCAGTGGTGATTCAAGAGTGTGTGATTCATGTTTCAAGTCTGCGGATATCGGCCTTTGACTGGATTCTGGTGATGGTGGCCCCTTCAGATTTACGGATGAGAATATTGCCCTCAGAAATCCACAGGTATTTATACTTTGAAAACTTTTTGAGTTTAAGTGCTTCGCGAAATAATGTGTGACGTAAAGATGTGAGATGGTCGCGAAAATATAACTGAATATTTTGTTCCGATTGAAATCCAATGTCGTTGGCATATAGAGTTGGTTTTAGATGCTTTTTTTGTTGCATCGCCTTTATTTTAGAAGCCTGATTTTTAAATTTTATGATAAGTTTGACATCGCTAGACTTACTTTGATGTGACTGCTGTCTGTTAAATTTGTTGGACATGTATTCGCAGCTCGAAATATCAAATAGTAATTCCTGACATTGTATGCGATTTAAAATCTCCTCAGCTACAGCCTTTGGTTCTCGCGAATTGTTCGGAAGACCAGCAACAATCAGATTGGAATTCAATTCATGTTGTTGAAATCCATCAGTCTTAAACTCCAGTTCGCAGATACGAATGTCTTGTTTTTTATAGGCGTTGTCCAGATGATCACATTTGTTGGTTAAGATAACATTTTCCGCACCAAAATCCTTGAGGTTAGCTTTTATTAATTCAAATTCGTTGTTAATGAATTCTTGAGAATCTTTTATGCCGGAAATCATTGCCTTTAAAATTGCAAATTCATCGTCCATGTGCTTCAGTACATCATTGATGTCGAACTGAGCTGGAGACATGCTCCACAGGTACTAGAGACTAATGAAGACGGAGAAACAGATAATTCGGGAGCAGGAGATGCCGCTTTCGAACAGTTTGTAGAGCAAAACCAAATCGACTCGGCTGCCTTCTTTATTTTAGCTGCACCTATAATTCCTTTGCATTGAGGATGGTACATCTTGTTACAATACTTACAAACAAAAATTGCTTGTTTTTGGGCTATTGACCTTGTACATGATGGCACCGGACATGATTTATTGGGCTCGTAAAGCGGATAATCTTGTGCTACCTCAAAATATGACATGATGTTGATGAAATGGCGCAAATCACGTTATTTTATGCGGTGAAATTCTTTTTATAGATCGAGCAAATATAATCAAATTATATGGCTGCAAACTATCCACTTGTTATTTCAATATTAAATTATATTTTTAAATAAATTTTATAATAGATAACACCTTAGTTTGTAGTAGAAATTATTATTTTATTCTTTTCGTATATTTATGTATGTAGCACAAGATGTTGACGCTATGACAGTTAACAGTGAGTTGACAGTTTCGAAAATGTGATGTAACAAAATGTTAATGCATTTGAACATTTTCACTAAATGATAATTTTTGGATTCGTCATTACGCTAATAAATACGTGTAGTAATTTTGACACTCCTTCTTATTCCAACATTTATTCTGTTAACAAAACATTAAATTAATGAAAAAATATAAAATACATTTTAAAAACTTCATTACCAAACTTTAAATCCCAAGTTTCTAATTGCCAGATATAAATATCAACGCAATAGCAAATTACCTCCACCATATTGGATATCTAAATCACCGCAGTTTGAATTGCTCCAACAGTATCGGTTTTCAATAATTTGAGTTTCTTTTAATCGTTTTTGTTTTCTCAATTCTGCAAAGCCACATGCAAAACCGCTTCTAAATTTATCAATTAACCTCAACAAATGTGGGTTCATTATCTATCAAAGCATAATTTATTTTAATTTCCCCTTCAAATGATTCGTCATTTTTTCGTTCGCCTATCTCGATTTAACTAAAATAACAATCTCTATAAATTTTCCGGCTGGGATGGTGTACATCACTTTATCTTTCGACTTATTAGTCTTTTTATTATTATTAGTTTGACCAGTCGGATATCGGTTAACTATCTGGTACCGTAACTAAATCGGCTTGTCAGACATAATTCCTGTCGGCGATGTTGATGTCGCCGATGTTTGAGTGGGTAATATGGGTTGTCTGGCAAATCTTCTGTAACCGATTTCGTTTTTGGCAATCCGGTCGGTCGGCAAATCGTAATCTGATCGAGCTAATATATAATGTGAGCAAACTTCTCATCATACACTGCGCTAAAAAATATCGGAACAGATTTTTTTTTTTGAAAAAATACCCAGATTTAATCGCTTGTATCTTGGTGAAATAACACTTTTCAAAAAAATAATTTTGCTTCTAATTGAAGGAAATTTAGTCTTCTTTGCGATACTGGAATTTGTTTTATTTTATTTTGATTTTTAAGATTTTTTTTGAGTAAAATGGCCGGCTGATTTATGAAGTAATGCGCGCTAGAGGAGGTAACACGCGATATTGAAAATTCCATTTTGTTCGTAGATTTTAGTTTTATTTTATTTGAATAAAGTTTAAACTGTTTTTTGTTGCAATACCTTTTGAAATAAATCACATTTTTTACTGTAAAAACGAATTTTCTATTTGAACTTGAACCACCAAAATTTCGCCTTATATCTCATTTTTTGGTTACGTTTCTCACGAAAACTTCAATAAATCAACAAGGAGTCGTCGTATAGAAATGTCCATAGCATCGTTTTCAAGGTTTCTAAATTCTGTTTAAAACGGATAATTTGGATTTGGGAAAGTGTTATTTTTTTTGAAAAGTGTTATTTCACCAAGATACAACCGATTAAATCTGGGTATTTTTTCGAAAAAAAAAAAATTCTGTTCCGATTTTGTTTTGGCGCAGTGTATATATTGCAGGCGCTTGCTACACAGTTTCCTAAAGGAATTATTGTTTTTTAGAAAGACACAAGTTTCTACTCATTTATAGGGGGAAACATATTACTGCGAGTACTAGGCGGAAGAATCATAAATTCAAATTTACAGCTAGCGGGTTCGACACCTCATCAAAATATCAAGCATTGCGTCAATTAAACTTATCAATTGAGTGGGTTTCATCGTCATGAAGCCACCTTAATTCTATTGCTTGATTTACTAAAGGGCTTGTTAATCTATACAACTTTTAATCTCATAATCATTTAAGAGCTTGTTGTATAAAACCTCATTATTTTAAACTTCAATATATATATTTTTTTTTTAATATTTTTTTTTCTGATTCGCTATGATCCTCAGGCTATTCTATTATAATGAGAACAACATTTACTAAAATTGAAAAATATTATGTTTTATTATCTATTGCTTGAGATCCGAATTACCTTAGATATTCACATAAGATATAGGTACTCGAATTGAATACCAAAATTAAGTTATATACACAAATCTAATTTAACATTATCGATTCCTATATCTAAACACATACATTATATAATCTGTTCCTGTATACATTATGCAAATTTCACTAGAAAAACCTTAAAGCACAACCAACAAAAAAAATTAATTTCCCATATATTTTCCGAAGCAACACAAATAAGCAAAACAACTTTGTTAATTACACAATAAAAAATTTAGATTTTTCTTTAGTCTCGTACCATTTTATCTAGTAAGTTAAGCACCAGGAACAGCAACAACAACATACCCAGCAACAGCAAATAATAAAATGTGTGTATATTCTTAAAATTTTCTTAAAAGAAATAACAATTTTCTTTTATTTTCCAAAAACCAAAAAAAAATATATGAAAAATCTTTGCCCTGAATACATAACATATTCTTCTTACTCACAGATCCTTGTGTACCCAACACAATACAAATATAAACCCGCAAGTTTATTTTTTTCCCATTTCGTCTCCGATCCTGAGACGGAGAGAAAACCAAACCAATACCATAAAACTTTCCTATACACACACAAAATGCTCATAAAACGTTTGTGTCCGAAAGTGATGGTGATTTATGTCCGTATGTATATTTTTTATATACAAGTCTCTTCTGCGAGTGAGATAAGAATTTCTATACACGAATGAAACATAACATAAGATTGAACACATATCGAGCACTGAGTCATAAAAACCATAATAAAATAAAATAAAAATTATGTTCATATAATATACGTACGGATACATAACTCTCGTCACATATAAAAAATAATGTTATGTATCCTGGAAAAGCTTGAGTTGGCTTTTCATTGTTGGTGTACTACCTTTAGTCGTTCGGTTACATATATGTACGCTCCATTTGGTTGATTGAAGGAGTGCGAACAATAGAACAACAACAACAATGAAATTTGATAAATGTGACGATTGATGGACTTTTTAAAATATCGTATATAGGAATGCGGAGGCTGTAATGAGAAATAGAGATTAGAATTTGGGATACAAATGGTCGTTATCTATCGAAAATTTTTCAATCGCTTAGAACACACAATAGAATTGACGATGGTTGCCTTGATTTATTTATTTTGTATAATTTAGAATGTCTGACATGTGTTCAAAATAAGGTGGGTCTAAAAATAAAATTTCTTCCGAATAACCCCCATTATATTTTATTTTCTGTGTATAAAGCCAGGCCGCAACAATTTGAAATTTGTTTTAAGGCCATATTAACATATTGATTGGAATATTCAATTTTTCTGGCTGGTAAATTCTTGAGAACTTGTTTTAACATTTTTTAGAATATATCAAGGACTTGCATCAGAACGGTTATCTGTAATTAATACTTGACTGTTCAGAAAGGAAGCTTGATCCGCTCAACCGATTTAAGAAAAGGGTTATATAAGATTTGCAACTTGTTCGAAGCGGAGAGGTTCGTCCACTGGATTAAAGGGACCCTCCTTATAAGCTTCGATATCATTCATCATGTTTAAGCTGTGTGTTCAGAATCAACCGTACAATAGTTTAGAAGAAGTTGGACCCCGGGGTCTTAACAGCCTTAACACAATTTTTTTTGTAAAACTTAATTTTTTTTCCGAGCCTGGATTCGGGCCTGAATAGGTCTAAGAACTCCGGCAAACATTTTTTCTAATTTTTAAATTTTATTGCATACTTTAGGGAAGGGGCTATATGAAATTGGTGACATGCTCGAATCCGAGAGCTTCGTCCCCCGGATCGAGGGCATCCTTCTTATAAACTTTCACACGATTTATTCAATCGGGTTGTACCGCTCAACCGATCATCATGAAATTTTTACCATGTATCTATTGCATTTCCACAACCAATCTTATGATATTTCTGGTGCGGTTGTACCTCGAGGTTTAGGGGCCTCTGTCCAAATTTTTTCTAAAATTAAAATTTTATAAAATTTATTTATAGAAATGAGTTTAGATAAAGGGTTAGTGAAATTTATGTCATGCTTGAAGCCGAGGAGACCGTCCTTTGTATCAAGGGTATACGTTTCCACACCATTCATCCAATCGGATTCAGCCTCTTAAGTGATTGTCATGAAATATTTCTCATATATGTTTTATATAA